>VZRW01010741.1:129990-197381 GCA_013398125.1 Aegotheles bennettii
AACGGCGGTTTAGAAACTCAGAGGGAGTTTCCAAATTTCGCAACTGTCGGGATTTTTCCAAGAAAAGCATTTCTCCAAGAAAAGCATTTCCCCCCGAGCCTATCATCCCAACCCTGCGAGCGTGTCCGACAGCTCCCGGCAGAGCTTTGGTACCTGCAGCACCCTCACCTTCAGGCACGCCAGCACAGTTGCAAACAAACAAACAAACAAACACACACACACCAACCAACCAACCAACACCCCCACACACACACAAAAACCAACCAACCAAAACCCCAAAGTTCACTCTTACAATGTAAATAGAAATGGTTCCGTATTTACAGTTTTCCACAGGCTCTGTGGCCCCTGAACCATGGTGTCAGTGGCCACTAGAGGGAACGCTGGCGTTACTGGTGCCACAGGTCTACAAGGGTAATGCAAGTGAAAAGAAAAATAAATAAATCACCAAGAGTGAAATGGCACTTGGCATCAAAACACTCAGCACGCAGGTGCCATTGGCACATCAGTTTAAGATTTGGCTTTTCCAAGAAGTAATTAAATTTGCCAGCCAGTAAAGTCACTGCCAGGTGTAGGCACTGTCTGAAGAGAGACACTACTTTTGAAAACATGCAGGATCTTCTGCAGTGTGAATTGGAAATTACTACTTTTTATAAGTATATGTGCAAGTCTAGCTTAAAGAAAAAAAAAAAGGTAGAAACTAAAAACCTTTTGAGCTTAATCACATAACAAACCAACCCTTCACAGATCATTTTCCCAGTCTGAAAACACAAGAGCTATTTGAACAAATGCCTCCAGGAAAAGGCTGAAAATTAATGTTGAGATTCAACTATTAAGCGACTAGACAGCTTATTATAATAACAACTGCCTAACCTTACATCCCACAAGCAACTAAATACATCTTTATATAAGGAAGCTTTCATGGCATTCTCTAAAATGCAGTTTTTAATACATTGAAAACTGGTAAACCAGGAATCATCTTTTTTACACTATTCCACAATAAAATTAACTTTAAAGCTGTGCTCCTTCCTCCTCCTCCCCTCTCTCCTTTGATCTCCCTCATACATCTAAACAGCTTCTAGGCTCTTTGGAGAGAGACCCAAGCTTCTTGGGTTCTTAATGAACTTTACTGCAGACCCTACATTTCCAGGTGGAGGCTTGGCAGAAGACCGGAGTGTGCAGACGTCTCCATTCTGCACATAGGCTGCTCTGCTTGTGGTACAGCCACTTGCAAGGGAAAACTCACAGTTTACTCTTCTGAAAGCTCCATCTGCCACAGTGTGGAAGGTGGAGAACACAGAGGCCAGATCAGGCAGCTACAGAAGATACAAAATCCTGTCTTCAAACCCCCAGTCAGGTTCTTGAGAAAGAGGCTGTTGGCCTAAAGGTTTGTGCCTTGTCATGGAGCATGTTTTCACCCCACTATGTACTTTTTCTACCCCCAAAAAAAGCTTTTTTTCCCCAAACTAAAAAATATCTATTTGCCATGAAGGTTCATAGTTCTCTACAAAAACTTACACAAGTTTTGGGTGTGAAACCCAGTCCTCTGCCATCCACTGGCCCACATTCCAGATACAGGACTAGACAAGTAAATACCACTGCTGAATTGGAGCACATATCACACTTACCATCTATGACATACCCAGAAAGCACAAAAATATGAATCCTACCTAGGACTGAGATTAAAATCTTGTAAAGATGAGTGCCTAAATAATTTTGAGATTCTAAAAACAGACACATGACAGCTTTCTTATTTTCCAATCTACCTTTTTTCCTTTGCATATAGTAAATTAACTCGGCGGGGATGTAAGAGAATATTAGTAAAAGGACAGGTAGTCCATGCAGTAGATGGCAGCAGAACACGTAAAACTGTATCAAAGCTTACTTACTAACCCCCTTGGTTGAAGTCAAACATGTATCTTCTAAATTTCAGAATTAAAATTATGTCAATGCCATACTCCTTGCGCTGTATGCATAGTCTCTAATTAAATCATTACTCCTCCTCCACACACCCTACCTCACCTTACGCCATGCCCCAAATGAATAGGTGCTCAGAGTATGAATCAATACTCCATAACACAGACATCACTGGTAACTTTGCTGATTCTGTTGCTTCTGCTGTTGTAAGAGAGGTAGAAAATAAGGTGGGGGACTGGGAAGCGTTAGTTGTTATTGTCAGATTACGGATGGCTACCAAGAAGCACAAAACAAGCAGGAGAGCCTAAACAGAAAATAAAGATACAGATAAATTTGCATCCTAGCGATTTACCTCTTAAGATTGCCATCCACAAAGTTAAGAAACAACAAGGTAGATTTAAAAAATGCCTAGTATTACAGCCAAAGTCATATTTGTAAAACATGTATTAAATATTGGGTTTGTGCCTATCTCTACTTTTAATATATCCAAAGCCAATGGCCTGTTCTGCCCTTATGACACAGGTGCTACTGCTGACTCTGAAATACAGCCTATCGTTATTTTAATTCTGCTACAGAAGCTTTCACATCCACATGTAGACATCCACCCCCTGTAATTAACTAAATACTGCCCAGACATCAGAGCAACCCTGCCCACCAGAGCTTCCACTTTTACCCAACATGGCAGTCTGTTCTGCAGCCATTCTGCCAGACCTTCTCACATCAGTTTTCTCCTTTCACTATGACTTCTGTATCTCCTAAAGCTATTCCTGCTCTTTCCCTCTTCCCACAGCCTTTTGTGACTAGCTGCAGTGGTGGTTGGCTCTCTGCTCCTTCCTAATGACAACTCTAGGCATGCCACCCCCACATTTCACCTCTTTCATCTCCTCACAGAGGATGCTGTTGGGAACGCAGAGCAGAGGAACAGAGGACTTGTTCCCAGGAGAGATCTTTTTTCTTGAGTGCTAGAAGGTGTGGTGGTGCAGACCCCTCCTCACTGGGTTCCATTGTGATGTCAACACCAGCCAACATTGTTCTTGCCTTAGTTATCAGGGCGGTGTACCCGACATTGCTCTTGTTCCAATTGCAAGCACAGGAGGCTGACACAATCTGGCACTTTCCGACCTTGCTGGCTGGGGCAGTGAGTTGAAACAATTACGTACCACCTTGTCCTGGTGCAAATACAGTGACTTGGGGTGATCAGGCACTCCCTAACTGTACCCAGAACTCTGTTGTCTGGGAACCTGAGACCCCTCCAGCTCAGATCACAAGCCCTCTCTGAAAGTTGCCAAAGATCACCTGACACGAATTGTGGCCACAATGGAAAAACACTGATGAAAGTCAATCATCTGACCCTATAAATACCAGTCCTAAAATGAGGCTCTCTGAAGCTCTGTGGTCACAGCACACTGCTACCCCCATGCCTCATGAAGGAAGTTCGTCTCTCCAAAGGAAAAGAGTGAGTAGTTCACTACTTTTTCATTTTGCAGAAAAAAAGATCAAATTACAGTAATTTACTATAATTCAGTCTCGTGGAGATCAGTCGAAAGGGTATTTCACAGCAGTTCAAAGATCATTCGGTACAAAAATTTATTAACATCTTAACATAGGTTAACATCTATATCTGTGTGTGTGTAAGCAATTTAGTTTAGAAACTTTGTTAAATCCTTAATTAAACCACTGTGTTTGATTACAACAAATTGTTGATTATTGATTAATTAAGGGTTGCTATTAATTAAGTACTGCCAGGAAACCATATAACCTAATTTTGTTATTTATTATAAGAATGTCAATCAACCTCAAATTGCTGCTATTCCAAATCACGCCAGACCCATAATTACATATTAGGGCACTGCACTAAAATCCCTACACCTAAAGCCCGTAGTCATAAACCGTTGACCAAGTCTGGGACTAGAACTGGACCCAGCCACTCCTAGACTCCTCCCTGAGAAGGAGTTTAGAAAGCAAGGGGGTCCAGTCTGAACCTCGTGACTCAATAGGAGTTGTCTTTTCCCTGTTCCCTGTGCAAATCACTGCAACCCCCTCCTGACACAATTTCTGTATAAATCATTCCCTCCGATCCCTGTGTAAATCACTCCAATTCAATTCCAACCCCTACACGCTCTTTCCACATAGTAAGTAACAAAGTGAACCTTGCCATCAAACTCTGTTAGGTTGTGCTTTTATAAATCTACATTAAAATCACCTTTTCCTAATATCTTTGTCATTGATTCTTTAAGCAACCTTAAGACCTTCTACTCCCATCCATGACAGAAGGGAAACTTCACTTGCCTGCTGCAATGGTTCAAGTTGGGGAGAAACAGAACAAATAACAGATCAGAGAGGTTTTTTCCAAGACAGGTCAGGAATTAATGAGAAATTTATTTCACGTCATTATGGCACAGATTCCAGTTTTAGCTGAACTTTTATCACCTACAAAGGTAGAGCAAGGCAAAAAATAACAATAATATAAGGAAAAAAGAAAAGACCTGACATATCAAGAAACAACCCAGAAGAATGATAAATAAGAAAACTATCCCAGCTCAAAGCTTGTAGAAAAACAAGTCAAGAAGAGACTGCAGATGATCTGTAGGTTCACTCTATGCTGATTGGTAAATTAAAATTCCAGGGAGTGTTCCTGGGCACAGCAATACAATTGTCTGCATTCTAAAGCTTTTTAGAATAGCCCTGGCATAGTTTTTGTGGGGGTCAATAGCAATTTTTGGATACGGTTTGGGAGCTACCACAGTCCAAGGACTATTCTCAGTTGGCCATCTGTGTATGGCCACTCCACGTGGAAAGTCTGAAAAAAAGCTTATAGAACAGCTTATAAATGAGCCCAAACAAATACTGGAAAATAGTATGAATGTTGGTCATTCAATGTCTCAGTGCCAGCAAGTAGTCTCAGGCACATAAAATTTCCTACTATAGATAAAACCATACAAATGCAGCCAAAAACTAAAGGTACAGTGAACCTAATGTTGCTTAAGACAGCCTGACTCCACAAGGACAAAGCAACGTGGAGAAAAAGAAGATACAGCTTGGTCATAAATTGGATGACTTTTTACAAGACATTTATCAGAACTGAGTTTCTAGCATCTTCAGAGATGGGGAGGAGCAGGTCCCAGAGGTTCTCTTGGCTGC
Organism: Aegotheles bennettii; assembly: GCA_013398125.1. Lineage (NCBI taxonomy): Eukaryota > Metazoa > Chordata > Aves > Caprimulgiformes > Aegothelidae > Aegotheles > Aegotheles bennettii. Next base: position 135,046 of record VZRW01010741.1, read on the forward strand.
CAGGGAATTAGTCCTCCACAGATAAACCTGCATAGAGCATTATCCTTTCCCAAAACTTCATAGCTGCTCAGCTGAAAAAAATCAATATTCTCAAAGAAGAAAGAACAAAGTATCTATACCATGCCATGATGCTATTTTTAGGCTGTCTTAATTTAATTTACCTAAATAAAAAAAGGCTGAGTCAGCAGATGCTGTCACAATGGCCTAGTATAACCTAGCGTCAGAGATTTTCACATGGTTTTGACTGCGCAGTTTCTTTTATGAAATAGTTTGGCCTTTCTCTTCTTCCTGTTCCCCCATAGATACATACACCTCTATCAGTTCTAAGGAGGAAACACAACCCTACCCATGATACTCACACAGCCATGCAACACCATTACTGCACTCCAGCTCAGCTGGGTTGGCCATTGCAGAAGGGACAGGACTAGGAAGATGAGGAAGGAAGTCACTGCTCAGTCAGCCAGATCACTGCGTCCCAGCATGGACCCAGCCAGTTACTCCACTTGCCTCACATCCCCCTACTGTCACTGGCTCTTCACCTGGCTGTCAGAATAATGATAATTTAGAGGGAAAGCAAGAAATGGGGTGAAGGAAGAGACAATGTTATAACGTAGTTTTCCTTGGGCTTTTCATATTCTACGAAGATTATTCAGCTTCCCTTCAGTCCATAAAGTGAGAATGGGCCAGAAAATAGATTAAGAACTTGGAAACAGCCTTGGTATATATCTGAAGGAAATCCAGCTCTCATACTGATTTGAAAATTATCCTGAATTTTGTAAGACAGTCAACAGAACAGATCTGTACATACTCAGCATACAAAGAGGCAACTCCTCCCAGAGAAAACTGCAGTGATACTTACTTGAGGACTACAGACACAGGAAAGTATCTTAGAAACTCAAAAAAAATCTACATACCTATAACCATCACATGCATGAATGGATAAAAAGGGCTTTGATCTAACATAAAAACTTTAGCAAGAATACATTAAGAATGTCCATGCTGTGGCAAACTGACCTTGAGCCAAGCACTTTGTTCAGCAAAAGCTGTAACATGCAGCAAGTGTCTGAAGAAAGAACACCAGGAATTTGATGTGCCAGGTCTGTGAAGGATGACCAGCAGATACTGATTTTGCACATCTGGGAATTCTTGATATTGAAAAACAATGACGCTTGCCGTGTAAATTGTGTCACAAACTACAAAGTGACACAAACCATGAGGTAACTGATCCCAGAGATACCTTATATAAAGCTTGAAGCACCAAACATTTCAAACAAAACCAAACCACCAAAATGAAACCCACCATTCCAGCAAGGACCAGAGTAGCCTTTACTGAATACAAAAGACAACATAAGGAAAGAAGATGGAGTGACAGTGGTTTAGGTTGTAGATGGTTTCACAATGCTCTCCACAGCTTTGCCCCAAGGCTTCCACAATCAGTCACTTCTGGACCTCAAACAGGAAATCCAAAAGGAAATTATTTTAGAAGTGTTTACTCCAGATGAACTTGAATGAAATCTCATGAAGCACAAACAAATGACATTTAAAAAGTGACGGCATCAGCGCTAGGACCAAGAAAGCCTGCTTTCCTCAGGGTTTGTGTCTTGTGATCGACTGAGGGCTGCGGTCATTTTTTTTTCCCCATAGTTAAGGCATTTTTAAACATTTGCCACCACGTGGATTCTCTTTTGCTTAGTAACATGTGAGCCCATGAATGCCTTTCTCATACAGGATTTCTCTCAGGCTTTGCTCTCCTCACCCAGTTGGGCATATTTTCCACAAACTCACTGGAGCATTTATTTATTTTTTTTCCTCTTTAGAACTTAGCCATCTGTCAAATCCATTTAAATCACCTGCAGAATTATAAATTGCTAGTGAGGCTGGGGAGAGAAACAAACTAACACATACATGCCAAGTAATTGCCAAAGTCCCATTCCCTTAGCGACCTGACTACAAACAAGAATGATAAAAATCTTAAAAAACGGAAGCATCAGGTAATCTAAGCGTGGACACAGATAGTCTCATAAGGTAAACACGGCATAGTATTGTTTGAAATTATTAGAACTATCTACCATTATTCAAAAGGTCATTAAAGATCAGTGACTTGGTGTGAATTCCTTCTGAAGATGAACACTTGCCATATTTATGACATGAAGACTGGCGTGTTTGAAGTGTACATGTGAATAGATTCAGGAGAAACCTCAAGTGCTGACTGATGAAGGATATAATGGTTTGGAAGAAACTTACAAAGCGACAATTTATTACTGTTGGTTAAACTCTCCCGAATTCACCAACAAAGAAAATTCCAGAAATCATTCAGTCCCCAAGAGCAACACAATAAAACTGCTGCAACATGAAACTGTACCTTGGGACTCAGAAAATCCAATGTCTCTGATTATCTTAATTTGTCACTCCACAGCTTTTTCCCAGCTAAAAAATACAAGCAGATCATCAAATACAATGTAGCTATGAGAACTGCCACACTGACATGTCATCTATTCTGAGCAGACAGAGCATCCATATAACACTATTTATGAAACTGTTATAGAATAATGAAAGTGTTAAGAATTATGAATGTTTTAATAAATGAGTATAAATAGGTCACTTGTAACTTTATGATAATGGAATTAAAATACAACAATATCAATAAATGTAGATTTTTATATATAAAAGTGTCGTTTATTGTAAGGAAACTTTAAATATAACCAACAATATTGAAAATATCGTGACTGGCATTTATGGCCTTGATTGTAGTTTACTGCCATACAAGTAATTTCTAGCACTTTTCTTAACCACATCAAGCTAGTGCAAAATATAGGTAGCTTTTAGAGATTAAGCATACAGAATGACAAGAATGTAGATTTTGGTTACCTGATTTTTCCTTCTAGTATAACAGGCTTCTCTTTTTTCCCTAAATCAAAAGTACAAAGGCAAGTTATCATATGTGCAATTATTCATACCAGGTTTCTAGGTTAAAAAAAAAGTTACATTTGTAAATTTTCCTCAGGTTGTATTTTGTTAGGAATCTGACTTATAATTTATACCATACTGTATGGTATAAATTATATATTGTTGTCATATTATATAATCATAATTTCATATACAGCTATGATTATATAAATTGTCAGAACATATCACTAACTATGGGATAATAATTACATCAATGTACACAAATATATGGCATTAGAAAAGTCATTATCTAAGAAGGAAAGATGTTATAACTCAGGTGTTTGAAACAGGATGCAAGAAGCCTTCCTACAATTCTTGTGGTGTCATTTTGGCAGAACTGCTGCCCATCGCCATTATGTGCACTAGCTTTCCATGTACATCAACAGACAGGTCAGTAAGCAGTATTGAAATTGGACTGTGCCTGAAATTTCCAGCCACAGACCCTCGTCAGCAGCGAGCCCTGTGCTCCTAATTAAGATGATAATCTCTCTCCTCAGTCTCGGAAGGTATCCCATGCTATTATGGCTAAAAAGATACTATTTTATGATGACATACAGTTTTTTGAAAGCAGGACATGTTAGCTTTAACAATGACATACTTTCCAAACTTGTGCAAAGCTTTTGAAGTATTGATATTTCAAATTAAAAATGTTTTTGTACTTCTTGATAAGGATTTTTTCAAGTACAAGCTTAGTTTAGCATGGCTTTCAATATCAATCACTTCAGTAATTGAATCTTGTCTTTGATAGCTAAGATTAGACTGCAAGAAGAGAGATATACAGAGATCATTTCTTTTGAAACAGGTAAAAGGTTTAACAGATAAAAAAGGTGAAATCTACAAAAAATTAACTAGAGAACAAGCATAGCTAGAGAAGACAAAATGCATAAATATAAAACAAGGGAGAAGGAAAACAATATAGGTTATGTATGATTAGGAAGAACATGACAATGACCTATGCCTTTGCTTTTAAAGCATTAAGGTTAATTTGTCAGCTGTCCTCACTCTAGACTGTACAGAATACATGTAACTAATAAAAAACGCAGTTTATTGCAAAAATATACAAGTCCTCTAAATTGCATAAGATATTACAATGTCGTGCTGAAACATGACATATTAAACGAAGAGGACTTTAAAATGAATTACAAAATGTTAAAAATCAGATTTGGGTCATGAGCGTTACACAAAATGCATTGTCATGCTTTATCTTACGCTTAGTCTTGTGATTCACTACATCTGTGATAAATGCAACATAAAATCATGACAACTGTAATAGTCAGAAAGTAATATCTACTGTATATCTTCTGTATTAATACATATAAACACTTTGTGTGCACTAATACTTTCAACATATCACATTCAAACTAACAGTCTTTCCAGATAAGTTGTAACCTTTTTGAAGAACAGAAGCTGGTTTAATAAGTTCATTGCATGTGGGTTTTTTGAAATCTACTCTTTAAGGGAATGCTGTGTTAAAGGACTTGATTTTCAAAGGTGCTGTGATACTGTGGGTCATCTTAATGCCAGACAGAACCATCAATGCCAAGCACTTTCAAAAATCAAGCCCACAATTTATTAAATTCCTATTTTGTTTACTTGTATTTCCACTGTAGTAAGTCAAAAAAATACCCCCCAAACCCACTGTTAAAATCACAGAAAATGCTTGGCGTCTATAGGAAGAGAGACAATTTCTCAGTGGACTAACCACTACTGTGCTATATTCTCATAACAGATCTTGTTGCTCCAACGTTTAGTTCATGCACTGGTATCAGCAATGTCCATGTTTGTTCCAAACAGAGCAACTAGCTGCTCTTCATAGTTTGCAATGTTTCTTTTCAGAATTTCCATACAAGGTCCCAAAAGCCTTTCAAATGCCTGCACATCCATAACTACGATAAAAGGGGAGAGAAAGAGAAAGAATATAACATGCTTGTCAGTTGCAGACACTAATCTTGGTGTTTATGACATTCCAATGTAAAACTTTGAATAATAACAAGACAGATACTACTGAGGCATATACTTTGTTTGCACAGAAAAGAGCCACTTACCGTAGCAAAACCAAGATCAACCAACACATTGATGTCTTGAAACTTCATAAATAATCTTAGAATTTGCTGGGTTTCTTATTTTGGAAATACTTTCATATCAAGATTTATGTAACCTAAGAGTTGCCGAAGAAGTCCGGAGGATTCCTCCACAGAATTTTAAGATCCTTGAGATTTCAAAAAAACACAAGCTTTGCTGATGTTGTTGGCTGTATTTGGGGTCTAATTTAACCTATTTCCTTGCTATTTTAACTCATTTCCACTCACAGTGGAAATTGTAATAGGCACTTATTTCCCAGCAAACGTACAAAAAGTTGAAGAGTTATTTACTTGCAATGTCAATGAGTAGCTGACCAGAATATTTTCTTTACCTGTTCACATAATGTTACCCTCTATAGTTCCAGCCAATAGGCCAGGGAGGAAACTTCATACTTCAACCAGTTTCCAACCTGGGGGCCTGTAGTCTCTTGGCTCCTGAGAAAAGTTCAAGATCTCTCCTATTTAGGAAGTGTCAGAGATCTCGGTGGCTTGCCTATACTGGGTAATGACACTCTTCCTCACCACTACCTCTTTTTCTTTCCTCTCTGTCATCTTTGATTTTTATTGCCTGAACATCTCTGTGTGTTTAGAGATAAGGATTTTTAAAAATAATACCTTTATAAGTGAGAAACTTTTTGGTTACTGGCTCGGTAATCAAACTGCCATTCAAGAATGCCAAATATATCTTTGCAGTTTACAATTTCCTCCTAATTACACACAATTATTTAGGAGCTAAATATTGGACCATGAAAAGCAATGGATGGAAAAGGTTGTCTACGAACACAACTCCTGTGATCTTTGCTTTTCCTGTGCCTGAGGCTACACTGTGACAGAATTATTAAGTTAACAGCTGGTGAAGACAAAAAAATTATTAAAGCTTAAGTCACGGTGATAAAACGGGACAGGATTTTTACTACATTTTTTATTTCTTGGATGAGAGTCAGACTACTGAGAAAAGAATTACTTTACCTTTCTGCAAAGTATTAGACATTTATCTGATTGCTATAAAGTTTGCAGCAACACTCTTTGTACTGTCTTGAAACAATTTTTAATTCCATGTGATCAGAGAAATGTTTGTGTTTAATACCAGCTATCAATTGCAAATTTCTGCATATAAATAATATAAATAGATGTAAATGTAATAGATGACATACTTAAACAGTCTTACTTGGGTAAATGTAATTAAATCATATATTCTGGAGAAAGACATATTTCACAATAAAAACAACCGGATAGGTTATATCTAATTTTATATTAGATAAAAAATATTATTGAACAATACCTAAACATTTGACAGTGCCAAGAGCAAATGCAGAAGCGGCTCGTGGTTTGTTAGTTACAAGAGCAAGTTCTCCAAAATATTGTCCTCTTGTGCATCGAGCTATTTCAACTGCTCCGTTCTCTTCTACATCTTGTTTACCCTAAAATAAAAGGCAGAAAAAAGAAAGAGAAAGGGAGAGATTGAGAGATATTTTCTGAACTCAGGACTGTATAAGCAAAATTAGTAATAATGGTAGGATTACTGTTTAACACTTAGAAAACATCAAGATTTTAAATAAAATTCTGTGTTTTAGGGATATTTACCTTCCTTGTCATTATAATCCTTACTTCTCCAGATTCCACAATAAAGAAAGAATCAGCCGAGTCACCCTATAGAAGAAAAAATAAAGTGAGCAAAGCAAATGTGAAATTTCCTCTTCATTTTCATGGTAACATTAAAATATTTGCAGCAAGTGTGTTGAAGCTCATCTTTTTGATACCTGTTGCAAAAGAAATCAAAACATCTATACAGAACTGACAGGAAAGCTTTTTCATGAAAAGATATAGATGACTGTGCCTTCTACACAAAGCAGAAAAAAACAATGTTGTGGAAGATTTTAGGATCCTTATTGATGTTTCTCCACCTTTGTATTTCTTCTAAATTATTTCCCTTAACAGGGGAAACCGTTTCCAGTATAAAAGGCCTCCAAGAGCTATCTGAAATCCAGTAATTATTTTGGGGCAAGACAATCTCAGTTGACTACCCTGAAGAGTTTACTTCTGCATTCTTGTACAAAAGATTATCATATTTTAACAACAAAACCAAGGTAAGTCTTCAGTGCTCCTTATTGCAGGCAATCATTCTTTTAAATAGTTGAAATTTCTAAGTATACAAAAAATGCTGACTCCTTTATTCATACCAACAAAGAGCGATGTTTTTCAAAGTACTGCAAGTGAAAAATTAGCTTTTGAGACAACATAATCACCTCTCTTGGATGCAAGACTCATTGTTTTTGTTTCATTTGACAAAAAACTCCATAGTTTTAAAGTATGTATTGTCTATAGATAACATGATAATTGTTACCCATTGGAAAAGAAAAACTAAAACTAGAAATAAACTGTACCTGAGCAATGATTTGTTCTCCATCTTTGTACACTTTGGTGCCAATCACATCAACCACTTTTAAACGCTCAGATACCTTCATTTAAAAAAGAAAATGTAAGAAATATTTGGTTAACATTACAATATTATATTTAGAAAGCCCTTTTATATTTCTTTTCATGTATCTTTGCACAATGTATCTTTATTTTCTCATTCTGATAGTCATTTAAAAAAGGAAGAACTGCTGAATGTTGTTCCAGAGGGTATATTATAGTCTTAACAGTTAGATGTTTTCACAGAGCTTCCATTTTTGTAGGAAGTCAATATATCTCAAATCTTTAAAAACCAGAAAGCATGTATGTAAAAATATAGCTGTTAAATTAAAATATTTTTAAATTAAAATATTTTTAAAATAAGTTATTGTTTAATTTTATTGGCTAATATCTAGTAAGATTAAGGTTAATAAAATGAAGGTAAAATTAAAAAAAATACAATATTAACAATAGTTTTTTATCTTGAAAATTTAGATCTATCAAAAACCTGGTCTCTCTCCAAAACAAAAGTATTCAAAAATTTTATCATGGAGAAAATTTTAATTCCAAATTTAAATGCTACAAAATCAGAATATTATCAGATACTTCTGATACGGCCATTAAAATAATGCAATAGAAGTCTTACTTCTAAAGATTTAAGGAATGGCAATGATTCAATAAAATTTTCATACATTCTTCTCTTTTTGGCATTATTTTTTACAATGATTCTTCGGAACGTTACCCTGTCCTGTAAACACAAAGAGAAAAAGAGAGTTTATTAACAGAAAATATGCGTGTAATAGAAAATAGTTTAGAAACGGATGAATACGTTCAAATTAGCCAATTTTAGTCACTCAACGTAGCTGTCAAACTAGCTGGCTAGTCCCCCCATGAGTCTGTTGAGAAAGATTCCTCTAGAGGTCAGTCAAGAGCCCGTAAAGTTAAGCTCCTGATCTGATTCATGTTCTGAAAAGCTTCTCTGCCCTTCAGCAGAGAATACACACAGAGTTTACATATAGAGGGTAGAGAGTTTACCTTAAAGAGGTTGGCTACACAATGAACGCCGAGTGGGTAATTTAAGATACTTAAGAAATCCTCAATATTTCAATATTTAATTTACAAAGTTTATTCATTCCCTGAGGTCCCATATAGATTGATATAGATGCAAAGAGGTTTTTATATTATTACACAAACAAAACCAAAATACATGTGTCTGGGCCTTAGGTCACAGTCCACTTTCTGCTATTTCAGCAGAACAAGGCTCATTGCTGCCCTAAATAGACAAGTGGACATTCCTCAGTATTTGGTAAACGAAGTGAAGCAGACAGATGGAAAAAATACATGTGTGCTGTTTTCTGCTCTTAACTTCATAGGACTGTGTCCTAGTGACAGACAGGAGGTGAAATGCTTTGCCAGCCTTCACTGCTACAGGTGGGACTTGCTGGCCAATACAAGCCAATTCAATTTAAAGCCATTCTTACTGTGTCCTAAACTCTGCCATGATCCCAAAAGCTAGATGGATTAAGTTGGTGAAAAAACATGTGTTTCATTTCAACAGGAAAATGTTACCTTGGGATCCATCATTAGATTGATATGTATATCTTAAAGAAGATGGCTATCCCAGTTTTACTCTTTTAATTCTATTATTGTTGATTGTAAATTGTAAATTTGTAATATTGTAAATTCTATTATTGTTGACAAAGTTCCAGATAGTATAACACTGATAAATAACCTCGTATTTGAATTTTACCCTGAAACCAAGGGCATTTTCTATCAAGATGTGGAAAAACATTTTATATATTTGTCTAAGTAATCGTCAAGTGATTTGCAATTTGGGAAATTATCATTACAATAGAATAAAACGACATTATTTTTTAAAAGCTCGGTGTTTTCTTAAGCCTTAGATTTGTTTCTGCAGATTCTGGAAAAGGACAGTATTGCGTTGGGAGTTCACAGAAGTTTTAAAATTAAACTTTCCAAATTACAATTATTTTTTATGCTGATATAGCATACCAGTGCAATTTATATAAAGTAATTAAAACAAATAATATCTTAAAACAAGTATTTCACTCACCAAACCCCAGATGGCACCAGGAGAGGTAGCTATAATTGTAGCTGCTCTGGGTGTGTTGTACATTAAGGCCAACTCACCAAAACTTCCTCGATTATCATAGGTTCCAACACATCTCCCAACACCATCACATTTTACATAAATGTCATATGTACCTCTGTTAATAAAATATATAAATACAGTGAGTAGAATCCAGTCCCAGTCTTTGCTAAGCAGCCTCTCACCATATTTTTTTATACCACGAATTCCAAAGATAAAGCATTTGAAATATACATTCCCTTGTTTAAATAATATTAAACACCTTCCAGAAACATCTCAATCACTTCCATAAATAATAATTTCTTTTTAATGAGAAGGATGAGATTCTTAGTTTTTACATTAACTCAGTTTAAAGATAGACTGGATTTACGGTAATGTATTGATCACCAGAACTTATTAAAAATTAAGATCTAACTTAGTATCTGTTTCTCAATTTCATTTTAAGCATGCTAAATATAAGTGTAACAAGTCTTTGAAAAAAATGCTATGATATGACCATTGAAATAATGATGCAACTTATTTAACTTTTGAAATATTTTAAAGTAGCAATTTATAATGTAATAAATAGAGAAGATGCAGGAAACAGAATGAAGGTATATGAAAAGCAACATAAGATTATGAAATAAAGATAGTATTTATCCAAAATATTTTGGATTTCTTCTCCCCATAATTAAATTAGTAACTTTTTTTGCTTTGGGAACGCAGTAAAATCTGGTATCTTGTAAAACATGAGAGAGCCCATCCTCATTGATGCTGTGAGCCATCATTTTGTTCAGTGCTGAATATTTGTACAGTACGTGTTGATAAATCGTGTGAATTTAATGCAAAAATCTGTACAATGATTTTATTGATAAGAGGTGATTCACTGCACCTAAAAACTGCAAAGCTGGCAGAACACTGTCAAGTCCCCGCAGCCTTTTAGATAAGAGATGACAAACTGTAACCTCACAAAGCTGAAAAACATAGACTCTTCAGCAAAGAATCCTGACACTCTTTTACGATCTGATTGAATATTTCAGTTGGAAGGGACCTACAACGATCATCTCGTTCAACTGCCTGACCACTTCAGAGCTGACAAAAAGTTAAAGCATATTATTAAGGGCATTGTCCAAATGCCTCTTAAATGCTGACAGGCTTGGGGCATCAACCGCCTCTTTAGGAAGCCTGTTCCAGTGTTTGACCAACCCCTTGGGGTAAAGAAATGTTTCCTGATGTCCGGTCTGAACCTCCCCTGGCACAGCTTTGAACCATTCCCACACGTCCTGGCACTGGGTCCCAGGGAGAAGAGATCAGCACCTCCCTCTCCACCTTCCCTCCTCAGGAAGCTGTAGAGAGCAATGAGGTTGCCCCTCAGCCTCCTTTTCTCCAAACTAGGCAATCCCAAAGTCCTCAGCTGCTCCTCAGAGGGCACTGCTTCCAGCTCTTTCGCCAGCTTTGTTGCCCTCCTTTGAAGGCAATCAAGGGCCTTCACATACTTTTTAAATTGTGGGGCCCAGAACTGCACACAGTACTCAAGGTGCTAGCACCCATGCTAAATACAGGAGGACAATCACCTCTTTTGACTGACTGGTTATACTGATCTACACTGACCAAAAACCTTTGCATTTCTTTTAGAGTTCTAGCATAACATTCCTTTTAAACACTCTCAGAAATCACTGTGTTAGCCTAAAACTAAAGGTACAAATAAGAAAAGATGTTTTGCGACAGCTTGACTGGAGCCTGAGCCAACAGACTAGTGAATGATGCCAAAGCAAATGCTCTTTCTAACTCACTGGATTCAACAGTAATCAGTATCTAGGATTTTACTTAGTTACCTGCTTTTCCTGGTACAGATCTGCAAATGAAGAGTAGTGACTTAGATACTCAAAGCCTAATAATATTCATGTTAATGAAAAAGTCTACAGATAGTATTGAAATGCAGAAGGATTTAAAATATGGAGCTGCAAAACTTTTCCCATTGTGTTTTGTGTTAGACCTCTTTCCATGTGAAAACAAACAAACAACAAAACAACAGCCTTTGAGATCTAGCAATACATAAAGAGGAGAGGGACATATTTCCATGTCAAAAATCTGCCTCCTTTCAAAAACCGCTCCCCGTAGCTCAGACAGCTTTAGTGGTTCGTGTATGTTCTTTTTTCTTTCTCCCATGCAAAGGTATCTAAGAGTTAAATACAAGTACATAGAGAAAGAAATTTTTCTCAATGGACTTCTGAATGATACTTTTGCTATAATAAGACATAGCAATTCACCTATCAATGACATAGAAGTTGTCACCATCATCTCCTTGATCAATGACATGTTCCCCTCCTTCAACCAGCTTTTCAAACATCGCATCCAACACCTGAGACATCTGTTCCTATTTAGAAGAACACAAAGACAAGAAATTATTATAGGTTTTTTAAAATTTTATTCTCAAATTAACAGTTCAGCCTCCCAAATATGCAGATAAGCTTAGAGAAATGTGTGGATCAAGCAAAAAGACAGTTTTATTTAATAATCAGTGTTAGCTTTTTCCTCTGCCAGTGTTCAGAGCCCAGCTTCCCTTCTTCTCCCTGCCAGTGGTAACATAGATCTTGTCTGCAATATAAATTGCTCATGAGCATCCAAAGATAGAATTTCACCCTTCACAATTGCATAACACTATACAGTTAAAAGAAAAAACTCTATCCCTTTTTGTGAAAAAATACACTTACCTAGTTTTGTCTTTAGAAAAAATTTACAGAATTTAAAGTTTCAAAATGATTGTAAAGCATTTTGAAAATTTAAGTTATACAATGCCTGAACAATGTTGGGACAGATGTAACCATAAAGGTCTGCCATGCTTTGGCTGAGTAAGGAAATACTGGACTCCTTGGAAAATAGGAATTTACACATGGCTATAAAACTACTTTGATAATTTGAATGGAATACAAATGTTTACAGAGAAATGTTATCAGACTACAAAATGTCAACATCTGAATTACGACTGTCTAATAACAAAAACAAATCACTAATCACATAATTTGTCTTGTTTGGTGTAAATCTGCTAAAACTTTACTATTCATATAAAGAAAACCCAAAACAGCTCACTGTGGATTAATGATAAGAATTCCAAAAAGATAACTTAATTCAAAATTTATTTTCTATTTATCCAGCAATATATCTAAAATTCTGACACTAAACACAAAATTATCCTCCACTTTTTGAAACGTACTAAGTATGTATCATACTGGAACAGGCAGGTTCTAGTGAAAACCACAGTAAATAAAAGCCTGTGGATTTAGATCCCCAGACATTTCATAACGGTTCAATTCATAGACTTTAGTGAAGTCTTTGACACAGATTCTCACAGCATTCTCTTGGAGAAACTGGCTTGGACGGGTGTACTCTTCCCTGTGTAAGAAACCATCTGGATGGCCAAGCCCAAAGAGTTGTGGTGAATGGAGTTAAATCCAGTTGGTGGCCGGTCACAAGTGGTGTTGCACAGGGCTTGTTATTAGGGCCAGTTCTCTTTAATAGCTTCATCAATGATCTGGAACAGGGAATCGAGTGCACCCTCAGTAAGTTTGCAGATGACACCAAGTTGGGCTGGAGTGTTGATCTGCCTGAGGGTAGGAGGGATCTGGATGGGCTGGATCCATGGGCTGAGGACAATTGTGTGAGATTCAACAAAGCCAAGTGCCAGCTCCTGCACTTGGGTCACAAGAACCCCATGCAATGCTACAGGCTTGGGGAAGAGTGGCTGTAAAGCTGCCTGATGGAAGAAGACCTGGGGGTGTTGGTTGGCAGCCAGCTGAATATGAGCCAGCAGTGTGCCCAGGTAGCCAAGAAGGCCAACAGCATCGTGGCTTGTATTAGAAAGAGTGTGGCCAGCAGGACTAGGGAAGTGATTGTCCTCCTGTACATGTAAACATGCAGAATGCTCCACACTATACAGGAGGGTAGATAGTATATGTTACCCTCTAAATGCAAGCAATGCAAGAAAACTGGGCCCTGATCCTTAGAAATTCAAATACTCCCAAGACACCTTGGAAAAAGATTGTTATTTACAGTACTGAAGGAATAATACATATAGTTAAAATCTGAATTCAATGTACTTTACCTCAGATTTCAGGTTAGAACATTTGCAGTCTCATAATTATGAATCAAGCCACCAAAACACAACTTTTCTGGTAGGTAAATTTGTGACTTTTTTAGACAACCAAGTAGAATTCACAAATACAGTTCCCTTTTTAAAAATGTTTTAAACACTTGAAGTTATTTAATACATTGGAGAGCTAAATAACTGTCTATTATCTGCTGAAATATCACATGTGTATTTGAACTTACAAATAAATTGCAACTAACTTAGAGACAACTGGTCCCTTTCCCAAAACTTCCTATGTAAAATAAAGACAGAGCAGACTGCAATAACCAAACCAGCTTGTGGTTCTCGATTTTACTGCAAGAATTACAAAAACTGCTTGCCCAGCTTGCTGCTATGTGAACCCTCTTCATTCCTGGCCACAATTAGTCTCAATTTACTGGCACCTTCCATAGTTACTTTGAAAGGATAAAGATGGGTACTTCTAGAACTAAGTAGATCTGTTATCATAGAAAAAAATAATTCTGGTATTTTGTAAAATGGTACAGTTTGAAAGCTTTTCTTTTTAAAGCAGTTCTAGTTTAAAAATACATATAAAATTAAAATAGATTGACACTTTAGAAACTTGATAAATTTATGAAGAATTTGAAGTATTAAACAGGTATGTTTTGCAATCTTTGTGACTTCTGCTAAAATTTCATTATCTTAATACAGCTTTTTCAAATATAATGAAGCATTTATTTTTCTTACGGATAATGCATTCCACAAATAAAAAGTACCAAAATGAGAGTTTAAATTATTTGATTGTTTATATGTTTATTTACATACTCTGATGAATACACATCATGGATTTTTTTTTTCAATCTGAACTGTAAAGCGTGTTATTCAAGAAAGGAATATTTTTGAGAAAATTATGGGAACCTTGGGTTGTTGCCATGAAAGCACACTTTGATCGCCACCCTTTGTGATAGAGAAAAATATTTAATTTCCTTAAACGCGAGGAGGCTGAATGGAAATCACATTTTCTGAACGACAGGTTCACAATACAAACCCAATTCATGTACTGAGATTTTCTTTATAAAGATATTTTCTCTTTTTGAAGTGCAGTTACTGCATTTCTCTCGGAAGTCTTTCTAACAATTGGACTTCAATGACAGAGCGTGATTTCACAAAACAATTTACTAGACAAGTGAATAAACATGCCATAGTTACAGCCATCATTACTGTCTCAATCACCTTTGCTTTCAAGTGTGGATTTCACTGCTGGGAATCAGGAGTGCAAAGAAGCATTAGCTCCCTTGCCAGCTTCAGCCAGCATGATATATCCCCTCATATCACCTAAAGTGCAGATGATGTGGTTTCCTTCCCTCTCTTACTTACACCAAGACAGTATCTACCCTGCTTTTACACCAGCTTAAATGAACTGTGCTAGTGAAGTTCTTTTGCACATTTAGATCAGTCAGAATCAGAGACTACAACTCTGAAGCCCAAACTCAACAGGACCAGGGGATGGACTCAAGCACTGACATGGTGTTGTCTGGGCGTGTTTGCTCTCGGTGCAATTTTCAGCACAGCTGATACAGTTTTGGCTTATACCAACTATCACTTCTCTTGATAAACCCTGGTCATGGCTTGGAGGAGTGCTTGAGCCAGGGCTTCTTCCAGTAAAGGTAAACCCACCCTGGTTATTTGCTTGGTTTTGTGGGGTTAGGAGAAGAGGAAAGTGCAAGAGAGTAACTGTATGTATGTCATACTGCACTGCATGGCCTCAGGGAAAGAGAATATCCTCTGACCTAGTTTGTTGTTATGGATTACTGAACTGACTGAAGGTGTTAAGAATGGAAAATTTAAAAACAATCTACTGCAGTCAGTCAAACTCTGCCTTTGGGCATCCTTCTTAATTTCCTGACAAAGAGAGTCTGTATTTCTAGTCAATCAAATGACATTTTCCCTGTAAGTAAAGCCTTCAAAATACTGAACTAAGGAAACATTTCATATGAAGGGCATGTGACTATGACTGACTACTAAAAAAAACATTTAGCAAGTATTCTTAGCATGTATTTTTAGTCCCAAAATGTGCAAATTAACTGCACAACCTTCCTCGGCAACCTGTTCCAGCATTTAGCTGCCTTTACAGTAAAAAAAGCTTTTCTTAAATATATCTTTTTGTATTTCAGTTTGTGCACGTTGTCTTATCCTGTCATGGCACCACTTGAAAGCAAGTCTGATCAACAGATTGGTGCCTCCATCTGCTCTAGAAAGGCACTCTTGTTTCCTCAGTGGACCCTTGAAAGATGCTGTCAAGCTCCAGTTTATCCTGCCTGTTGCTACGCAGTCCTTCTCACATCCTTCTGCAGTCCTTTCAGCTGGCAGCTCAGCACTCTCACGGCAGCACATCTCCCACAGACAAAGGCACTATTGCCCCACAGCCTTCAGGAGAGACACCTGCCACTCCCAGCAGCCTGAGACCAAGACAGTCACATCTTACCTCTGGATCTGGGTTGAAACCTCTTGATGTACCATGGTTGACTGGTCCAGCTGGTGCTGGGGAACGCTTCCTGTGGCCCATCATCACTGTCATTGCACCAACTCTAGCAGACCCACGCTATCTTGTGCACTGTTTCCAGTTCCCCTTCAAACTCCCATCTGCACAAACTACCTCAGCTGCAGTCTCTGCTCGTTTATCCTCTTTGCTGTGCTTCACAAGCTCTCTCTTCTCAATGGCAGTTACACAGATGTTCTTCATCAACACTTCCCTAGGAGCCTGATGCTCTCTGATAGCCTCCATATGCTAAGTTTTCTGAACACTACACATGGCAAAAAGTAGTTGTCCTATCTTCCCCTTTATCCCGTGGTGGCCACATGAACCTCTAGCATAAAAGCAGATCTTTAATGTGAAAAAATACCTCTGGTAGTTATCATGAACAGCATAGCACCTAAGCAGAGGTTTTACGAATTGTTCTGTTGGAGTTAAGAAACATTTTCCTGTGCCTAAAGTAAAACTCGGATACCAGGTACTTTTATGAATCTAGGCCTGCAGTGATAGCCATGCATAAGTAAGGTGTGGGCAAGCCTGATATACTGCCATTTCATATCTGAAATGCACAAAATTGTGTGCATGTTGCAAATCAGTTATAAACAAAAGACATGGCATCAGATTCAGAAGAACAAAGCTCCAGACAGTAACGATAACTGGTTTACCAAGGACATCCCCCTGGAACAGTGTCTGATTCCATCCTTCTTGTCAGGTCAAGTGAGAAACTGCTAATAGTCATTCACAGCTCTCCTAATGTATACTTTTATCACACAAAGCACCATTATGCAGGCACATGTCCCATTTTTCAAAATTAGCACATTAGTCTCAATTTCTTTCAAGTCAACAAAACAAACATGCCAATTACATCTCAAGACAATTTCTTGGGAAAAAGAAATCAGTTAGATACTGGACACTCAGTAAAATTAAAACTGCATTTTATTTAGTATATATTTCACATAGATTAAAAATCCAGTCACTCGCAAGTCCTTGCAAGACAGCTTTTGATTCATTCAGGAGAGCTGGCAGACCACACAATGCCTTTTCCAAACGCCAATGGCTCTTTTGACTGCCAGACCACCAAGTGATTTGCTACCACTGTGCCAGGTATGTGTCTTCTTAATATCAGTTTATAGATTTACTGTGAGTCATTTTGTAAAGGAAAAAGAACAAAGCTCCCCATAATAGGCTCAACTATTCTTAAATACTGGGGCTTCCGAGAAGCATCAGTGTTTGAATTGCTGATACAAACGTTTGTTGTCTGACAAAGTGCTACCCATTCTGAGTCAATGAAGGAACTGTAGGTAAAATGGAAAGTAGGACACAATCATCACTGAAAGTCACAGCAATGATAAATCTAAGAAGTAACTTCTGAAAAATATCCTCCCCCACTACTTAAGAAAACAGGATACAGAAGCACAGCTACATTTGTACAATTACAGTTACGTGGCTTCTGACAGCAAAGACAGACATTATTAATCTGGCATTTGACAGGAGCTGGTAAACTCCAACAACTATTAATCTGGATGCAGTAAATCCCAAAAGTACTGCATGATATGTTAGGATTATATACACTTTGGAATTTCCCCCAAAGAAGGATGAGTCTGCTGCTGGAGTACTCCCTGGTAGACAGGAAATCCGAGTTAATTCCCCTTTTAGATCCAAGACATCCTGTACAACATAAACAGGTATCAGACTGCCTTGTGCTTCAGCACAATAGTAACAAGACTTGCCTATCTCACGTGACTTATAAAAATTATAATGTTCTGAGAAACAACCATGAGACTACCATACGAACAAAGTGTATCTACAGTTCTTCCTTTGCCCCAAACCAAGTTCACAAACCACTTTATTCTCCTACAATAATTTTACTAATATGAGCCCAAGTTAAAACGGCAACCTGTAGGCCAACTCATCCTTACTTTAAGCAATATGAAATATCAACAAATTAATGCTCAGCATGATATTAAGAGGGTAATGAAGCAGACAGAATACCAGAATAGGAAGGAAAAGAAAAACAGCAACAACAAAAAAAAAGATAGAGCCAGCAAAACATAGGCAGGGAAACCATGGGAAGAAAAGGAGTTCTTAATCAATGTGTCAGTACCTTGGAGAGGAAGAGTAAATTACAGAATTCATGTCTTGAGCTCTCCACATTTGTTTTTCAGAACAAAACCATGTACATATACTCCCCCGGAACTCTGATATAAATGTTAGCAGCACTACTGATTCAATTGAAAATGTTTAGCTCCCTCGTGCAATACCCACTTGTATACTAACCAAAAGGCATTTATTTCTTCACTATTAAAGAATCAGATTTATACTTTGATGTATAATCAATCCTTCTGAGTATTAGTACTCTCCTTAAGAATTTACCTTGCCCTTCCTCCACCGAGTTATATGTTGTTAATACTCTGCCTCTCATATATCATGCACATGCCCATCAATCAATCAAGTTGGCTGACTTTTTATCAGTTTGCTAAAAAATAGTAGAAATAACTCAGAGTTGCAAACAGTTTCTAAAATTCTTAAGCTGAAGGCACCTCACATTGGGCAGCTGTTTTCCAGAACATCTTCAATAACTGATTATAGACAAGGTAGAGGGAATTTCTGTTTGCTAGTTCTGGTGTAAGTATCAATTTTGCTTTAGGAAAAGAAGAGAGGATTAACTGCAGTATGATTTTTTGGGAAACCCATTAGTTTGCAAAGAGTTTTGTACCATCCAGGAGGGCAGAGTATTAACTTGTTCAGGCATTCTGGGCTCTCTCTTACACATATGTATTCCCATTAATTCACCAAGAGATTTAAGAAAGTAAAAGCATTATGAGACACTTCTGTTGGCAGCACTTTTCAAGGCCTTAAGTATGAGAGAGAATACTAAGTATCAAGGCTTTAAGTATGAGAGAGTATAAAACACAGTTGCATTATGCTTTCATCTTTCTTCCAGTTAATAAATTCTAATTGATTAATCAATATTTATACTCTCTTATAATGACTCCCCAGGTGCATGAGTGGCAACATGCCCAGAAATTGCACTTGCATGCTTGTAAAGAATATGCATAATTTATTACCTTTTAGAAAAGGGTCAAGACCTATTTGAAATATTCTCTACAAGCATTAGCAGGGCAAAGCTCTCCAAAATAAAATTTCCCTGAAAGAGTAGAGATGATCTAACACTACTTGTGAATTTTTGCAAAAGAAAGGATTCAAACTTTAAGCGCAAGGGTGCGGCACAGCTTTGATGGTACCAGTCCCTTGAGCCACCCTGTTACTCTGCTAATAAGTTTTCACATTTTTTAACTGCTGGCCTATGGGCCATAACAGCCAAACCAAACAGTCTGTTGTTAATTAGCCCCAGCAAAGCTTCCTCACAAAAAAACAAAACCAAAAGAATGACTTTACTGAATTACACTGTCAGAAGGAAGGGCAGAAGGCTGTGTTGGCTGCTAGATGAGCTGCTGTTGCTACTTCTCCCAGTGATAAAACAGTTGTTAGGCTGAACCGAGACAAATTCCAGTAATGGCAACTTGGGGCTCGTCCTCAGTAATGGCCCAAGGTATGTGGTCATCATCCCGTTTTCTCCTTGTTGGCTTATACAAAGTGAAAGTGGAGGGGAAAGAGAGCATGCAGCTTTTGATTCCACTGCCAGTAACCTTCAGCATCTGGAGCATGAAGGAGAAGGTGTGGTAACATGCT
Source organism: Aegotheles bennettii (assembly GCA_013398125.1). Taxonomy (NCBI): domain Eukaryota; kingdom Metazoa; phylum Chordata; class Aves; order Caprimulgiformes; family Aegothelidae; genus Aegotheles; species Aegotheles bennettii. Next base: position 154,869 of record VZRW01010741.1, read on the forward strand.
TTGTACATGCATGTAGAGCACGCAACCTCACATATGGCAATCCTAGGAGAACACAAATAATACTAGGATTTCTGACAATGGTGTGGTAGGCAATCAAGAACAACAATAAATAATACTGTGGCCTAATAGGAAGGGGTTTTCTGTGAAGAAGAACAGGAAGAGGTGCCCGAAAGATGATCAGAGGGCTGGAGCACCTCTCCTATGAAGACAGGCTGAGAGAGTTGGGGTTGTTCGGCCTGGAGAAGAGAAGGCTCCAGGGAGACCTTAGAGCAGCCTTCCAGTACCTGAAGGGGCTACAAGAAAGCTGGAGAGGGACTCTTTACAAGGGCATGGAGTGATAGGACAAGGGGGAATGGTTTCAAACTGAAAGAGGGGAGATTTAGATTGGATATTAGGAAGAAATTCTTTCCTGTGAGGGTGGTGAGACACTGGCACAGGTTGCCCAGAGAAGTTGCGGCTTCCCCCTCCCTAGCAGTGTTCAAGGCCAGGCTGGATGAGGCTTGGAGCCACCTGGTCTAGTGGGAGGTGTCCCTGCCCATGGTGGGGCAGCAGGGGGGGGGGAATAGATATCTTTAAGGTCCCTTCCAACCCAAACCATTCTATGATTCTAACTTCTCCTTCTGATTTAATGACACCCTTATCTTACCCTCCCACTCAAATTAAAACACAGTGTGTTAAAGCAGGATAGTGTTTTAAGAAAATGTGGACTCCATTTAGCAGCATGTACTGAAGGCAATTCTGATCATGCCTTAGGACATATTGTTATACTGTATTTCAGAGTGGTGCCCTATCTAGGAATGGTGTTTAACACCTGCTAAAAGGCCATCAGGGAACAGCCATGAAGCACTTTACATTGTCTCTTCCCCTCTAACTCACTGACTTCTGAAACAATGTTTTTCATACACAGAACCATAGCAGAAAGAGACTGAGGTTCAATGCAAGAAAAAAACAGTGGGAGTGGGAGACCCTATCAATACACAGCTTGACTTTTGTTCCAGAGACTTTAGCTTTAGAAGCTGAAGATATCTCTCTCCAAGATGAAGGAGTTTCTTTGCTAATACACCAGAGAGCAAACTGCAGCAGGTAGCACCACGTACGCTTGTGCTGCAGGGTGGAGAGGCAGAGGTGAGGAAGAGAGCTGGGATGGGAACTTTTAAATTACTGCAACTACAGTGGCAGAGCTCTTGAGTCACTGCCTAGCAGCAGAAAGGAGGAGTGGGAGAAGTCCCTTGGGGACTACAGATTTTGGCTTCACAGAAGGAGCAAGTCAAACTGAAGAAGGCTACACATTAATACTCCTGCTATCTTCAGAGCTCAGTAGATTTTCAAAGCCTTTTGTGAGTACAGTTATTATAATGAAAAACTCCTTTTAAAAAATTATCTTACTCAACTTTCCAGAATACCATCTGTGAAGGATTTAAACAGAAGGAAGTGTTCTTAATCCACTGGACAATCTGTCCAAAGGTGGGTAAACAAGACTTGGGAGATCCCAGGAATGAATTTCAAGGCTTTAGATTGCAGAGCTCTGCAAAGGGAGGACCCAGCTAAGAAGTATTCTGCTCACCTGGAACAGACTCTGGGAACTATTAGCAATTACAACTAAGTTACTCTGAAGCAAAAATAAAAAAGGGACTTCAAAAGATCAAGAGGATATGGTATTGAGACAGCAGTACAGTCCTGAGAAGATTTCTACAAACAGGGGACATCATCCCTCAATACTCCTTGGAAGAGTTATATGAAGTGTCCACACTGGAACAGCTTAACACTCTACGTCCACACAACATTACAATACAGGTGATACAAAGCCAATAGATCCCTGTCCTGCAGACCAAGTGGCTGATGACTATTTAGACAGAAGATCTCGTTCTTACTGGAAGGCAAAGCAGATCTCACCAGGACAGTTGATACTATAAGCAGAAACTACCAAGAAACAGTGTAAAGCCAGAATCAGGAAAGCAGCAGCTCAAAATTAACATCACGGCAGATTCTAGGAGCACACAATAATCTGTTGTGTCACAGGGCTAGTAAGAGAGAAACGCCCAGCGACTAAGTATGAGAGGTCTGCCAAAATGCCATTGGCAGGCTAATGTAATGATGGTCCAGCCAAGTGGAAGCCAGGACACAGCAACAATAAGGAAAATATATAATAAAGCAATTTCACACCCAGAGCAGATGCCCACAAATCACTTTGTGACCCTGAAGTTCTGCAGAAAAATAATTCAGGAGTGGAAGGGGCAAATGTTGGGTGCCTTCAGCTTGAACCAGTACAGTCACACAGCTAATTAACTACCCATTAAACAGACAGCATGAGAGAAGAAGTTAGGAAATCTTCTGTATCAGGATCCCTAGTGTCCAAAGAATGCACACGTATTAGCACCTACATTGAGACTCTTGATGCCCTCCAATAGCTCTAACTCCAGGGTTCTGTGGCTCACTGCTTTTCAGGGTCTCTCTGGGAACAGGCACCCAAGGTCAGGGCTCAGCCTTTGTGCAGACAAAAGCAGGAGCTGGAAACCCACAGCACGAATCAACCTGCATTCTCTGTAACAGCACCTGACTTCTGAACAGAGCTGCAGGCTGGTCTTCCCATTAGCTCTCTCTTGATCAAAATTTAAAACTTTTTGTTCTCATGCTTAAAACCCTACCTAATTGTTTCCCTTTCCCCCATGCTCCCTCCCTGACAGCACTGAATCAATTCTCTTCAGAAAGCATTTGGTGTGCATTGAGTCATCACCCTCAGTATGCATCTTTTGATTGATACACGCACCTTTCCCTTAAACAACTCTGTGCTTTTTTGTAGCATTATCACCTTTGTCTGATCCAGATCACTCATTCACTCCATTTAAGCTTTCTTAAGAGCCCATAACTGTTTTTATAGGCAATAGAAAGGAATTATTTGCACAGAAGAAAATTATCTGTAGTGTTTTTACAGTATCTGTATTAAGTGAAATAAAAATGTAGACACCTCACTATTGCCTTTCTCTTTCCTTCTGTATCATAACTTGTTTGTTCAGCTGTATCTATAGCTAAACCATAGGTTTTAAGGGTAATTTCAGGTTTTGATGGAGCATTCAGCATGCTTTTGGATGATAAAAAGTAACTAGTAGAAACAACTTAAATGTTCCAGTTAACTAATTAGTTTATATGCATTGATGTACAGCAAGAAGATTCAAAATAATAAAATACAATACTTTACAATTGTATTAGTGTATGCATTCATATTAATGTACTTCAAAACTATCATTCATGGTGGTGAACAAATGACTATATACAACATATATGGCATTTCTGGAGTGCATGAAATGGTTAAGAAAGCATACAAAAGTCAAATCTGTAAACTTCTCCTCAAAAGTTCAAAGGAATTACTTCTTAGCAGCATTTCTAAATGTTGTTCATTACAAAGAATCTCTTACCGGATCTAGGTTCTTAAAAAGAAGAATGTCCTTGCATGCCTCCTGCAGTCTGTTTCTTTGATCATCTGTTTTAGGGTGAATAATCTGAGGGATATAATAGAAAAATCTTTGAAGTGATTATCGTATAGCAGCACTAGGCTGAAGGACTGAGCTAATTCAGCATTTTACACAATATTTTGGCCATGCTTCATAACACTTTCATTTCAAAGCCTTCAGGATTTGAATAAACACTCAACGATAGATAACATTGTATCACCACAGCATTAGCAAATGAAGCATTGTTGTATTTAAGCTAAGAAGATCATTACATTTGTAGAATCTAGTTCAATTCTGCAAGCCATTCTGGTTATCTTTATCTCAACTATTGCTGCATAAACATTACTATATTATTCTCTAATCATATTTGGAGCACGCATGTTTTATAAAGAGCACCACTGTTACATTTAGCCATTGGCCATGACTACTTCCCAAATAATATTTTGTGAAATATTATCTGTGTTAAATTTATATCAGAAGTTTCAGAGAGTAAACAACAGACTTGACACTATCCAAGTGAGCCAGACATTTACTAAATTACTGATATCTGGTTGATGTGAGTATCAATCAAGTTGTTCATTCAACTCATAAGCTTCAAAAGCTATGCTAGGTTTCAAAGCTGTGATACTACAGGATAATTTCTTTGAGAGTTTTACAAGCCAGAAATTAGGTAGAATACAAACATTTAAACTTGTCTTAAAATTCATAGTCATGCAATTTCATACTAAAAGCTAAGTAAATGCCTTTAAAAGAGGGATAAAAGTAAAATAAATAAATACAGTTCATTAGCTATTGCATTGTACATCTGAAAATATTAGTGACTTTATAATTTACCTTTTCTCTGCCTTCTGAAAAAAACTAGAATATTGATGAAACTACTTCAAGATTATGAGGACACCAAGTAAGTACTTTTAGGAGCATGTGCTCTCTAGGCAAATATAATTACACGGAAATGTTTCCTTAACAGATCGTGTATCAAAGGTGTGGTAATTTAGAATAATACTCACATCGGGTCCCACATGGGTGACTATTACAGAGAATTTTAAAACATTCCTTCAACATGAAAACCCCACAGATTATTAAAGTATGTTATAATAAAGATGCTTTTGGAAAGTAATGGTAATGCTGGTTACATAACATACATAAGCAGTCCTGTTTTCTTCCTAAATTTAATGCCTGAGAACTGGAAAAAAAAAGAGTATTGGACTCAAAATATTAAATACCCTAGATTCTGCGTCATCCTCTTCCTCATCAGGATTGTAAGTTTCTGCACACACTGAAATTAAAAAAAAGTATAATCTTAATTCAAAATGCAATAAAGTTTCACAAGATTTACAGAACAGAAATGCATTGTGTGGCACCGTAATAATATGCAGAAATGTAACACACTCAAAGAATCACAGAAGATATTGTTGATAGGGTCCATAGCAGGTCATCTCCAAATTGCCAGTGAAAAAAAGCTACACTTATATCATTTCTAGACATGTTTTCTGTGTTTTAAAAGATGTCTAATATACTTGTGAACTTCTCACCTTACCTGTTCTAAGTGATCTTACCTTACTATCAGAATTTTTTTCTGATGTCTGAACTAATTATTCTTAGAATTTAAACTATACTGGATGCAGAAATCAGATCATTCCCTTCATCTGTGTAAGTTCAAGGTGACTTGGGGGTTTTGGTTTTGGGGGTACTGAGTACAACAGATGAATTACTCCATACGTTTTGCAGCTCATATGTCTTTTTCATCCATACATACCTTTTTCACAACAGCTTGATTATGTTTCCTCATTTATGACTCTGTATTGTTTCAAAACCCACTGCTTAGCCAGCTACCCTGTGTCCTGTACACAGCTATTCTGCCCAAGTGTAGTGCCATGCACTTACAACTATTAAATATTACCTTATTCTCCAAGCCATTTCTTCAATATGTCCAGATCATTTTCAGTTCTAATCCTGTTCTCTGGCATCCTTCCAACCCATTCTCATTTTGTGACAACTTCAAATTTAATAAGCATGCTCTCTAATACATAATGCAGATTATTACTAAAAAACCAGTATAGCATCTAAAACAAACTCTTGTGGAATACACACATGGCAGTGAAACGCCAGTAGCTGCTTGGAGGTAACCTTATCCCATCAGTTTAGAAGCTATATCCCATGCAACTTACATTAAGATACTATTTGATATAGCTTGTTTATAGGGAAATCTGAGACAGTGTTCAGAAGTTTCCCAAAAGGTGAAAAAGTAGCACATCTGCTCATTTTCTTTTATCCACAAGTTTTAATCTCTCATTACAGGGTATTAGACAGTTTCAACAAATCCATGTTGATTGCTGTTTGTTGCTTTCCTCCAGGTATGTACAAAATGTTTGAATATTTGTCTGTAATTTCTCTAGGAACAAAAATGATCCGTAGACCTGTGACAGGCCTTTTCCCTCCATAGCCACCCCACCCTTTTAAAAATCAGTTTTTCTATTTTTCTGGATTTTTTTCCACACTCTGTCATTTCTCTTCAGATTCCCAATGGTAATTGCTAACAGAGGTGAGACTGATTTATTCAATTCTCCCAGTTTCCAAGTACAGTGTGTCTCAGGCACAGCTAACCTGGGAACACCTAACACGTTAAGTACTCTCTGATTTGTCCTTCCCCTATTCTAGGCTGTTTTCCATATGCTGTTAATACCACTAGTGAAGACTGGCGTGCTCCTGTTAAGCAGCAGAGCAACACTTTCCTGGAACATGCTCTTACCCGAAATGTACTTCCAGAACAATTTCTGTTACTCCTCATGTCCTTTCTTGGACACAGTCTTTTCTTGTTCATATTTTTTGGCCTTGGCTTCTTTTTTTTCTCTACATCTTTTGCTATTCTTTTGCTCTTGTTCTGAATAATCCAAACTAGTTTTAATTTTCCACATTGTTCCTTCTTGTGCTTGATATAAATAAGGTGCTTATATTTTAGATAGATTTATTTTACTATGCCTTTTGTCCTCCTCCTGTGCTTCCACAATTTGCATTTTTTCTCTTTATCTTTTTTCTTTGAGGAACAACCATCCCCTTAGCTTCTTTTCTCCAGACTCCTTTCCAACCAGATTATGCCTACAGTCCTCTTGTATTCCCTTGAAACCTGTTGTTCTGATTCTTTCATTCAGCCTCTTTCCCCTCCTGAAAACTGTGAGTTCTGTCATCTCAGGGTAATTCTCACTCAAGCTGCCTTTTCTCTCCCTATTCTTGAACAGTTTCTTCCCCAGAGTTGGTATCAAAATTTGGTCATAAGTACATTGCAAAACATGTTGGGCAGTTGACATCCTCCTTTATTGGTTTTCAACAGATGATTGATTAGTTAAAATCTTGCATCACCACCATCCTCTCTACTCTGCCAATAAAAAACCTCACCTACTTGATCTGTTTGGTGATCTCTGCAATGCCTGCATAATGATGGAGCCCACGAGCTTTTCCCCTTTTAATATGACCCAGGGACCATCGGTTTGTCCAACTCCCACTACAGCTGAATCACACCATGAATGTCTGAACCTGATATACAACAGCAACAGCCTCTTCCTCCTCCCTGTCCTCCCACCACATCTTTGCTATGCTAGCTCAGTCCCACTGTTGCCCATGAGTTAAGATTTCAGGTCCTTTTGTTTGTTCCCTATATTTCCTATATTGTTATACAAACAGCTTCTAAAGTAGTCATCAGGTAGACCGATTAACCCATGCAATTAAGACTATTTCATTGTAAAGGGTACCATTGCACATTTTATGCAGAGTCCCAGAGGAAGTCTTGGTGGCAAACACTAAAACGTAAACTTTATAAAACTTGGCCTCTTCAAAAACGTAAAGAAATTTGATACAAGTCCCTCTGGAACTGACTGAAAGATTCCTACCAAATTTACTAGTAACTGGATTTGGTCCCAAATAATTACAAATGCCCACAAAAGGAAGTCTGCAATCTGTTGAAAAACTACAAAATTTTACCTCTACATAAACAAAATGTTCCTACCGACTATTTTATGGCACTATAGTTACTTCAGTCTTGTCTGAAATAAATTTTAGGGGTTTGTATGTAAATAGCAATAACAATAACAAGTCAAGTAAGCACCGTAACCCATCAGAATGTAAATCACTACTTTCAGCGGGTATCAGCTTCTGTGCCCTGGTGCATGTATGTGTACATGGAAGTCAACAAATCTGTGTTACAGTACAGCATGCTGCTGGGCGTGTGAACAGCCTGTCTCAACCTGAGGTACAGTTACACCCTGTCCTTGCCTCCAATAAAACCCCTACCTGAAAATAATTATACAAAACAGGAACTTAATTTAATAACTTTGATGTTGTTGTCCCAGAATTGACAGGTCTTGGAGAATTTGGCTGAACATTTAAGTCTTCCAGACCACACAAAAGAAACCTAAATTAGCCTCACCCATGCCCATCCTGAATCATTTTACCAGTTCCCTTCACATAGCCTGAAGCAGGATCAGTCCAGAAAGATAGCACATTCCGGAGGTCTTCTGTGTCATCTAGTGTCTCTGCTCTAACTTCACTCTTCTCTGCTAGAAGCTAATTTCAGTCAGTCTCATTAACTATTATCAGCAGGTGCATTCATTAAATATCACTTTATCATAGATTATGGACAACATATTTAAGAATTGCAGTTTCTCCTGGCTAGTGCCCATCTGTCTACATTTCAAAATGATTTATTCTTATCATCCAGGATGAGAAACTTACTCTTCTGGTTACAGTTCTGTCCTTATTTTGCTTTGGTCTTTCTTTTTACCATAATCAAGGATGCACCTTTCATTTGGGTCACAGTATAAAGATACACCAATGCTGTGCCTCTGCAATTTCAAATACAGAGCTTCCTTCCTATTTCTGTAGCCTGTCTCACTGACTTCAGTAACATTAATTTCTAAGTGCATACCACTAGATGTCTCATGGAAAAACTTCATACATTTTACTTCTGATCTTGAAATATGGTCTCTGACATTACTACGGTCTGCTGAATTTCATGATATGAACACTAGGGTTTGGCGCATGAGAATCCCAATGATATAAACCATCTAAAACTAAATGAGATGCCCCTCATGTAGATATCCACATCTGCAGAAGTCATCTGGATACAAATTACAGTAATTGGAGAGGAAACAGCACATTTACAAAGTGATTCAGCTGACCTGTATTAAATGTCCAGATTAAGATGAGATTAATGAAAAATGTGACTAATTGGCTGAGATAGATCCTAACTTCTTGAGATGAGCCCTGTTAGTTATAACAAGCTGCAAGACTGGTTTCCTCATTTCCCCATTTAGTCCACATTTCTTGGAAAACGAAGAAATTCATCATCTTATGATGATAACAGGTTGCTCATGCAACAGCACACCTTCTTTATTAATTTCATATATTGCAGGGAGACAGTTTGTGGTCCTCATCAAAACTTGAATGGCACCACAGAAATTAATTATTCTGAACTGTTCCATTGCTGGTGGCTGCAATACTCATAGTGTTCAGTATTTTATTTTTCTACCCCTACAGCTCACTCCCCGCTCCCGACAGCACATCGTGACTTTATCACGCTCAAATGCCCTGCCATATTTTCTATGTGTCACCACTGAATGCAATGCTCACATCATTGCTCAAAAAGCAGTCCTAATACTGTTCTTAGGGAACTATTTCATCCCGTGCATAATCATGATACATACACAGTGAAACACTGCACATATTTCTCCATTGGTTGCTAAGCTCAACTAAGTGAAACTATTTTTATTCAGTTTTCCCAGCAGAGAGTTACATTTCACATGTAATTCCCCAAGATGAACAAAAACACAAACAAGCCCAAATACATCAACACAAAGTAATTGTAGGAAAAATCTGAATTGTTTAATGGTGGTGCACTGTTAAAATACACACGCTCTGAAAATTGCACAAACCACTAGATGGATTCCTTTGTCTGGAGGAAGATGTAAGCTCTTATAATTTCTAACTCATCACTCCAAGTCAAGTCAGTTTTCTGGTTTTCAGCTAGTATTCAAACCCAGAAATACAGTCACTTCAGATATGAATGAATTTTAAATGAAAATTAGCATAGAGTTAGTAATTGTAATATCACATAAATGTTAGTTGTGCCCTATCTGTTCCCTTGATGTATTAGGAAATAAGAGGCTATCAATAATGAAATTAATGCAAATTCATATATAATGATAAAATAATGTATTATACTCAAAACATGACAGGAAACACAATCAATATGTGTGTACCCTTTCCAAAGCACAGAACCCCCAAGTCATACAGCATACTATGAAGAATTTTACAAGAAAAAAAAAGAGCTATGGAAATATTTCTTTATCCCATTCTGGGCAAATCAAGGCTACAGTTTTGCCAGCATGACAATCAGGCTGGAGTGTGAAAACAGATCATCTCTAGCCACTGTAGCTATGCCAGCATGCCATACATCCCTACAAACATCCCTAACTATGACAGCTAAGCCCATCCCCTCATACAGCAAGAATGTCACTTCCCTGGTTTAGCTGTACGAAAATTGCTAAAGTGACTTAATGGCAGTGTGAGGTTCTTTTCCATTTTGCAAGGAGGTACTTCTCTTCATCTACTAAACACTGATTAGAAACATGGTGCACTGAGACTCCTTGCATGGGAGGTGAAAGTTCCAAACTAGACTGCAAATACTACTGGACCTTCAAAGTTTCTGACATGGAAACCGATTTTTTAACACCTCAACAGTTCCTACCACTGCAGGAGGAACTAACAAGAGAATCCTGCACCCCCAAATCCTAATTTCACAAGCAGCTTTTATTTAAACAAAAGCAATCCTGTGCAATGGTAGCAATGAGGAATACCTGGACATGGTCTCTGATGCTTGCAACTATCAAGCAACTATCAAGCTTGCAACTATCTAATATTTCTAGACCCAGTTTTGACTGGACCACATGGAAGGTAAGAGTGAAGAGCTGTAAGTAAACATAAGGACTGAAGAAAACTCAGAGAAAGGAGATCAACCTTCTCCTCTACCTGAGTGCACAATCAGATGAGAGAAAATTTCTCTCATTCCACACGTGATACAGTAAGGCAGTACCAACCGGCTCTGCTGCTGAGATTCACCATTTGTGCAAAACCCTGATACCATTTCAAGGAGTAAAGTTTACTTTAAATATAAACTAATTTGGATCAAAGAATGATTGTTGAGGCTATCATTTCCCATGGTACTGTCAAAAAGAAGGCATCTGTGAAACGCCTATGCCTGATAGGGTCTCTAAACTGAAACTTTATCTAGGCACAACTAGGCAAATTTATACACAGAATGCCCGATACCTTCCAATTCCATATTATTACTATTTTAAACATAGAGCATTTACATTACATATGCTATCCAAACTGGAATAAAAGGTCTGGGATCACAGAGACATGACTATTCTTGAGATTTCCTCAGATGCAACAAACCAAAAGTTGAAGAAATTCCCCTCCAATCTACCAGATTTATGGGGTAACAACTTTGGAGTGGTTCACTGCCTAACACAACAGCTTAGGTCCACTACCTAGTAGCTCAGGACACCAGCCTAAAAATTCAAACCTGGACAAAATCCAGGCAGCTTGTTTTCTCCTGATTATCAGGAAGGTGGCCTTCAGTTCATCAGGCGGAGATTGACTGAATCGGAGTCTCAGGAGCACTGCCAAGACAGTCTGTTTCAAGATGAACTGCTCGTGAAGGATGGTTACCTACTCACACTTTGAGTGCATAGGCTGAAATTCTCCAAAGACTGCCTGATAGTCATGAACATGTACCAAGTACCAGGTTTATGCTCAGCTGCCCAGCTTGGTGGCAAAACCTTTTGCCAGTTAGAAGACCTTGTTCAGCCTGCAGTACATGCTTGCAAGGAATCAAAGACTAACACAATCAACTTTTCTCCAGTATTTTCTCTTGTCCATCTGCTACCAATGCTATTTCTGATTAGTCAAACTTCAAGATATTTCCTCCAGCATTTCTAAATAACATGAAGTGCCTAATATAACACATAGCATCTTGAATGAAGTCCATGACAATAGTGAGTCATAGAACCTCCCAAGGATTCTCCATTCAAAAGTCCACAAGGGGTTTATTCATATTTCACCAATCCTCGCCCAGAAGCAGGGATTTCATCAAGATTGTACCAAACACTGTGAAAACCCATTTGAAGAAAAATGATGGCCCACACAATGAATTTTATCCCAGTTGAGTTATTCATGTATGAGCACCTTTGCACAAGTTCCTTGATACTATTTGGTATATAACAGTGAAAATTGAGACGTGTTAGACTGCAGTACCTTCCTGTACTCCAGGGGCCAAAGCACTCTGTGTCACAGCTAGCATGCTCATCACTGGGGCAAAGACACTCTTCCCTGAAATCACAGGGGTTTGAATCACTAAATAGGCTCCTCCACAGAAACAGTATGTTTATAACATCACCACCAGCAGCTGAAAAGATTTCCCTATTTTTAAATAGGGAACCAGAAAGGGGCTTTAACAGAATTTCCCTAAGGACTTACATAGTACTTAGTCCTCTTTCTAGTCCTATTTCAGTTCTTTCCATAATTGTGCAATTTGTCAAGATGGAGCTAAAAAAACAACCAAGCTTCTCACTGATGGTAGGAGACAGGTTTGCTTGGTTTCTCAGGAAGTGCCTGATTTCATCTGTCTGGCTAGTGGAAACCAGCACAAACACACATTACAGTGTCCAGAACACTGCAGGTAGCCATTAAACAATAAAGTCAACACAAAAACAAGACACGCACTTCCACTAGAGGAGTTTGCATACTATATTGCTTACTATAAGCTTTCCCAATATAGCATATGGACTAGCAGAACATATAGCAACATACTGTACTCTGATGTTGACTTGTATAACCTTCTGTTCCCATTCTCATACAAGCTCAAGCAGCTCACAATGCTACAGTGTGTTATTTGGGACATATCTGAAATATGCATAAATATTTGACAAAGTCTGAGCAGACGCAGAGCTCTTTGCCTACACTTCAACTTTACATTTGCTAATAAAACAGGATAGAAACAGAACTGCACCCAGCTCCTCATCCCAGTACTTCATAGCCATCAACTACAGATTTTTTTCTCATAAAAAGTCAGCACCAGGAAGATCTCAGAAAGTGTACTTTATTTTCCCACTAGAAAACTCATCCCTTACATAGAAAGTGAGCAAACATAAATTGCAGCTATTAAGAAAACACATTCTGAACAGTGCAACCTAATCTTTTTGCCTATTTTTTTATCTGCTCTGTACAATCAGATATTACATCAAAATATTTTTCGGGATTCTAAATACATTTCAGATACTAAACAGCTTTGAAACCTGATTTACTACAAACATTTTAAAAATTGAAGCAACAACTGTCCATCTCTAGAGCCTACATCCCGAGATGTTCATGTTTGCATTTTTAAACTTGTAACATAGTACAGTTTAAGGAAACTATATACAATCCAGTAAACCACAAGAGCAGCTTGTTTTGACCCAAAATGAATTATCTGTTCAGTCTGACAGTGTTTGGAGTTTATACTGTACATCATGTCAGGTTTTCTATAATAGAGCCAAAAATTACAAAAGGGTTGCTGTTGATTTTTACTAAACTATGTAAACTTCAACAAGAAACTATAGTTTAGATGAGTTCTAATACATTTGAAGATGCATTAAAGTGGTCAATAACATACTCAGCCACTTCTTGAACAACTACCATAGTCAAATTTTTCAAAATTGATGGCAAAATTATATATATTGAATACCTCAAAGAGGAAACAGAAAGAGACATTCAAATGAACGTATTACCCATTAACCTCTTTTAACCTCTCCTTTGGTTTGTCCAGTAATGCCTTGCCCTCAGTCTTGCAAAGTATCTGAAAATGAGGCATTAGTTTTGGTTATTAAATTAAATATTTGTATTTGGGGCTTAATAATTCAAAATTATTATTTTTAATGATGGGTTAAATATGAAAGATGTGTGCAGAAAGACACCACTGAATTTACAAACGTAGCAGGGTAAACCATGAAACTATCAATACAATAGAACAAAAACCAAAATAGAAAATGGGAGAAAAATAGAAGTAGAGAGAAATGTCAGAAAATGAAGTACTGAAATTTCAGAGTTCTGAGAAGACATTGAAGGTGAGATGTAAGAATCAGTCAGAGACAGGGCAGGGTGAGTAGAAAGAACAGGGAATTACTTTTTTTTTAAAGAAAATGCTAAAATCATAGAAATGTGTGTATCAGGTTTGCATGGCAAGGTGTTGGTAGCAGGGGGACCACAAGAGTGGCTTCTGTGAGAAGCTGCCAGAAGCTTTCCCTGTGCCTGACAAGCCAATGCCACCTGGCTCCAAAATGGACCCACCACTGGCCAAGACCATCAGTGATGGTGGTAGTGCCTCTGTGGTAACTTGTTTGAGAAGGGGAAAAAAGTGCTGCACAACAGCAGCTGGGAGAGAGGAATGAGCATATAGGAGAGCAACAACTCTGCAGATACCAATGTCGCTGATGAAGGAGGGGGAGGAGGTGCTCCAGGTGCTGGAGCAGAGATTCCCCTGCAGCCTGTGGTGAAGACTGTGGTGAGGCAGGTTGTTCTGCTGCAGTCCATGGAGGTTAATGGTGCAGCAGATATCCACCTGCAGTCCATGGAGGACCTCAAGCTGGAGCAGGTGGATGTCTGAAGGAGGCTGTGACCCCATAGGAAGCCCACACTGGAGCAGGCTCCTGGCAGGATCTGTGGCCCTGTGGAGAGAGGAGCCCACACTGGAGCAGGTTTGCTGGCAGGACTTGCTGATGACACAAAACTGAGAGGGGTGGCTGACACACCAGAGGGTTGTGCTGCCATTCAGTGAGACGTGGACAGGCTGGAGAGCTGGACAGGGAGAAACTTAATGAAATACAACAAGGGCACGTGTAGAGTCTTGCATCTGGGAAAGGACAACCCCATGAGTCAGTATAGGTTGAGGTCTGACCTGCTGGAGAGCAGTGTAGGAGAAAGGGACCTGGGGGTCCTGGTGAACAGAAGGATGGCCATGAGCCAGCAATGTGCCCTTGTGGCCAAGAAAGCCAGTGGCATCCTGGGGTGCATTAGAAGGGGTGTGGTTGGTAGGTCGAGAGAGGTTCTCCTGCCCCTGCTTGAAAGAGTCCAGCGCAGAGCCATAAAGATGATTAAGGGAGTGGAACATCTCCCTTATGAGGAGAGGCTGAGGGAGCTGGGTCTGTTTAGCTTGGAGAAGAGAAGACTGAGGGGTGACCTCATTAATGTTTATAAATATGTAAAGGGTCAGGGTCAGGAGGATGGAGACAGGCTCTTCTCAGTGATGTCCAGTGATAGGACATGGGGGAACGGGTGCAAGTTGGAACATAGAAGGTTCCGGGTGAACATAAGGAAGAATTTTTTCACTGTGCGAGTGACAGAGCACTAGGCCAGAGTGCCCAGGGAGGTTGTGGAGTCTCCTTCTCTGGAGACATTCAAAACAACTGGATGCCCAGGAGAGGGACTTGTGTTAAAGATCTGCAAAGAGTTACAAAGGCTAATGAAACAAAAAGAAGGTGGTTGTCCTATGGAACCATATATTTATGGCTATCTTATGTGCCGGTGTTTTAAAGATCAAAACAAGACCTCGATAGCTAAATGAAGGAGGTAGTAAGGGGAAGAAAATGGTTCGGAGTGACACACAAAGAAAATAATCACTAATGACAGGACATGCGAAGATAAAAAAGGATTCAAGAAAACATAAAAAATATAGATTAAGGGCAGACAAGAGAAAGTGACCTCCAAGCCAGACTCATGCGAAGAGTGAATGTAGAGAAGTTAGGGACAAAGCCAAAACTGTTGGCTCTGACAAACTTGCCTCAGTGTCCTATGAGTGGACTGGACTGAACTGATTTGACCAAGACAAGGTGAAAAACCTGCCAATAGCAGTATGATCAATTATCCAGCAAAATGAGAAAGGTACAGAAAATATTAAATCTAGAATACTCCCAAGAATCTTTTATATGACATTTAATTCAGTCATAATTACAAGAGTTCCTCAGAGTTAAGGGAGTGCAAAATTCAGTCTCAACAGGCTTCACAGAAACTGTGGGATGCAGAACAGCAAGCTGAGGATAAGCACCTAAAAAAGAGGTGGAGTCATCCTTTTAAAAGAATGGTTGCTATTGCAAACTTACCTCTGCTTTTCACAGCTATGGGACTGAGGGAAAGAAGCTTGAACCCATCTGCTTTCTGGAAATGCCCTACATTCTACAGCACAAAATGCTCTGTAATGAGATGCTCTTTGTCCCTCTTGGGCCCAGGCTGTTAGGCAAAATGAATTCCAGTATTAAGCTAAAGGAGCTTGTCTCCTGGAATTTTAGCATGCTGATTTATGTATGTTGCCTTTGGTTGAATGGTTAAGTCATGCTCACATAGTCCTCTATATAAGAAATATGATAAACCAAATTTACTAAAAAGGTTCCAGATAAAGCAGGAAGACAGGTAGACAAAAAACACTACGGAAAATATTTTTGCCAAGTTTTTGATTTTGAACATCTGGTTTCTCAACAATTCCAGAAAATCCATTTAAGACTTTTGCTGACAGGATTCTCTTCAGATAGCTAAAGGAAGTTTGGAAGACAAATCATAACTATGAAAAAATATATGCTATTTTACTTTTTCATAGTCAAAACATAAACTATTGTTATGAAATAATACTGGTACTATATAGTAAAGTAAGAAAGCAAGCAGCCACAGGAGCAATCACTACATGCTCACCTACATCTGTAATGGTGCAGACAACTATAACAACCCAAAAGATGGACTACAAATATTACCTTTCCAAAAACTGGGCCTGTAAACACCCTGAGAACATAGATAACCACACTTATGTTCCCTAATAATAGAAGTTGTCCGTAACTGTGTGACTACTTACCACTCAGAACAAGAAAGAAGGCATCAAGGTCTCACAGAAGTAGTTAATCTTTTTCTGAAAGAAAAAAAATAAACACCCAAACCTCCACTCATTCAGCTAACAAGCTGTCACTACTTGGAACTAATATTTCTCAGAAAGTCCTTAGCCAAAGGTAAATGCAGACAGCGTACTCTGATATCAGACAGAAAAAACCACATCTTTATTCCCAGCTTTCTAAACACCCTCCACCCATCCCACACATACAATACTACTGTATTCAAGAGACTAGATGGGTGAACACACAAACTGATGTGAATCTAGCTTTTTTCTGCATACTGTAAAACCAGTTTTAGATGACTAAAGTCATCTATGCATGAACAGCCTCCAGACTTCTGCAACAAACGGACCACATCTCCACAAATACTTTGCTATTGTATTCCAGTCCCTGTTCCAGTATTCTCCATTTTCTGCAGAGTTCCTCATTTTATACAAACCTCAACTCATAGTTTCTTGTCTTAACACATAGGATCTCCACTGGGATCGGCTCTTGTGCTCCCCTGCACAACCACAACCTTACACGGTTTCAGCAGAAAATGAGAGAGTCAGACAACAGAAGAAAGGTCATCAGTGCGAATGCAGCAACTTTCTCACAACTGAATCCACACCAGAAAACCTCAGAATAAAAATGGAATTGCCATTTTGAAACGAAACATAAAATTCATTCTAGCTGTTTCCTCTTGATCAACTATGCATGCAAAACAGACCTGTACTTTCAGGGAAACAATACATACATGAAATTATTCTTACTGAATGGAAGGGAGAAAAGACTTTTATTACTATTTTTACCTTATGAGAGGAGAGATAACAACACATGGCCCCACTGTAAACCACAATTCCTTTAAATTTGGAGGGGAAAAAAATAAAGATCCTAGCCTGAGCCAGACACCTTACATTTACTGAAACAAATATCCCTGGAAATTGTGTATCCCAGGTGACCACTTTTCAGGGAAGCTCCTAGAATTACAGCCCAAGTTAAACGAAGAGTTAATATGTCACTTTGCAGGGTGTTAGAATTCAGGCTTATAGTTTCAAAGAATTACCCACAGGTGCTCTTCAGCAACAACTCTGTTAGATTTCAAAGGAGAATAAATGAACCCGTATGGTAAGACAGAGTGGCATCTAGCTTCTTCAGCCAAAACAGTCACTTGTAACAGAACTCTTTTTTAGAGATAATACTTAGAGGGAATAATCAAAACTACAGAGAAAGCCGAAGGAACCCCAAGGAAATTGTATTCCTTTATAAATGTCCTGTGTTTAAGCAGCAGTGCTAAAGAACTTCTTGATGTAATTTGTATACAATTCCCTTGACACTTCTAGGAATTTCAGGTTTAATAATTAAATAGCCATTCCATGTAAAAGTTACCAAGACTGCAGCATAGCTGGGAGCTAACAAAAATATTCCAGTTGAATGAACCAGACCATTTACTGGCTGAGTACCCACTGCCGATTTATTAAATAACACTATTCTAATTTTAAAGAAATAGAAAACAATAAAAAGCAATAAAAATTAAAAGCTACAAGTGTTAAAAATAAGCAGTGCCAGGCTTGGAATACTGTAACAAATGAATTTGAAGATGCATTTGGTAGTACACTTATAAATCAACATGGGTTTTTTATACTCTCAGGGGCCTTTCAATGTGTGTGTAAGTAAAGTTACTTACAACTAGTTGAAGCCCTCAAAGAGGCACAGTACGTACAAACCAGTGTACAGATCATTCAAGTCTGGTGAACAATTTTCATCTTGGACTGCACTCAGAAGAGGCACATGCACCCAAACATCCCTTGTCCTCATCAGCCCTGCAACAGCACAGGATGAGCATCCCATGCTCAGGGAGCTGCTCCCCCAGAATGGCCTTGAGGGTCTTGGTGGGCAGCTGCTGACCATGAGCCAGCAGTGCTCCAGCAGCAAGGAAGACCAGCCACCTCCTGGGCTCTAAGAATAGGAGAAGTGATTGCCCCTCACTACTCCACACTCATTAGACCACATCTAGAATACTGGGTCCACTTAGGGGGCCTCCAATATAGGAAAGACACTGATAGACTGGAACGAGCTCAGTGGAGGTTCACCAGGATGGTCGAGCACTTGTCCTGCAAGCAGAGGCTGAAGGAATTGCGTTTGTTCAGCCTGGAGAAGAAACAGTTTGGGGGGACCTGACAGCAGCCTGGCAGTACCTGTGGGGAGGTCACTGAGGTTCTACACACTGGTTCATGGTAGGAAGATGACAGAAAAAGGCATGAGTTGAAACAAGAGAATCTCAGACTGGATATAAGGAAAACTTTTCATCATGAAGCCAGTCAAGTGGTGGAGCTGATTGCTCAGAGACATGCAGACTCTCTTGAAAACCCTGAAGGTTTTCAAGAACCAACCTTCAGTAACCTGGCCTGATCCAAGAACTGGCCTGCTTTGAGCTGCAAATTGGACTAGAGACTTCCTAAGGTCCCTTCCAACCTGAATTATCCTAAGATCCAGAAGAATTTAGTAATTGGGAAATTGACGTTTCTACTTTGAGTTCACAAGTATATTCACATTATCTGTAGTTCCTGGTTGCCCCCCGATGCCATTAATTACCTGGCAAAGGGTATCTGAATGGTTATCAAAAAGAGCAACTACAGAACCACTTTTTTATGAAAACCAGAAAGTGCCAGAGGCAAGCTCAAGGCTTCTCTGTCATCACTGCATCAAGAACACATCTGATGTCACTGTTCTTCAAGATGGGTGGAAAAAATTGGAGACATTCCCCTGCATATTTTGGCCTGGTCCTGTCACAAGGGAAGTATTGCAGGACCTGAAGAATAGTGACCTGCTTGTTGTGTAAATTTATCACAGAAGACTACAATGAAGCCAGAACTGGAAATACAATTTAGTGTGAAATATCAAAAATTCAGCACACCACTTCTCACAGGAGACGCTGATGCTGAGCATCTGACTACAAGGTAAACCATTGATTCACCATTAGTATAAACTAAAATGTATTGTTCTGAAGTCAACAACTGGTCAAGTGAACTTTATAATCTGTGATGATACAAGATTGGACTTATAAATGCTTATCTTTAGAACCATAGGGACAAAGAGAAATCGGTAATATGGAGAAACTGAAAAGTCTGGTTAATAATGGGATATACAGAAGAATGACCATAAAAATATGGGAAAAAATATTTCCAAATGTTTAACATGAGTGGCATCTACCTTCAGGATGCTGATGAAGACTCTAGGAACTGCAGACAGACAAACGCATAGAAGACAAAAATGCTATTGATTGTAGCCCTGAGCACATTATTGCTGTCTATGTCCCAATGCCCCTAACAGATCAGAGGGACCAAAGTTCACAAAGAAACTTCTGCTTCTGTGTAGTTAATTTGATATTATTTTGCAGATACTGCTTTTAATTTAACCATCTGAGGCATCACCTGAGGCACCTCACCCTGATAAAAGCACAGAATGAATCAAAAGGAGAAAATATTCAACGTATCACCAATGGCCTGCAAATTTTTGAAGAAAACCAGGACATTGTCCTGGTGACTGATAAAAAAGAGGAGCCATCATATGATAGATTCCTAACAAACTCCAGAATGTTTCTATGCAGGCCAGAACTCTGAAACTACATTGTCCTAGTGAAAACTGCAGCTGCCAAGAACCTTGTGGACACATCAACACACCTGGAGTACCTCAAAGAGATAATCTGGAAGTAATTTGGGCTTCAGCAAGGAGCCCTGTTAGTCAGGGAAATCTGGATAAAGACAATGCAAGATCTCCGTAAGTTGCCATCTTTCAGAACAAACACAATCTGATAAATCACAATCAGAATCACAATGATGATAATAAACACACACTTTTCTTTCCAGACTGCCAGGCATTTAACATCACCAGGAATGAACAAACTGCATCAGAGCATACAAAGTCATTCATAAAAATATGATGTTTCCTCAGCAATTCTATAGGCAGTAAAATGTCAAAAAGATAGTATTTCTCCTAAGAAAGTAAAATGGTATCAGAATGATCTTATTACTGGGGAGCAACACCAGAAGTACAGACAACAGACACAAAATACCCATTGAGTCTCCGTGTGTTTTAATTACCAAAATCTGAAGCTAACTTTCCACTCACCTGAACATAACCTGACAAGAACACTGGCCACTGTAGTACATTAAACACGGTCCTCTCTAGCATGAGATGGGGAACACCCAGTCAGAGCCACTGTCTCAAGAGAACATAGGGTGAAAAATAGGCTGAGCCCACATCCTAAAGCAAGATGTCACCCACTTCACAATTAAGGCAAGGCATCCAATACTAGTGCTGGTTGAATTATAAACAGAGAAGACTGGGTCCTCAGTATTTACATCAAGAATCCAACAATCCATCAGGTGCAATGAATGACCATTAATTATTCTTACAATTTACACACTCCTTTTCCCCTTCTGCAAAAAGATGCATTTCCAAATGACCACCACCCATTAAATAAAGTGTCCAAGACAATTTTAATATCCACATTCAACATCCTAGGGACTGTACCACAGCTCTGAGGGTCTAAGATTATTTCTGGTGAGGCTGAGAGAACACAGTATTACAACAAGTTAAACTCACTTTCTTGAACAAAGTGCTGTGTGTTACTACTGACCACAAAGTGTCACTTCTGCAGAAGCATAAAAATACTTCACATATGGATCAAAGATGGAATTCAAACCTCCCAAGTCTCACAGCAATAGATGTAAACTATAAAGACATTACTGCTTTAAACAAAAAGAACAGGATACAGAATAATCCACCATGCAGAAGAAAATCTGCCTAAGCAAAAAGTGGTTCATCTCTGCAGAGTGGCTGGAGGAGCAGTCATATCCCTGAGCACATTACAGCTCATGCTGTAACCCACTCCTCCCTTCAAGGATCAGGGAGGGTCCAGGCATTGAGTCCCTACAGGTACTGCCGAGGGAAAATAATGATGTGATCTGCAGTGGAGTATGTGGACTGACACTGTCAATGTTCACTCAGAGTATCACCCACAGAGAGAGACAATTATTTATTGATGATAACAAAACTATCTAAAATAGACATGAATTTCTACTGTTACACTTACACCCAGTAAGAAAAAGGCCTTTCATATTTTCTTTTATTCTTTTTCACAAAGAGTTCAAAATAAAGTGCTTGCTATTATGCTGTCATCACTGAAAATCTAATTACTTAGAAAAGGCACAGTACAAGAGGGAAGATAAAAAAAATCAGTGAGCTGCTAATGAAAGGAAATTTTGAGATCTTCCAGATCATCTAAATTCATTCATAACTCATCAGCATACTGCACTGACCTTTGAAATTTATAAATTTAAAAAAAATCAGTCAAAACTTGGTAAGGAAATGTATAAATACTACCACTGGTTTCAGTGGGTACAGCAGAAGGACCTCAGAATATTTTTAGGCCCTCACAAAGTTAAATATTATTAACATAATACACCTGTAAGGATGAAGCCAGGTAATAACTATAGGACTACATAAGAATTAGAGACACCACATAAAAGCACTGTACATACAGCATGGGTAGCCTCTGGGATCCAGAGAATGGCGGATACACCATATACAGACCCTCCGCTCCCTCATACTGGTGCATCTGTCCCCCGCAGTCCCCAGCCATTTCTTATATCTGCAAGAATATAATAGAAAGAAAAGGCATAACAGGGTGCTTCCAGACCCGAGAGAAGACGGGAGCACATGGTTCAGGGTTTCCACTCCCTTACCCAGGTACTACACAACTCCGGGCCTAGGGTTCTCCATCACGAAGAACTTCTAAAGTTTAATGGCCACAAGGACATGGTGCAAAATGCTTATGTTTAATACAGTTTTTAGGTGGCAGGGGACCACTGCTGAACAGATTACAGTTACAGGCTCTTGTTCTAATCTGTTTTCTAATGTTTATCATGGTAATTATACATTGTGACAAGCACAAAAGAGATGGTATGAATAAAACTGGATTTCTCAAAGAAGCACAAATCAAAAGACTTGAAAGTAAAAAGAACCCTGAAAAGCCTAAAAAGAAAGTTTTCTAGTCACCAATTCTGTTGCCTGCAAAAAGACATTACAATTCTAACTTATATTCCCCAATATCCATGTCAGAGGTAAAGGGAAACAGCATGCACTTCCCAAGAGATCTTTGTGGCTCTTTCAATCAAAGGATCAACTTGTCAACTGAAAAACAGAATTGTAAGTCTCCATTAGACATGATTCTTCACAAAAATAAGAGGACAATATGAAGAAGGAAACAGTCATGTCACTCCCATTTAATTTTGTGTGGAACACAAAATAAAACTGTAGGTTAAAAAAACCCTCAAAGTCCTGATGCTAAGCATTTGTTCAATAGAGAGTGTAATGTATATCCCACATGGCTGGGAACAAAGAGCTTCCATTAATCCAGCCAGCCCAGGGTTACATTATATTCTCTTCTGTTAAGCCACTTATGTATGTTCTACCTACTTGTATCTACGTGCAATTTCATAATTTAGTCATTAAACTGTGTCGATTTTATCTTCAGAAAGAACGGCAGCAGTAGTTTTAACTTCGCTGTCATGAAACCAACGCAAGGAAGTAAAATGGAGAAGTTTCATTAAAAACTGAGTATTCATTAAAAATGGCAGCATGGGGATGTAAATGCAGAGCTCCTGCTGGTACCACTTGTATGATAAATGCACTGAGAAACCCAGTAGTCAGATGTGATTGCAACCAGCCTACAAATAGACACAATTCCAAATGTTCATATAAATAATGTCTTTGAAAATGATCCATCAGTCCTGTTGTGTTCTGAGTAAGAAGCCCTGCACGAAAAGTGTGAACTGAAGAGAAATGCCCCTGAAATTTGCTTCCTCTCTTTCACAATACAACTACTTGCCACATCAATCTCCATCCAGCTGAGCACCTTCATTCTCACAGAAATCGGTGGGATATACCTAGCACGTTTTAAAAATAAGGTCTAATCCTGAACATACAGGCTTAATAAATTCATGATAAAAAATAGCTTTAACTTTCGGTAAACAAGTTTTTTCTACTTAATAATTCAAGCTTAACCTGGAGCTTTTAACCATAAATTTTAAAAGCTCTTTTGTCATGTATCTGGTCATTAAACTCAAATCACATAATACAGAAACTGATTTTGCTTCAGGCTTGAAAATGTCACAGATATTGAAAGAACTTAGTTCAAACTCCAAACAAGAATTACATTATGGTCAGAGACAAAGCTAAGAATTATTTGCCAGAAATTTATGTGTATGTCAGAATTATAGGTATCATTGGCACTTTTTAGTAACCATAATTACATAAGTCCAGTTACTTAGAGTTGCTTAATAAAACATTCTGAAACTCAATAAACTTCTACATTTTTAAGAAAACTAATCACTCCACAAAAACTTGCAATTCAAACCAAGCATTTCAAATAAATGTCAGTGCAGTGTATCGCCATTTCAAGTGTTTTTCCCCACAACTAGATCACCAAAATACTATAAAAATAAAATTTAAAAAACGGTAAATCACTGTCACAGCAACTGACAAAGAAAGCCAGCTGGCATCCCTGAAACCCTGTCTGCTTTTTCAGAATGAAAGGAACTTAAAATGTAACATAAACAATAGAAACCAAATAAAAACAGAAGAAAAAATTAAGTACGTGTCTACCTGCCACAGGATCATAGAATCATAGGATGGTTTGGATTGGAAGGGACCTTAAAGATCATCCAGTTCCAGCCCCCTGCCATGGGCAGGGACACCTCCCACTAGACCAGGTTGCTCAAAGCCCCATCCAACCTGGCCTTGAACACTGCTGGGGAGGGGGCAGCCACAGCTTCTCTGGGCAACCTGTGCCAGTGTCTCACCACCCTCACAGGAAAGAATTTCTTCCTAATATCCAATCTAAATCTACTTTCTTTCAGTTTGAAACCATTACCCCTCGTCCTATCACTCCATGCCCTTGTAAAAGTCCCTCTCCAGCTTTCTTGTAGCCCCTTCAGGTACTGGAAGGCTGCTCTAAGGTCTCCCCGGACCCTTTTCTTCTCCAGGCTGAACAACCCCAACTCTCTCAGCCTGTCTTCATAGGAGAGGTGCTCTAGCCCTCTGATCATCTTCATGGCCCTCCTCTGGACTCGCTTAAACATCTCCATGTCCTTCTTATGCTGGGAACTCCAGAACTGGGCACACTACTCCAGGTGGGGTCTCACGAGAGTGAGTAGAGCCAAAGAATCATCTCCCTTGATCTTCTTGTTATGTTTCTTTTGATGCAGCCCAGGATACCGTTGGCTTTCTGGGCTGCAAATGCACATTGCCAGCTCATGTTGAGCTTCTCACCAATCAACACCCCCAAGTCCTTCTCCTCAGGGCTGTTCCCAATCGATCCTCCACCCAGTCTGGATTTGTGCATGGGATTGCCCTGACCCATGTGTATGACCTTGCCCTTGCTGAATTTCATGTGGTTTGCATGGGCCCACCTCTCCAGCCTCTCCAGGTCCCTCTGGATGGCATTCCTTGCCTCCAGCGTATCGATCAGCTTGGTGTCACCAGCAATCTTGCTGAGGGTGCACCCAATCCCCCAGTTCATGTCACTGACAAAGATGTTAAATAGAACCAGTCCCAATACATACCCCTGAGCAATGCCACTCATCACAGATTTCCACTAGAACATTGAGCTGTTCACCACAACTCTCCAAGTATGACCATCCAATCAATTTCTTATCCACTGAGTGGTCCATCCACCAAATGCATGTCACTCTAATTTAGAGACAAGGATGTTGTGCGGGATGATGTGGAGTATTTTAAGACTGCCATGGGCTTCTTACTCTCCTCTGCCCATAAACCTGGACTAAGACCTCTCTGTTCCATGTATGCTCTTATGCTAAAAGGGAACAAGTCCACTATTCTGCAAATATGGGGGCAGAAGTATTTTTTTTTTGTATTTTTATATTTTCTTGTCCCTTAGAGGCCACTTTTGTAGCTCACTCCAGATACAACATTCATAACCATCTAGAGAACAATTACACAGATAATTTAATTTTTAACTTTTTATTTATTCAAGACACCATTTATACTGCTGGTCTATAACACCACAAGAGCCTGAGCTTAAATTCCCAGTGATCTGGGGTACAGTCCCATGTACATTTGTTTATGATCACCAGTGGGCCATGACCAGCTAAATGTACTTCTGAATTCAATTAAAGCAATTAAATTTGTCAGGACAGCTTTTTGTCTAGGCCAGGTGACAGCAATATTCCATCTTTGTGGGGGCCAGAGCTTCTACAGGAATTAATTTATTCCTGTTACTTTCAACTTTAAATCTAAGCAGCTTCTTGACCATTCCACAGTCAAGTTGTGTTCAGGAGGTTTCAAGCAACTGGCATCCCAAGTGAGGTGTGCAGATATCATGAGCTGCATGACTGCCTCAGCAAGTATAGAGTAGTGATACATATAGCTAACACTTCTGTCAGAGTGCAGCAAACCACCCTCTAATAGCAGGCAGTTTTTGTCTCCTTTATGCAGCACAGCTTTTATGTCATCATGCATTTTAATCTTCCTTCCCCGTGAGACCAGGTTCTCTGCAGAGATAGGAATGTGCACAGTGCAGGAAATGAGGAGGACTCACACCCAGCAAGCATTGCTGTTGGGCATTTGGTGGTAGGCATGCCACAAAGGACTTAAAGCTCTTAACTCTTTCTTTTTGACTGTAACAAGCATAGGCTTCCTACTCTCCTCTTCTAGGCTTTTACCAACCCAGTGTATCAGCTACCATCACACTGTGTTACTCCTCTTTGTCTCTGCTTTGCTACCATGAAAGCTGCCAGACCAGTTCTCCAATAGCCCTTTTGGTTTTTTTCCACACTGTCCTTTACACGTGGATTGCGTTTCTTGAGTTGGTCCATAAAAATTGTACCACTTCCCCCTCCTCATTCTTCCAGCAGACCAGTTTCTTGGATGACATATGAAAGAAACCAACTGGGTTTGTTTAATAAACCCCAATTGTATGGCACTTATTAATTATGGGGCACTCCATACTTGCCTTTCCTACACGGTTTGACTTGTGCAAGCAAGAAATTTAATCAGCAAAATCTATGGTCTTTGCCAAGGTGCACTAACATTCTGGTGTCGTTGTGCACTTCGGAACCCTGATGACAATTCAGATTCTCCTCTATAATTACCAACAAACTGATCCCAGGAGCACAGCTCAGGAGGATCTTTTAGATTAGGATCTCATCTTTTTCAGTGTAATTATGCTGCACAGTAGGTGTACTTCTTACCTCCTTTCTTAATTATCTTGCATCTGAAGCAGTCCTTAATATTGACCATGAGAAAATGTGATTAACTCCATGTGGTGTGCCTAAAAATCCTACAGGACAACAGGTAAGCCTCATAGGGGGAGCCATTTTTACCACGATTTATATAAATACATTCACACACAATTTTGTCAGCTGATGTCCAATTCTTTGACTTAATCCGTTTGTACCTAAACCCCAAACTGGTGACAGCTGACATTCCCCAGGAATTTACTTCCAAATGGCTAGCATAACTTGGGTGGTTGTTTTAAAATAAAGAATAAGATTAGAGTCTCTCTTCCCAGTATAGAAAATGCATTAAAAATTTAAATTGTGTCCCACATGACCATCTTTGTACAATATCAAAGCATATTACTGCGATGGGACAGACAAAAAAATTAGTAAAAGAATAGGTGTACTCTGCTCTAGACCCACTCAGCACGGGTGTGAAAACAGTTCCCAAACCAACGCTAGTAGGAGAAAAAGGAATAAAGTTGTCTCTCCTGTTGCTCACTGGGAAGAGTATGAGGGAGCAGAAAGTCATTCTTGTTTAGGACTCCCACCTTCCAGTGTTGTAAGTCCCCAGATCACAGAGCACACTTTTGCTTACACTACTGCTTCACTCTAAAGCTTTATTTCCAAAACACGGACTGTGATAGCAGGAAAGATCAAGGCTGGCAGGCAAGCGTTGAATTTCTACCTTAAAAGATGCCCTTGTCACTTACTAGGCTGCATGCACAGGAAGAGTATAAGCTCCTAGTTTTGCTTCTTTGTGTAGCTATGTTCAGCGTGAAAGGTGGTTTCAGAGGCTGACTGAAGCTTTGAGCTTAGGCTGACGGGGTCTTTCTCATGTAACTGGCTATTTGAAACTGTATCTCCGTATTTCCATTATTTCCTTGTGTATGGAGAGAGGAAAAAGTTAGCGTTCCCATACAGTCTGACATTTAATAAGAAAAGTAAGCAAGGCTTTAACATTTCCAATTAAAATGTATTTCTCTGACAAGTTCACTTTTCTTCATTTTCTGATCAAGTTCTGTTGCCTATTCTAACCATGTAATAAATACATACACACAATTTTCTTCATTAATGGATGGTGACAAATAGCAATTTTTCATTCTGGCATGCTCATAATAATTCTTCTCAATACCAGAAAACAATATTTCTTAATTTGAAAGCAATCCTTCTTAATTTCCTCGCAAAATAGTGATCAGAACACAAACAGGAATTATTCACCTTTTTGTTATTGATCTACATCACTAGCTTAAAAACATACCCCTTAAAGATATATTGCATTAATACAACAAACTTTGATTATTTTTAAATTTAATCTTCCCATAAAGAAGAAAAGCTATTTATTTTGGGTGAGAGAGATATAAGGAAAACAAATATTTATCATATTTATTCAGAGAAAATTCTGAAACTAAAACTCAGGAGAGATTTTCAAATTCATGTTCAGTCCTTCTACAATTTCCTTACAAATTTTATAGCAACAAGCTATGTGTACCCTGCTTTACACACACACACAAACACCACTGCCATACAATGGCCAGATTCTTCCCCATTTGCCACATGATCAAGCACCATGGGAGGGAGAGCAGGACTCTTCCTGACTTACAGAATCAATGTAAGATTGAACCAGAGGGAGAAATCCCAAGTTCAAAATCTAGTAAGGAGATTCCTTAATAGTGAGCTAATTATAAATTGAGACCATTAGGAGTAAAAATAGTGCATGCAGAAGGATGCCCTAGTCCCCTCCTGCAATATGCATTGCAATGCTCCACTGTCATTCCATGCTGCTAAAACACAACTATGCACGGTGCAAAAGCTAGTTACTCATACTTTGCTCTGCCCCAACTGTTCACACGCAATGCTCACACAACCATTTCCATTAGTTTCTGTAAATAATAGTAAACCAAACTGATCTGATGCACAAAACTACGAGCTAGGATCCACAAGTGTTTAAAAGCTGTATATAATAATGGTATGGCAGCACAGGGACTTGCCAAGCACAACTCTAAGTAATCCCACTTGAAAGAGCATACATACACACTAGATTTAAAAATTAGATCTCCAACGAGCTTTGAAGAGAGAAGACTTTTCACATCTTTATCTAGAAGAGAAAGCAAGATCTGAAATGAGAAAACAGGCACTGCCTAGTGTTAAAAAAAGCAAATATGGTTCCAAATTAGCAACAAAATTATTACTGGGATATACCCATCTGCTTCGCTGGTAAACTTAACATGCATGTCCAGCATAGAAGTATGAATGGTTCTGGGGACACTTTTAGGACCCACTGACAAGAAAACAAATTCCGATTTCAGAGATGCTACCTTTATCCCGTATTTTCTCCCATGCTTTAAACTTGTCTATATTCTCCAAACTTCATGTCGGAGGAGCAGACCTGAGAGATATATGATAAAGATACATGAAGCAAAGACACTGTGGAACAGGATTATGTGGCAGCAAGGGGGTGGGTGCAGGAAATAGGGAGCGTTTGATGTCGAGAAAGCCTTGGGCTTGTGCTTTGACAAAGGACGTTTTGTTTAAACAACTGTGAAGTATACCCTGCAGCTGAAGGCATCGTGCTTCCTATGAAACGTATGGAACTGACACAGAGCATTTAGGAAGCAAAACATCAGGCTGCTGTTCATTTTATACGATGTGCATAAATGGCATCCGGTATTTTAAACACCACAGTATTTAGCAAAGACAGTTAAATATACAATTTTCCCCTTTCTTTGACTCCACAGTATTTAAAAGAAGCAGTACTTGCCAAATATGAAGCCAAACTTGACGGTCAAAAGCCAAGAGATTTGTATTATGGTGTTCTACAAGAAAACTTGCTAAGATAGTGTTACAGATAGTGTTACTCCTTTTTGAACAACTCACTAGGTAAAACATGTTGTCTTATTCATCTTCTATCCTCCAGAACAAATCTTGTATAGCACAGAGGTCAAACTACATAAAATCACAGATATAATGGAATTGTTTTGGAGAAGTGGTAAGCAGATGCCACAGCCTATGGATTCATGCTGTATCTCCTTTTTGGAGGTAGCTCACCTCCCTGATCTAAATACAAATGTCAAAGAACAAAACAGCGCAGCAGCCAAAGTTGAGCTTAACATAGACACAGTTACTGAAATATTTTAGAGAAGAAAAAGCAGAGCTATTAAATAATGACTATCAATACAGATCTGCTCCAAAAATAATTTTAAAATCCTTCTTAATTTTTTTCAGTAATGTGCATACTCAGAATCTGGATCCTTCTTAATCTGAATTCTTCTTAGATTCTGGGGTGGTTTTGGGATCACTGAGATCATCAATGGTGAATGCGAACTTGGGAGCAGGTTTTAACAGAAAATACAGTATGACCTGCAAGTTGTCAGACACAGGGAGAACTTTTGTGTGTCAAATGTTAACCAGAGACAAGAGAGGAACTATTAAATTGAAAAACCTGGCTATAAAATGAAGAGAAAATAAAATACAACTAATCTGTATTTTATATCAACTAGTTCACAGTAGTCACTGCAATCTGAGAGCATTTATTGAGAAATCTTAGTACATTTATTCAATAACCATTGACATGTGCAAACTATTGCTTGCAGATAAATAACAGCCATATTTATTGTTATTAATATGAACATTTGGCCTCAGTTCTATATTTATTTTGATAGAAAGTCTGTTTTTTCTGAAAAACCTGTTTTCTCTGGAATTTATTCACTACTACTTAGCTACACAGCAAGAAGAGTATCTCCTCTTTGTCTATAATGCATTTGTTTGGTCATGAAAGAAATATTACATACTACATTAAAGCGTTCCAAGGGTGAGAGTGCCAAATACTTCTCTGTATAAAATAAGAGGGGAAAAAAAAAATACCTGCTTAGATAGACTCTTATCTACTCTCGAGCAGAACAGAAGACTATGGCTACCTGAGTACTCAAAAAACAGAGGGAGCACAGGATCTGCTGCAGTCCCTGGTTTATGTTTCTTGTATCTGAAACAAGATCAGCCCAAATAGCTGAAAAAACTATGGTGATTGATTTTATTGATATAAAATTATATGCAGAATACTTTCCAAAGGTAATACCAGAACAGCTGGGAAAATTACAATTTCCCATAAAGGGGTATATGCAACAATTTGTGAACTCAAAACACATTTAAAACTCTCCTATTTTCTAAAGAGGCTGTACGATTCAGTTAAGCTAGATAGCAATGTAAAAATAATTGTTCTGTACATTTTAATCAGTCTACAAAATGCAGTCTAGAAATATGTGCACATAACACAGAAATACAGAAGAAACCTCAAGAAATCACCTAAATCATCCTTATGCACTACCTGCGGTATGAACTATACCTCCCTCCCTGCAGAGCACATCTCACCTTTCCTTAAAGCTTCTGAGATAACATAATATTCCTGAGCAGTTTATTGCTCCAGTAAGTATTTAGTTAGAAAGTTTTCCCCAAAGAGTAGCCTAAATATTTGTGTGTGTAAAAATTAGGCCAATCTCTATTTGTTTACTTCCTTCCTTCCCTGCCACCTCCTGGAGACAAATATTGACAGCCCTCTCTATAGCAACCTATCGCACAGCACAAGACTTAAGTATTTATTCCTGCCATTGCCCTTCCTTCTCTTCTCTTGCCTTCTCTTCTCTTGCCTTCTCTCCTCCCTTCCTCCATCGCCTCAAACTTCGCCATGCAGTATGCATCTACTAAATCTCTTCTTCTTTTACTAAGCTTAGTGTTAAAGTGTTAGGGCACTTGGCCTGTATCAGAAACAGTGTGGCCACCAGGACCAGCGAGGTGATCGTCCCCCTGTACTCGGCACTGGTGAGGCCGCACCTCAAATACCGTGTCCAGTTTTGAGCTCTTCACTACAAGAAGGAGATTGAGGTGCTGGAGCAGTCCAGAGAAGGACAATGAAGCTGGTGAAGGGCCTGAAGCACAGGTCTTGTGAGAAGCGTCTTGAGGGAGCTGGAGCTGTTTAGTCTGGAGAAGCAAAGGCTGAGGGGAGCCCTGATCGCTCTCTACAGCTACCTGAAAGGAGGCTGCAGCGAGGTGGGGCTTGGTCTCCTCTCCCAAGTTACAAGTGATAGGACAAGAGGAAATGGCCCCAAGATGTGCCAGGGGAGGTTTAGATTCGATATTAGGAAAATTTTCTTTACTGAAAGGGCTGTCAGGCACTGGAACAGGCTGCCCAGGGAAACGGTGGAGTCCCCATCCCTGGAGATATTTAAAAGATACGTAGATGCAGTGCTTAGAGACATAGTTGAGTGGTGGACTTGGCAGTGTGCTAGGTTAATGGTTGGACTTGATCATCTTAAAGGTCTTTTCCAGCCCAAACAATTTGATGATTCTATGGCAAATCAGCTTAAGCATAGCCATATCTAACATCTAGGGTGAAATTAATTTGCAACAGTTAGCATATTTCTGCAACTTGGCTCCTTAAATGGGCTCTGAAGAATTTGTATTCACCCTGTACTGATCTATACAAGGAAACACAACCTGCTAGAATCCATGTTTCAAATTTTTGAGTTTTAATGAAGGAATAAATTAATGTTGAAAGTGAAACACTTAAAAATTTCCAGAACTAACACACAGACAGCCCAAATTTAGTTTTCTTTTGAATAAGAATACTACTGTCCAACTATACATTGTAGTACGGAATATTTCTGGCATAGATGCAATGCAATCTAGAGAAGAAAGTTTCACAGGCAGAATCTTTCATTACAACAGCTAAAACAACTGAACTAGGAAGGAGACAGCCAAGCTTCTGAGCACACAAGCTCTTCAGATCTGCATCAAAAGCAACGAATCTCAAGATAACAACAGGTCAGGAACAAGTATGCCAAGTTTAACGTCATGATGTTATTTTGTTAGACATTCTGCACAAAAACAGTGGTTAGCATTGGGAAGCAAATGTGCATGGTCTGTAAGCATCCCTAAGCCTATGTTATCACACCATTTTTCTACAGGAACTTTTCTCAAATTCCCAGAAAATAGAAGAGAAGAGTAGACAGAGCAAATTAAGCTCTTGTTTCTGTGACCATCTCATTTGCAGGAGAACTTATGAAATACACAGCAAATAAGCTACACAAGAAAAAATAAAGAAAGGAAGCTGGATGACTTGGTTATGGATTGGCTGGGAAACAGCTTCTATCGCTAACTTCCCTCAGATCCAACAGTGTTGTGGACAAGCCACTGAAATCAGTTCTTCATTCTCATGAGTTAAATTCCTGCTTTCAGCAGGACCAGGACCAGACTGAAACTCAGCACTCTCACTGGCCCAGTGGCTGTAAGGTGTCTACAGCTCAGTGCACCATGCCCACATGGCTGCCTAAACTCAGTCCAGAAACAAGTCCCACCTGCTCTTGTCCCACCTGATATCAGAGGCTACTCTTGGGAAAACTCTGTGCCTCGTTTCTCCCTGTGACACTGGCCATGGGATGACCCTACAAGAGCAGATGGAATATATTGAGTTGCAAGTTTCACTATGGCACACAGAAAAAAAACCACAGTGTAGACATACCACAGGGCAAAAACATATAATCACCTGATCTTTAAACTGCTTTGCACATACAATTACAGCTATATTCTGTAGGAGTTATGATGCTAAGTGCTTCATGGAAAGAAAACAGGGTACTCATGTAGGGCATTCAATTTCTGATGCAGGCAAAACTGCAGGCAAAACACATTCTGACTTGAATATTGATGCTCCGCTCCACATAAGCTCAAGATGCTCCCCATTCATTAATGGAAATGGATGTTGGGAAATTTCTCGTGGTTTGTGAAGCATTTAAGTGTTACAATGATGGCAACTGTAAGAGAGACTGTGACAAGGAAAGACAGTATTTTCTGTAAGGACTGGAGAGCACAGACTATACAATGCATTTGTGTGGAATCACAAAGAAGGGAGTATGTTCTCAGCAATTAGTGACTGATGCAGCTGCTGTGACAAAATATGGTGGAGGAGGCAGAGCTGCATAGGAAAGCTGCATGAAATA
This sequence comes from Aegotheles bennettii, assembly GCA_013398125.1. Classification (NCBI taxonomy): domain Eukaryota; kingdom Metazoa; phylum Chordata; class Aves; order Caprimulgiformes; family Aegothelidae; genus Aegotheles; species Aegotheles bennettii. The sequence goes on from VZRW01010741.1 coordinate 188,552, forward strand.
GAAGCAGTGACTGCCCTGCAAGAGGGGCAGGGAGTAAATGAAAGGCATATCCACTCACACAATGATGCTCAGCACATGTCTGCGCCCATGAACAGCTGCAGCCCTGCGAAGGCAGCACTGTCCAACAATCTCTTCATACAGCTGAACTTAGGTAAGATATTCTGCTTCTGTGACCTCCAGTAAAGCACAACTTGCCACGCTGATGTGCTACTGTAAGCCTAGGTGCCTTCTTCACTGTGCTCTGTCATGCAATGTAGATACACCCTGAAGTTCTGACAGCACGTTTTCTTCCGGTTCTCCTCACTGCTACAATGGCAGCCTTACTGCTTAACTGAGTTTTAGTATTAGATACTACTGTGTGTCAGCTGACAATGCCCCTGTTCATTTAAGAAAAGTATTTTAAATTATGGATTGGTTGTTCATCACTCAGAACAAGTAGAACCAGTAACTCTGCTTGAAGAACTGCACTGAAATTACTGGTTCATCAATGAAGTTCTTTATTCTCCTTCCTTCTGTCACTATGATTTGATATGCTTCTACAACAACAGTGCCTCCTACCTGAGCATTTTGAAGGGGAGTTTACAGTTACTTCATCCATCATCATTATTTTTGGTACAACTCCAGCTTCTGCCTTACTGTATAAAAGGGAATAGCACTTCATTTCAATTAGCTGCCTTTCTCTGACAATTTTTAATATGCCATAGCAAAGCAAGTGCCAATATCTTTAGGAAAATCTCAATATAATTCAAGCAGGTTGAAACAACAAATGAAATACTGTTCCTAGGGCCATATACTATTCTGGCTATCAGTATTGATTTGCTCTTCCTAAATACTAGTTTATTTTTAACAATTGAATTTAATATCACCTCTGTTCTTCCATACTTATAATTTCAGAAGCAATTAGCCATTCCTTCCCTAACAGGACTCCCATGGTCTAAATTCAGTAAAATTCCTCAGTGTTTCTTAAGTAGGTTGTCACATTTTCTGTAGAAATCATTAAACTGAAACAGTGATATATGTAAATGCTACTGGTAGGCACGACTAATCCACAGTCCACAAATCTGTTCAGAATAATGAAGCCTGAAACTTTTATTTTGTCACTTTCTTCCTAATGGCATCTTATGCAAAGATGAAGAATGAGGAGAAGAATAGATAAATTGTTCTGGAAAATTTGCTCCCAGATTTTCCCTTTTATGAGGGCTGTGCAGAACCTCCCTCCTCCTATCTGAATGCGTGCCAAAACGCAGGCATCTATCATGTGCCAGGCAGAGGCGTGAGCCCTGTGCGTCAGACAGGGAGAGCTGAGAACACCCATCTCCATCTCCACCACCACGTGATGAGGGTGCAGCCAACTTGGGCAGCGCACAGGGACAGCCCTGCAACGTGACCAGTGTGTGACAAAGTATGTATGTGTGTGTCCAGTCTCTGATGCAGTGGTACTGTTCTGCTCCAGCTGTGCAGTCACAGCTTGGAGGTCTGACACTAACCCACCACTGATGTTGTTATACATAATGATGCTACAAAATGCTCACTAGCTTGTTTGTGAAGTGCTTCACTGTGTGCAAGTAGTACTTTAATAAAAACAACTACCTTGAGGGACTTAGAAATTAAGCACTGTGCTTAGATTAAAAGATTAATTTATTTCTGAAAATCCTAAAATGACTGAAAATGCCACGGGTGTCCTGGTTTTGCTTGGGACACAATTCTAAAATCATTTTCCTGTTCAGAGAAACAGCAGTTTTGAGAGACTGCAAAGTCCAATTCTGTGAGAACAGAAGAGATAAGATGCGTTGGTTTTGTTTATACCCAGCTCTGGTGTGCAGGTTTCCATAGTGACCAAGGTCAAGGGTTGTTTTGAACCATGCAGGTGCAGTGGGTTAGGAGGAGCGAAGCCCAGGGCAGCTGACCTAAGCTGGCCAACCCAAGTACTCCATACCATAAACGTCACCCTCACTATAAATTGAGAAGTTGGCAATGATGTTTTGGGGGCTTTTACCATGGCTGCCTTCCCAAGAGGGTCACATCTCTCTCGTCAGTCATCTCATGCCTGAGGCCTCCTCCTCCTCTTGCTGTGACCACCACGTCCTCTCTAGAGCTGTTGTGCTCGCAGTGCACATTCAGCCCTCACTGCCAGAAGTGCACAGCTCATGACTGCTATCTGAAGCTGAGTATAACTTTGCATCTTACTTTAGCATAATATTAGTTAACATTAGTTCCTTACTATTATTCTATCAAATCTGTTTTCATTCCAACCCAGGGGTCTCCTTTCCTTTTCCTGATTCTCCTCTTGGGTGGGGTTGGGTGATAGAGCAACTGTCCAAACATCAACAATAAGCTTCCTATTAAATGTTTTCTGCTGACTGAGTTTAACACAAAATATTTCTAACAAACAGGAATTCTTAGGTTGATGGCTCATGCAGTAAGCATCAATTTACTTATAATGTTTTTCTATCTTTTCTTTGGAGAGGTCCTTACCAGTATCTATGATGAAGAAGGCTGAAACTTTTACCTTCTCTGTTTCCTTCTGTTCTTTCCACAAGAGCGGTATCTCCTCGATTGCAAGTGTATTCCAGATACATACCTAAGCCAGTTTCTCCCTAGATGTTCATCACTGATGTACTCTGCTGGTTGGTGATGTTTAAATTATTTTTGTCTAGAGCTTTGTGGAGAAGCTGGCAAATAAATAAAGCTACTTCTTTTTCCCATTTGGTTGGGAACATTTAAACAATATTTAAAACTTCATTAATTTCCTTTTCACAGGACTAAAATGGTATTTTGAAGTTTGATATTATTTGGGGGAGAGGAATGAGGAAGTTATCTCTGTTGTTAACAAGAGATGCCTCAGATGCCCTTGAGCCTATCTACCAGTTCTTAGTTTGAGAAGGCTAACTCACAGCAGCCTCAGTTAGGTTCTTCTCACTTATTCAGAAGCTTAAGCAGATACGTAACTGAAGTAACTTTATAGACTGTTATCTATTTCTTAATTAAGATGATACTAAACATTTGCATTTAATACTAGTAAATGGGTATATAGCCTCCATAAATGGTATCTATCAAGTATAAATTTAAGCTCATTCTGTAGCAAACCCATGCTGGTTTTGTTGTGCTAGTCTAAACTCCTGCCAGTATTTAATGAGATAATTAGCTTGTTTATCTATCCATCAAGATGCTGAAAAGCAGCAACCCAATGCTTCTGCTAACACACACAACCACATCAACTTTCCATCCCTCGGTATCTCAGACGGATGAAAACTAATCTCCATAGCAAGATTCTGTCTGTATCCAGAAACTGAACCTCTTGGCTACCTCAGTTTGTTCAGCAATTTCCACTCATTTTTCACCTCATGAACATATTCACAGCTTTCTCTTCCACTTCATGTTGCTTCAACCCCCATGCCCCCCTTTCTTCCCATCCAAGTCTCTTGACCACCTTAACAGTTTTTCTCCTTTCTCTTCTTCTCAGTCCCACCAGACTTGAATAGAAAAACGAAGGATTAACTTCTTGCAGCTGTCTCATTGTTCATTCTAGCTCTATGAAGTATTTTTAATCCCTTCTTCTTGCTAAACTCCTCTATTTAAGACTATAGTATCTATCATTCGTTGTTCATAGCCTAGAACAACAGAGTGCATTATTAAGTAGCCCATAATTAGGTATGTCATTAGCACTATGGTATATGTGTATTTTATGTGTAGAGCTTACATTCCATTTATACACACATATGCATAAACACACAGAAGAGATACTAAATTAGGTAACTCAATAAATTTAAAGAATTGAGATTCAAGAGCAATTAATTGATCCTATTTTATTTATGTCTTTATCCTCTACATACCAATGACAGCACATTAATACATTCCCAGCATGTTAACAGTAGCAGCTGTTAAATAATAAATGCTTTACTATATTGCTTTCAGCAGGTGCTTCAGCAATTAAACTCTGGCTGCTTAATTTCTAGCTAAGATAAGAAAAATAAATATCTCTTACGCCATCAAGTAAAATACTAGACATTACCCAAAGAATAACAGAAACATCAAAATCATGACATTCAGTGTAAAGAATTATTGTTCTTTCTGAAGAAATATGTGTCATCTCTTGGCTTCTCCCTGCTTATCATTGCAAGAGTTCAAAAAGCAGCTTTCAGCAGAATAGTCTAGGAGCCTTTACTGCAGATATCATTGGATGTTCTGCCTCAATTAGTGTCAGCAGTTCAGCTCTTTCTCCATCCCACTGCTGGCTAAAGGCAGCCACTACTACCTCTCTTTCAGATGTAGTTATTTGGGAGCCACAGCACAGGTCAGTTGGAGACCCAATGAAAATCAACACAACAAAATCTCCTGTGTTTCTGATGTCTTTAAATCAATGTCGCCCCAGGCAGCACAACTCCTAGTTCTATGCAAGGGAAGTAGAGACAACCTATGGGCAGAAGCCTGACAAAGGTAAGGACCCTAAAATCACTCACTCAGAATCAGTTTGCAGTATTAACAGATCAGATGCAACACAAAACCATGTGCTACAGCTAACTCTATGAATATTTGTCATTAACATGGAATAATGTTCATCAGAAACAAATCTTCAAAACCAGTCAAGAACACACAAGCCTGCACGTTTCAAATTCTAAAATAGCTCTTAGATAAATAGCCCAAAATTAAGATAAATTCATATTTGACACAAACTCCTACATTTCATTTGGTCAGCCTCTCACTTCCTAAACATAAGAATCAACTTTGATTACAAAATGTTATTAAACTACCAAGCATGAAAAAAACAGCTCCCATCTGGCTTTTCCACTTGCAAGGTATCTTGCTTACCTTAATGCATCCAAACAACTGCTCGATTAAAAAGAAGTATCTAAAAATATGGGTAGGAATGTAAACATTCCCGTAAAATGTTTGTATTATCATCATAGTCCATTTCATGTTTTTAATTCTATATTTTACCAATCAAGTTTCTTAAATGTACTGTACCTCTCCAGTAGTCATTTAGTATTTAAGAAGAAAAGTAAGAACTGTCACCTTTCACAGACATTCTTTTCATATTTTTAAAATTTTAATTTTAATAATTATTTTGACTATTTAAGCTGACAGAAACTAACTAAAATAGTACACAGACTGCAGTATTACCATGTTCCAGCTTGTAGTGTATTCACATGATTTACATCTCGACCATACCATACAACTTGACTCATTATTCTGAATAAGATAACTGTTTTATCTCTCCACAACAAGACCAAGGCACATGAAATATTCATTACCCATAGAAATTATTTCCCCAATAATCATACAAAAATTTTAGGCTTCTAGCATGTTTTTAGTTTCCTTTTAAAGGAAACAAGAACATGAAAAGGAACATGAAAAATAATTGATTTTTTTCCCTGAGCAAGTATTAGCTTTTCAAACAATCAAACTCTCCTACTGAAATGCAAAAGCTTATCACACATCTGTTATAAGGACTGCATTCATTAGTCAGCTATCAATCAGTCACAGTAAAACTTCCCTTAAAACATGCAATATAATTTGCATAAAGCCCTGCTCGCTGTTACTGAGTGCTAATTAACAAAGCATTTCTTTCATTTCATGCTGCAGTACCTCGTGAAGTATTATCATTACTTAAAGCATGAGAATATTTGGAATTCATTACATTTTCTTACTTTGTGCTAGATCTGCTATGCACCAATCCTGCAATTGCAAACTTCCATTTTTCTATACAGTTCCTTAGTAATTCTGAAGATCCCCACTAATAGATTTATATTGACAATGAACTATCTGACTGAGGTTTTAACTAGCAGAATGGGAAGTCTTACTTCTAATTTTCTATCCTATTTCTGTTCTTCTAAGGATAGGCTTACTGCATTATGGAATACAAACTCCATTACATTTACTAGAAATGCTCTGCAGTTGAAAACAGAAAGTGTTTTATAGTTAGATTTTAAACTTAGCATATTGGGTGACTGGGAACAGCTCTCATCTCCCACTTTGCTGACTCTTTTGAGTCAGCCAAGAATCTCATTATATTTAGTGGTGGCTATTACACCCCACTTTCACATTCATAGTATTTCAAACAACTAAGGTACTTGGCCTCATGCTTCAGGAGAAAGAGCCCTCAAAAACAAAGACTAAAGGCTCTGATACAGCAAAACAGTAACAAGAGGCCAAGAATATTATTTTTTAATGACACATAATTTGGAGGGATCTGTTACATGTAATGGAATAAGGTAAACAGCCCTCTGAGTGGTCATGAACCAAGCTAACTTGCAGAACACACAGTGGCACCAAGCTAGGCAGGCGTACTCCCAGCACAACACACCACCACCAACGTTGCTTCTAGGACCCAATCCGCCAGCTCTGCACAGCAGAACAATGCACCATGTACACAAACCAGCTCATTTCTGAAAAAAAGCAAGATCTCTAGCACAGTTGTACATTTTCTCATGCACAGATGATCACCAAATTGCTGTTTCAGGCTATGAAGTAAGCAAGGCAACCCTGCATCAGGTTACATTCGGTTCTTGCTTTCAAAGTTCAGTTCTGTTAGGACTAAAATTATTTTCTTTGCGGAAAAAGGCTTCATTTTTTTCATAAATTCCACTGCAACACGGCGGCTTCATGCAAGCTCTGTGACCTGAAACCTTGGCTACATTTTGCAGTAAACCAGGTAACAAATTTGAGGTTAACCTAAGTCAGTCATCTTTAAAGAAATCCGACTGATGTCGTATTATGTTTTACACGACAGTTGCCGACAGCATTATGTTTCAACTGTTATGTAGACCAATGAAACATGCAACTTTATCCAACTTACCTGATGCCCGTCTGGTGAATCGGTTTATCGCCGGAGCTGAAAGAAAATACAACATTTCAATTGGATTCTTTCTGTAATAGTCTAACACACTTCAAACATAACATTATACTTCATTCAAAGTGCGACAGCTGCAAAACCCCATTAACCATTAATTATTTTTGTATCTTTATAGAAACCCACATTAACGTCATATACATTTGAACTTTTAAGTAGCCTTGCCGGAGCTATGGTAGATAGTAAGCAGTAAGTTTTCAAGTCCATTTTCAGTTTCTTAAGAGTTACTGTTACTTATTGCTGTCCATGACTGGCTGTGAAACATTTAGATCTGCATTTCCATTATTTATTGAGGGCACAGAAACTGGCATCTTGCAAAGAATGCTGCAAGCATGGGTTAAAAAAAAAAGTAAAAAAAATATTTTTACTTTTACAAAACATACGCATTAGAAATCTGGCACTAAAGGCACTCCTATAGACAGGAAGACTAATTTGCAATCCCATCTGAAAGATCAACTTTTGCTTTGACTAACCTTTAAAACTCCTTGGGTAAGTCAATAACAATGCCAACCCCTGCCCAAACCCCAGTTTTGTGGTGCAAATGCCTGTTTTATTGTGCCATCTGGGCACATATCCAACTGCGTGCTGCAAACATTTGGAATCAGACTCCTGTCTTGTTTCCAACTGGGAGAGATAGCAAAATACATCTTAAAACACACAGTTCTGCCTCTATTTCTTTTCCAGGTTTAGCAGCTTCTTCAAGAGCTACTAGAGATAAAATAGATAAAGAAATAAAGTCTTATGTTTTGCCTTCCAAATACAACCTTCAGTCTGCTTCTAGGTATAAAACACTGGACTTGAACTCTACTTTCATGTGATGCATTGACTGCTGGAATAAACAGTAAGAAAAAAATCTGAATGACCTAATTTCAAATGTGGGCAGCAGCTACATTAAAAATGTATGCCCTTACCGTGCTTATTAATATTCAACCTTAGAAATTGCTCCTAATGTTTACATGGAATTGAAAAATGAAAATACTGAACTTTTTTATTTTATTCCACTTAATTTTACATGAAAGTTATGCATCATTTCTTGAACATCTAAGCCAAGATAAAGAGAAAAAATATTGCTGAGGCAACAGGAGAAACAGTAACAGCTTGAGACACAAACTGACTTTTTATTCCTTTGGAGAGAAAAAAAGATCCAATTTCTGAACCACAGTTGCAGATGATTTGTGCAAGCAGGTAGAGTAGTGACAGGTCCAAGTGGCAAGAAATACGTTGGGAAACCTGACTGCAGAGGTTCAGAGTGCTAGTCATGAGCAAGGAATCCTCTGGTGAACAAGCTACCACAAATCCCACACATGTATATATAAACACACAAGACTGTAACATAACCAGCAGAGCTGAATTCTAATTCCCCCAAACAATTTTATTTTTTTTAATAAAAATAGAAGAAATTTAGACACAATTTTTATTAGATTAGGTGCCATATTTTATGCAACTAGCATTTTATAATACTCAAAACTGTTCATTATGTCGCTAAGGCTATGGGCCAAATACATTTCAGGACAGCAGTCATGACTGTCACCATCAAATAGCTGAGCTGTTACCTCCAGTGTGTAAATTATCAGCAGTTCTCAGCAGATGTGCTCATATAAAAAACATTTGGAATCTATGTCTAACAAGAAAGCATAAGATAGTGCTCTGCTCCCATTCAAAAAGGTTCCCCCAGACTCAGGGAGGGTGTCTGGCTTTGGCTGTCATAGGAGAAAGGGACCTGGGGGTCCTGGTGGACAGGAGGATGACCATGAGCCAGCAATGTGCCCTTGTGGCCAAGAAGGCCAATGGCATCCTGGGGTGCATTAGAAGGGGGGTGGTCAGTAGGTCGAGAGAGGTTCTCCTCCCCCTCTATTCTGCCCTAGTGAGGCCACATCTGGAGTATTGTGTCCAGTTCTGGGCCCCACAGTTCAAGAAGGACATGGAACTGCTTGAGAGAGTCCAGCACAGAGCCACTAAGATGATTAAGGGAGTGGAACA
>VZRW01010742.1:2285-93946 GCA_013398125.1 Aegotheles bennettii
GGGGCCCAGAACTGGACACAGGACTCTAGATGCAGCCTCACCAAGGCAGAATAGAGGCAGAGTTATGTTCTTTCTTGAGTCAATAATGGGGGATAAGTAGAGTTGCAGAGTGCAACTAATTTCAGCCTAAAATGATGTACTCTAGGTGACCCTGCTCTGGGAGGGGGGTTGGACTAGATGACCCTTCGAGGTCCCTTCCAACCCTAGAATTCTGTGATTCTGTGAAAATACATATCTGAAAGATGGGGAATTAATTGTTGTGTGCATGCATGTGTCTTTGTATACATTTTCCTTCCCACTGTCTTCACGGGGAGTCATAATGACCAGCTTGCACTACTTAATTCATTTGAGATGACTGGTATTACATGGATGCTTCAGATTTAAACATCACCATTTACAGTTTTCCCTACCAGCAGAACTTATACTTGTACCCAAAGATGCTTTTTAGCTAGTTCTAGGGCTCCAAGGACAATGATAGTTAGAAGTCTGTTCTAAGACTTGTAGTTCTTATGTCCAACCCATTTATAAGTTTTCAGAAATCTACATTGGAATAAAAGAACAGACAGAAAATACTTATGGTCTAGCTAGTATTGGAGGTGAAATAGTTATTTTCTCTACTTTTGTGTGTAATTTTTCTGTAATAAGAAGTAGCTCAAATGCAGAACCGCTGGAGTCACTGAGAACATTTAATATGATGACTGATTATTTAAAGTATGCTGTGAAACACTTTGGGTTTAGAAATACTTATGCCCTGAAGACTATCATGAAGAATGGCTGCATTCCACAGCAGGAACAGTGTTTGGAAAGCTTAGCTCACTCCAGCCTACTCACAATGATGATAAATTGCATGTATCATACACTGTATGCACTGGTTTTGTGCAGGTGTTTTTGTTTTGTTTTACATCAAAAACCCATCAAACCTCCTGCCTGCTCCCCCACCTCCCTCCATTCCTTTGCTATTTCACTGCCTAAAGTACAAGTAGTACAACGGCTACACTAGCTTTGCAACAGGGATGAAAATCCTGCAGATTTTCTGATCTATTTTGTCCCTAAGTACCCTGTTCTGGAATGAAACAGGTGAAACTCCAGAATTGCTTTAACCTCAGTGTTCATAGTGTTAATCTGGCTAGCTCTGTGCTGCCCTTTGCCTCTTCCACTGAGTAGGAAGAAGGAAGCAAAACTGGGTCACCATGTACTCTTGGTAGGTCAGTTTGTATCTTCCAGGCTGTTGCATTTACCAGGAACTGAAACAAGAATCAAATCCTTGTTGACCTCTTTTTCAGGTTACATTATCATTGGTAAGGTCAAAGACTTCTGCAATATTGACCTTGACGGGAGCAGCCTCAGGGGTTACAGAAGTAAGTGAAAGACTATGTACTCCTCCCTCCTTTTCCTCCTCCAAAGAACAATTCCTTCATTCAGAGGGAAACAAAAACAGAAGAGCAGGGATGGGTCATCTATGTCTTTGTCCTAGAGCCAGTCTGAACCTTTATTTGCTCCTCTGTTTAGATACTGTTTTTCCTACTCAATGGTGTAGGTTTTTCAGGGAATTATTTATTCATAGCAACTCAGTTACTAGGTTACATATAAAGCGGTACACAGAGAAGGGCCAGGGCGTGAACCCAAGCATGGCAGGATGGTACCTTGACATGTTTTTCACTCAGACTGGCTAACACTGACCCTAGCTGGGGCACAGTCAGAAGTTAATGTGGGTTGGGTATTTCATAGAATCATAGAATCATAGAAGGGACCCTCCAGGATCATCAAGTCCAACTCCTGTACCTTTGCAGGGAACCCCAGGAGTCACACCATGTGCCTGAGAGCATCATCCAAACACTTCTTGAACTCAGGCTTGGTGCTATGAACACTGCCCTGGGGAACCTGTTCCAGTGTTCTATCACCCTCTGGTATTTATCTTAGTATGATAGTTTGGAGGCAAAAGATTAAAGATAGTTTAACTATATCAACATAATATATGCATCAGAGATGACAATAATCTCTGTCTGTTTTATTTACTAGCATAGATATAGTCAAAGTGTTTTACATGACATATCTATTTCACATAACAATGCAAGAACCCATAAGGGTATAGACAGATACAAGGTTTTCACAGATGCACACAGCCTAATATACTTCTCAGAAATTAAAATGTTTCGTTACAAATTTACTGGCATGAACAAACAAGGCTTCCTCAGAAGTATGTTGAAATTCTTAAATCACTGTTTATTTCATTGCCAAGCAGGAGCAAAACTTGAAGGAGCATGGGATGCAATATTTCATGCCACATAAAATAAGTGTTGCAAAACTGAAGATGCTGCAAACAATTCCTAGAAATTTGTTCCATGTTATACATTTTGTCTGAAATATTTCACCAAAGAGGGACTCCAATTTCTCTCACAGCTCAGACAGCAGGAAAAAATGAAGTAAAATATTTTGTTTTTCATGCCTCAAAATTACACTGAGCTAACTGCATTTTATCTTAGAAACACAGTCACAGAGCATTTTTTCATATTCATGTGTAACATATTCAAGAGACTCATCTACTTAATTTTTTATTCTTTTCTCAAACCAAAAGAATGGGAATCGTGCAAAACTATATGCTAAACAGAGAGACTTTGTCAGAAACAATTTGATTATAGATTATTTTTGTTTTGCTTAGTTTCCCTTTGCCTCCACTAAAGCCATTAGCACTTAATAATACAATGCAATTCACTGATTCCCCCAGGCAAGGAAAGATTGTAGGCACAAATATGTTGGGGGTGGTGTTAAATGAGGGTTTCTAACCTCAGGAATGATGCTCTCAACAACGAATTTACAAGATAAAAGTGAATTTTCTCCTTCACCCTTTAGGAAGACAGTTAGTACTTCATTTGAAAGGGATTGCTTGCTTACCTCTAGAAGATGCTTCATTGTCTTGACTCTGTCTATAGGTATTTCTGAGCAGCAGAGGGTAGGGCTTAAGTCACAGTCTTGGTTTCCACCCTCTCTCTCCACAACACTTCTAGATTGGGCAGATTTTTGCTTGGTGTTCTGCTTTCTGAAACTCCTACTGTTCCTGTGCATCACAAGGTGAAGCCCACACAGCAAAACCAGGGTGATGGGTTCCACTCACCTGCACAGTACTTGGAAATTTCAAAAGCTGCAAGGCACTGTGTTATGGGGTGTAATACTGTCCTATCCATTGTATTTTGTAGGAAAAAAAACCCCAAAACACAACCACCAAACAAACAAAACCAGACTCCACAATTTCAGTTTGTTTTTCCTTCTACACATCTGATCTGAAAAAAAAAAAAAAAGAACGACCACAAAACTGCTTAGTAAAATAAAATTCTGAAGAACTTAACTCACAAAAATCCAACAGAGTATGCTTCACTTACTGTAAGGAGTTCATATATTCTTTTTTGAACAGCACTTTTTGTGTGATATCAACAGCTTTCACGGACAAGTACTTGTAGCAATGCTGACCTGTCCACTAAGAAGCAAACTAATCTATAATTGCAACATGGCTGAGAACATGCTTATTTGCCAAGCAGCTGTCACTGAAAAGACCTCCATGGACTACATGTAGAAAAAGGCACTGCTCAGCGTAAGTAAGATTATAACAGCCTGGTCCTTTGTGAGCCCACATGGCAAAAATAAATAATAGAAGTATTTGTAGTGAACAAGTTCTAATTCCACTTGCTTGATCAACAAAACATCTTGACTGTTCCTCTTGTAATTTGAAAATGAACCAGGATTAACTTATGACTCAAGACTATGCTATTTACTCTTTCAGAGCACTTTGTGATGTGTGTTATGGTGATACACAACATATATGCTGTTTAAGCCAGTCTGCAAAGAAAACAACTGAAGAACTAAAGCAAAACTCAACTGAATCTGAAACAAGATTAAGCCTGCAATATGGTTTTTAGGAAGAGTAGTTTAAATCCTAAGTGCAAGTGCAGTGTCTCTGTGACTATGACCTAGTAAGTATGCATAGAATCATTCCAGTTATTTGGAGAGTGGTGGGTTTCTCTTTAAGTCACTAATTCTTATACACCCTTCAGCTAGATAAAAAATTATGTTCAATAAACCTCAGGAATGATATCAGGAAAAAAAACATGCCACACCAACTAACTACAGCCAAAAAACCTTCAAGAAATTAGCAAAGTAAAATAACATGTTGTGCATTATACTGGAGTATTTATTTATTTTGTTAGTTTGATTGGTTAATACAAAAAACTTGTAGATAAGGTGATTACAACACAGGAATAGCAGCCAAAGTCCTGGCACAAACCACTAAAATCCCCCACTTCACTTTCTTCAAGGTCAGCACCATTCTCAAGCCAAATTTCATAAAAAGGATATGCTACTTGAAAACAGAGCAGTGAGTAAGGGGTCATTGGAGACTTAGAGTCTGGCAACCAAATTCTGGGAAATTCTTTTTCAGAAGTGACTAAACTGGAAGCTGAGAGAGGCCTTCCTGAGGTTTGAAGGGGACCTGTATCATGGACACAGTGTACTCACCACAGAAAAGCAGTTTTTCTATCAGTCAACCATTTTTTTACATTCAGAAATTGCAAGTGGACTTTGGTCTTTATATATAAAAAAACCCAACCAAAACCAAACCACAAAACAACCCAACCCAAACAAAAAAAAACAACAAAAAAAACAACAAAAGACCACAAACAAAACCAAACCACAATAAGCACTTTTGCTTTAAGTTATTATCTCTTTGTTTTTAGTTGGTCATATTAAAACTGTGCATGAATCATGATCCTGACCACAAAAGTGATGGTGAAGTGTCAAATCTCCTTTTCCTTTTCAACTCGCCCTTTCCCCAGACTGAAAGCAGCTTGTAACTTTTTGGAATGATTAAGGTGATATTGACACTGCGGCACTATAGCACACACAAAAATGCCTCCTATAGTCTTAGCTGGAACAATCCATATAGATTACTTCATTCTAATAGTAAATGCATTGACTTGTTCTCCTAGACTGCCCTTTTCCTAAAATTGTGTAGTCTCATAACTCCCTTTTTAATTAAGAAAACAGGTTGCCCATTTTCTCTGTAGCCATGAAGATATCTAGCTACATAAATATTATTTTCTGACTATCATTACTAAGAAATTAAAAGGGCAATTATCTGTTGTGTAATTGCTTGTCTTCAAGACATACATAAACTGTCTTAAAAACAGTAAAAAATGTAAAAAACTTACTAGAATCACACAGTTGCCATTTTGGCAGTGAACGAGCCATTACAGCAAATAATACTAATATTCTAACTAAATAACAATGTTAACTCTTCCATTCAAAATAGAATAAAAGTGAAAATGAATGTTTGTGTCCAACTACCTATGTAATTCTTACGCTGCATAATATGGAAAATTACCCTGGTCGTGATCTGACCTTGTCATAATTTGATCTCAAAGCCTGATTATCTCTGCAGCTGGAAGGAAATGTTTTCCAGCTCTTAGAAGTCACTCTGCATGCTAGGCAAAGCTGCCTAGTTGCAGTTTTTAATTCTGGAAGAGTGGCAGTCAGTGGAACGATGGAAAGAAATGCTCAGTCACTGAATAATGCTTATAATTCTCACACAATGTGCTATAAGGTTTATATGATGCAGTTTAAAACAGTCTGATTTTCCTTATGCTGAAGTTTATTACCTCATTCATTTATTCACAGAAGGTTAAATTGTATCAAAGAATTGATGACAGATTCTCCAATCATAAACATAACTCTTATCTGAGAACAAATCATGGCAAACTGGAAGAAAAAGGAAAGGATTTAATTTAGTGATATACATTAGTTCTCAAATATCTGACTTCAGACTTTGATTTCATCAAACAAAATTATGTTAACCCAGTTCAACCACCTTTTCTTCCTTTCCAGGAAATTGTAAGGATTCTTGAAAACTGAAATTGATGAAATGCCATGTGTGAGGAATACATAGTATTAAAAGATTCAGTAAAATATGTTATAAGTCCTGTGCTAGGAACTGGGTAAAGCTCTACTTTTAGGTGTTACTCTTCTTCATTTTTTAAGCTTTTATCCCCTCACATGCAGAAGTAGAAAGAAAATTTTCCTTGTATAAAAAGATAAGAACAGATTGCAGACAGTCCATAAAATATAAATATTAACTTCCTGCTAAAACTAGTTTCAATTGTAAATTTAAGAGGTTTTATAAACTGATTGCAGAAGACAAAGTAAAAATCATTTTGAGCATTAGCCACCATTTTATTTAGTACGTTGAAATTAATGACCTCAGAATTGTATATTTGAACACAGTATCAAGGTACACTTGAGAAAAGATACATGGTATGCCAAGGATTCTTTTTTTTCTCCTGAATAACATTTAAAAAGAAGTATTGTTCACCATTTGACATATGACTGTACTATTTTTCTTTCCAAGAAAGAAGAAAGTGACTGATGGGCTCTAACAAGCCATTCAGGATGTCTCCTTTATATTCACAGATGCATAAAAACACCCTGCTCCTCACTCTGCTTTAACCTGGCTTTTCCAGAGTAGGTTGCAAACTTAGCTAAAATGGTTTTGTGGCTTGCGTCTGAAGCAGGTAAGTTCACTGAAAGAAAAGGAAGGATCAGTTATCTATTCTCTGTCAAAGCACAGTTATCCTTCCTCTTCTTTCCTTGTCTCATTTAGACTGGTCATTAACAGGCAGAAGGGTGCAGTTTTCTTGTCCATCAGCTTCTCCTCAGAAGGCTGCAGGCAGCACCCTCCGCTTGAACCGTGACAACATACCTACAGTGAATAACCTCATGACACAAAATTGAATCCTGACCTTGCTAGAGTTATAAAACAGTAGAAATATAAAGACTTTGTTCAAAATTCTTCAGTCAGGCACAAAGACCTAGATAACTATTTCCCATTGATAGCAAATCAGCTGTCTAAATGCATGGTTGAAAAATAGTGTTGTCTTTTGCTGTAATTCACGTGAAGACTGTACTGTCTTGTGAAAACCAGCTCTTTCTTCACTGCATAGCTCAATCTCTGATTAATTTGAGCTCAATAAATGCAATGACATAATCTTCTTTGCAATATTTTTTTCTTACTCTACATATGGTTCTTTTGTGCGTGTGTGTGCATGAACAAGTGTGTTTATGACCAACTATTTCACCTGAAACTTGGTTAGAATTAATATATGCAACATAATCAAGCTTAACATTTGAAACTAATGAAGATCTGTTAAACTGAATCTATTTGCTTCCAGGAACACTATTTGCTTTATTGGAGTAAATTCTCTACTGGTGTCCAGTAGCGAATATGCCAGCAAGAACTTGGCCATAGTCACCATATAACAAACATCAAATGAACATGTGCTACTGAAAGTGAGTAATGATAAAAAAATCAGGCCTAAAACTTCTAATGGATATTAAATACTTCAACCCTGGCACTTAACCAAAAGGACTAGGAGACAGAATGCCAACTATTAAAATAAAAGCATTGCTTTTACATCACATTTATTACACTTTCATATTTTTCTGAGTGCTGTTGCCATCTTTCTGACCTGTCATGATAACTGGTTTCTGGCTCATCCTCTATTTCTGTTGATCCAAGGGGCTCATTCAATACCCACTAATAGAGGGGGGGAAATCTTTCCATGACTTCAGTGAACTCTGGATCAGATCTCACATTTCCTTAAAGTTCCACATCCTTTGAGATCCCAGCTCTCACATTTTACCTTAGACAATATTGTCTTTACAAATGGATATTTTTTTACTATGAAAATCAGTCTTTTCTTCTTGCTGATGAAAGTGATGCCAGCCCCATTATTTATATCACATTTAGCAAACCCACAGGAGTTAAGCAAATCTGGAACCCTCCAGGAGATTGACTGCCTTGATGAGTGCAGCATAAGTCACCCAGGCTGAGGCCACTCACTCAAATATTTCCGTGTGTAAATATTAAGTTACAATATACTGTAATGGAACTAACAGTGCATGCCCCAAGTCAGGTGCAGTGAATGAGCTCAGGTTCAGTACCAATAGTTACACACATGCATCACACTCTGCTTTCAAAGGGACATGGATTATCTCAGATATTAGACCAAGTTCTTTGTAATTTCACATCCCTGGGACACCATTGTCTTCTTTTGCCATAGCCTAGCTCTTACTCTGCAGGTAATTCCTCCCAGCCTGTAATTACTTGCCCCCAACTCTGACACAGATGGGATGAGACACATGTCCCACACTAGGACCACTTGCAGAAGCATGTCTGTTACTGCTATAATGGCTGACTCTTTTGAGCTTAAAAACAGATCTGCCCTCTGCTAATGGTCCTCTTTTCAGTTTGGAAGACTATTACCCAAACACGTGTTTGCATTTTGTGGTTTTGGATCCTGAGAGAAGGGGGAAGGTGAGACAAATTATTTAGTATATGAGGCACCTTACAAAGTTTTGTTTGACATGGGTCACTTGTTTCTATGGATTGTCTCTGGACAGAACATATAGAACTTCTGTGCCATCACTTAATAAACACTAGTGCAGAGAGTCTTTAGGTTTTCCTTATTACTCACCCATTTATAGAGGAGAAAATACTGGTGATATTTCTTTCATCCACCTTAGTAAGGATCAAATAATTCTTTAATCTGGCCAAAATAGAAAAGGCACTATGCCTCACATCATAGTCTTTTCTGAGTTCTCTACTAAAATACCAATGAGTTTCCAAATGCAAATTAATTAACCAACCTGCACAGGAGTCATTTCTCCACTTGAAATTCCCTGATTTAATATATTTTTTAAAATGTACACAGAGACACTAGACTTTTGGGTCTAAAAAACTTCCAAACTTTCATTGTGGAAAGAAATATTTTTCACATTATAAATGCATAAAACAAGCTTCTGAAACTTCTTTATGTCTAATTCATCTAATTTGATGTTGCCCTCTAGTAAGTTACAATCATTATTTTCCCTGTACTCTTTGGTTCAGTCATCATTCATCAAATCTCAGACTAAAAGGAGTTTTTACAGCTGGGTCATAAACCAAATCAATGGAAATGTTGATGCAGCATTAACTATATCAATACTAACAGGTGTCTCTGTAATAACCCTTGTAAAAGAAACACCTCTATGCAGCTCACCAGCAGGCTCCAAGGAGCCTAAAGTAGGGAGCAGGGAATAATGAGTAATTAGGGTTTTCACTAACCAGAAAGATAGGTTCTTTCAATTTCTGTCTATTAAAAGTCACACATGTAAGTATTATGTTAATATAGATCTCAGCTGCACATTTCCAGTAAACTCGTGACAAAATATTAAAAACCAACCCAAATCTTCCAATTACCTTACTCATTATGTGTAACCCCATGAACTCTGCCCCATATTCACATGCAGGTGTCCACATAAGGTATTTTTAGCAAGGAAAATGGTGTTTCTTGGAGTGATCAGTAAGAAAAATATGACTCTGACCTGCCATATTTATTGTTTAAATCACATTTTAGCAAATATTGTTACATTTTGTATCGGAAGCTGAGAATTCCCTGGAGAGCTGACCAAGATCCCACTGCAGAGAGCACCACCCCCACCCCACTGGAAATGCCTCAGGACAACAGCGAAGCTGTCTGTCAACAGGAGGTCCTTTGGAGCACACTCCTATATGGAGAGTCACATTGTTCTAGAAAGCTGGTATTCTGATACTAGTTGCTTTCTAACTTTTTCATGTTGGAACTTTCTTGTCAATTAAGATCTCCCTCTTATTAGCCCTGCTGAGTGCAACTCAGTCTATGCCACATGACAGACCCCTTGCAACTTCTCTCCTCATTGCTGAATTTGC
Organism: Aegotheles bennettii; assembly: GCA_013398125.1. NCBI lineage: Eukaryota > Metazoa > Chordata > Aves > Caprimulgiformes > Aegothelidae > Aegotheles > Aegotheles bennettii. Next base: position 12,055 of record VZRW01010742.1, read on the forward strand.
CTGCCTCCCTGCAGAGCAGTAGCATGCTCCATATGCTTTGGATGACTGTATGTCTGCATATGCTAGAGGGATATATAAAGTCAAAGCCACTGGTTTCCCCCAGAGAAAGCTGAAGCACCTCCAGTGGTGATTAGTCAAGGATTTTATTAACTTTTGTATGACCCTCAATGGGCTAAAAATTATGATTAATTCAATTTCTAATGACACAATAACCAGTAGCAAAAAGGACTGTAAGCAGTGTGCAGAACACCTGCTCCTTGTCAAAACCCAGGAGCCTTTGTACAAGAGAATGTAAGGATGCAGGCACATTTCTTAATTTCTTAAACTGTTTTTGTCTAGCACACAATACAGCAGTTTATCCGATTCTCTAGAAAGCAATTTTGCCTGTAAAATGTTACACAAATGACTTGTGAAATACAGAAAACACTAGTGTACTGTCAACTTGGCAGTATTTTTAAGGGGTCTGCATATCCCTTCGAACACTGCACTTACCAGGACTGGGATGAGGCACAGTGGCCCTTCCCCAGGGGCCACACACTAAACATCTCCCAAAGCTTCCAAAGAGACAAAAGCACTTGTTCCTTGTTGCAGTCTCCTCTGTTGTGCCTCACAGTGGCAGTGTCCAAGCCATGTCAGCGGGACTCAGAACCAATATCATACTTGTTTACTTCTGTTGAACCTTGATTCATCCTGGGAGGGAAAGAGCTATAAGGAAGGAAGTGCCTACAAAAGGCAACACATGGTAGGAAACTTTTTTCTCACACATTTCACTCCATTGTAAGAGAGAGCCAATATTTCCTCCTTATTTGGGAACATTTACAGTTCTGATACTCTTACAGATATTGCACCAAGTTCTGCAGTGTCTCTGAAGACTATTATGTAAAACTCTTCCCGTTGTAGATTAATATGATATAGAACAATAATTTCAGAAACTGAACTCAAGCAAATGTTTTAAGCAAAATAAATGAAGTCTTCTCATCAGAGACTCCTGGAGAGCTGGAGTCTTTTGCTGGTGGGATGCTTGATGCTTGCCTGGAAGGTAAAGAAGAGTGAGGGAGGAGACAAGAAGCACAGTACAATAGGTTGCTGGAAAGTCTGTTGGGAGCTACTAAACTAGAATGAAAACATGAACTTCAAGAGGGGCAGAAAGGAATACAACTCCTCCTTGTCCATGAAAAACAGAGGAAGATCTGTCTCTTCCTACTTTGGGTAAACTTCAACAGAAGTCCCTCTCTGGCCTCACTAGCACAGCTAGAGCTCCCTCTTCTGATTCACTCATTCCTCCTCTTCGGGATGTGGACCTTAATATTCACATGAGCAATGGCAGGACACACGCTGACTGGCACCTGGCTGGGGTCTCCACTACTGAGCTAGTAAGTTCCATATCCTTCTGTCAGCATCAGACTGTGATTTATCAGCATATAAAATAGAGGGATGCAAAACCTGGAACTGCATATAGGCAGTTCAATTTAATGGGTTTCTTTAGACATGCTCCAAATATTTGTACAACAGGCTAGAGCTAAAGGTATAAGTATCACCTCCAGAGGAAACCTACCATTTGGAGGTAGTCAGCCGCTGAGACTGTCTCAGGGTAACAAGTGTTTGCCATGTGACTCTCCTCTGATCCCTGTGCAACTTGGGGTTTCTTTGCGGACCTCTTGTATCAAAGAGATACAAAGAAATGTGTGTAAAGTTTTTCATTTTTCTGTAATAGTAGCAAGGCCCTACACAAATTCCAGAACAGAGTAAGTTGGCAGCTTCTCACAGCTAAATTTTTTCTTTTCTTACAGAAACAAAAAATGAAGTACCACTTGATGTTCATATTTTTTATCATCCTGACATTATAAAACCCAAAGGAAAGACTAGCAATTCCCTTTTTGTGCTGCCAGCATTGATCTACCCTTGATTTCCCTTTTGCTATGCCTAAATGTGCAAGTGCTCTTCAGAGAGGCCAGATAAAAAGATGTGGAGCATGCAAAGTCTGTTTTTCACCTTTGGGGGGGAAAATCAAAATGAGGAGTTTGACACTTCCTAAAGAGCCATTCCATTTTTCAAAGCATGTTCATGTAAAATTAGTTCAGTCTCTTTAAAATAAAAGGTCAATACTAAGGGTGAAACATTGTCACTGTTTGATGCCCTGTAACATAGCATCTGAAATCTAGCCAAGTGCCATGTGTGTACAGAGCTCAGTATATACAGAACGTATGTGAAGTCAGCAAAACACACAATTGCAGGGTTTCTATTGCAAAAAAAGTAGTTCTGACCTTTTGACAGAGTAAACACTGCTTTCTCTCCCAGATACATCAAACCAGCTTCATATTTCATCACATTTCACTCGACTTTTCTTTTTTTCTTTTTTTTTTTTAATCACTATTTTAAATTTTTTCCTGATCATCTAAAACCTGGGGGAATAATTCTAATGATCATAATCCTTCCCCTGCAATCCTCTTCCTGCTCCCTCCCTTTCTTTTTTTAGCATGTTGGCAGCCCTGATCAATGTTGATTCATTGAAGGGAACAGAATCTGCAAACTCTTCGGTAACACTAGACAAGCTGCTACTACAAGCAGCTGCAGTTGCAGTTTGCATCTCACTAGGGGTTTTGCAGAAAACCCACCCACAACACACAAGGGGAATTCTCCCGGACAAGCTGCAGGTGCTATGGATATTTTAATTTAATATTCATTCTTGCAATTCAGCACATTTGTAATCCATGTGGTAAACTGTTACTTACATTTCTCCCTACGGACCACAACCAGATGTCGAAAATAAGAAGTCCGGTGGAGATATTGCTTCTTCTCCTCTTCATTGTGCATTTCAATGGTCTTAAAACAAATCTGTTTTCTCAGGACAAAAAAAATGTGATTTTATATTTAAAGACACTTTTGTTGATATTAAGTAAAAATCAATAAAAAAAGAAACTACAGGTCCCACATAGTGGGGATTTTAGTGTGCTTTAATTGGATGAGTATTCTCTGCCATATTAGAGAAAATGTGCACTTTTTACTCAATGTTACTTCATTTTGTTAACCGAAAGGCCAAAAAAGGTTCATGGTGGAACATTACATGAAGTCATAGACAGTCTTCTGTATATGTCACGGTTTTCCCAGAAGGCTTTATTTTCCCAGTGTCAGGAGATGGGAATGGGAATTTCTATATGTGTCTGTTTATTTGGTTGGCTCGTTTGTTTGTAAGCACTTCTATTACACTCTTCACAATGGTGATTGTGTATTCTGAAAGCATGCCAGTGTTAGCAATTTTTTGGTACTGAAAGGAACTAATACTAGAACTTTGTGCATAGTTGTATTTAAATATCCACCAGGGATTACTTGTTGGTTTTGTCCTTTTTTTTTAAATAAAGACAAAAAAGAAACCCAACATTTTTATCTGATGCAGTTTTGTGAACAAACTCTCAGACTGTGCATCAATGTCAGTAAAGGATCTGCTGTTCTCTTTGTTTTCCTGCACTCTGTCCATATTTAGCATCACTGGGTGCATTTCAGCAGTACTTGACATAACATCAAAGCTTTCATTAACAGCGTCTCCATAAGAGAAGTAAGAGTGGAAGGAAGCCACGGGTAAAAAATTGTTTATATTTTAATAAAGTTTTAGGATAAAAATGTTATTCTGCAAATGAAAGTCCACAGCCTGCTGGCTTATGCAAGTGTCTCCAAACTCATAAACAGTGAATGGACAGTAACATCAGATACAAGTAAGAAAATCACAGAAAAATGAAAAAAAATTAAAATAAAAAAAAAAGAGAGATGGTTCTTTCTCTGGATGTCTTTACATTATAAACAGATGTTGATATGTTTCTTGGTGTTTAACCAACTCTTGTTTTCATATTGGATATGTTCCTGATCCTAAAGGCCCTAGAAGAAAGCAGAGTTCCATATGGCTAAAGGATATATGGTTATATTGAAAGACATAACCATTGTCCTAAAAATCTTTCAACAGAAGTTCAATCTCATTGAACAAAGTCATACTCTTTTCCTGACAGTTTTGAGTCAGAGAGAGAACAGCATCTTTTTTGAATCTTTCCAAGAAGACAGTTTGAGTGAATATAAAAATCTGGTGAACGAGGACACCACTGTGATGTATTTAATTGGTTTACTGGGGCCCTCAAAACTGGTTTCTTTTGCATCTGTCTCTCCAAAGTCAGGAATTTCAGCATAAGCTTAGGTCATGATTAGATTAGTGACCTCATCGCAGTCTCATGTTGCAGGCATTGGCCATGACCTCCAGTTTCAGGGCACATGGGGTGAAATCCTAGCTATGCTGAAGCCAGAGGGGCCCAGACTAGCTTTCTCCTCACATTTTCAAGGCCTTCAGGCTTTGCAGCTGTGCTGCAGAAGATGACATGGCTGCAGAATCCAAAGGGTGAGTCGACTGTCCTTTCCACAAAGTAAAAATATTCACATAGAAAAGGTTTACTTCTTTCTATTAGGGGAAAAAAAGAGGGAAAAAATTAAAGCTCTTCTAAAAGACTGCTTGAGAATGTTTGGAAGAAAAAGATGCTTGCCTTGGAGAAGACAATATGTAAGAACAATGGACCCACTATGCAGGGTGCCAAGGAAAATCCTAGAATCAAGAAGCTACAAAAGATATACAAGTAGTAACATGAGTAGGTATATAACAAACACTTGAAATCATATCTTGCCAGAGCTACTGTGACTCCTTCATAAGAATTACATTGATTCACGTGTAGAAGTGGGAGAAAGATGAAAAAGCTCAAGGGCCTAAAGCGCTGTTTTTTTCATGTGCATTACCATTACTGAAACACCTGAGCTAAAGAGCCTATGTTAAGCTGCTGTAAAAAAATCTAATAGCTCTCATTATAGCCCAGAATTTCTCATTTCCTACTTGTGGTGAGATGCTGGTTGCACCCTGGGTTGCTGTCTGGAGCTTGTAATGACAGTGGTTGAGGGCCCATGAAAGGTATTCCCTTTTTACAATGCCAACAAGGTAGTGGCAGTAAAAAGAGAGGGGGGGATTCGAAATGCATAACAATATTGGTGAATGAGAAGCATATGTGCTGACAGAGGAATGCATTCTGCAGGGAGTTGCAGAGAGTTCGTTAAATCCGGATGGTCTATGGGGTTCAGAGATGTGACAAGAAATAAGAAAGGCAAGTGAGAGGGTGATGGGAGGCACCAGCAAAAAATTAAGTTCTTAAAAAGATGGGTGTATTTGCATGTGGCTATTACAGCAAGAATATTTTACAGTATTTTCAGGAGAAAACAAATGTGAAAAGGTAATGGCAAAACAGTTTCTAGACTTTGGACTCTGTGGAGCTATGTAAAGGGGTAAGTATTCAAAAGACCTTAATTTACATTCCATTTTCAGAAATTATGTATAACATTTAAGATGTTATCTATTACTATGTTTCAGTGCCCAAATATGTTCTGAAAATGGAAATTCAATGTTAAAACTATCCTAACGTTGTATTCTGACACCTTTGCCTTTAATTAAACAAGCCTGTGATAATTCCAATAATTTTGTGAATACAAATTAGAATAGTAGAATAATGTTAGTAGAAATGAGAAAGGACTATTTATTCCAGCAATATAAGACATAGCTGTGAAATACAAGATTAATTGCATTAATCTGGACTTCAGATAGTAACTGATAATATTTTTTTTTGAATCACGGAATGGCCATATATGGGCCATATGACTGGTCAAGATGATATCTGAAGATGTTGCCTTAGATTCTCATTTTTTTGTGGTCACAAAAAATGAAAACTCAGAGCAACACTGGAAACTAAATACTAAGAACCCGAAGAATTGCTTGTAAGTACTACATACCTAGTACATGCTTTCTGGTTCTAAGTACAGATAAATACAATGAGGAGTAGTTCACAGAAATGGTATTTGAAAGAAATCTGAAATGTAGTTAAATATATATCTGGATACTTTGCATTGATGTAAGACAATATTAAATGTCAATATTAGTTAGCTCAGATAAAATTTTTGTGGAAATCTTATCAGTGGCTTCACAGTTTGCCTCTAGTTTACACTTTAAGACTTCCTTGACTTGTTTTTTTCCCCTTCTTTTCTCCTACTGCCTTTACAACACAACCGCCCCACAATCCACATTTTTTCATTCATGAACCCAGAGCAAGCCCTTTTCAAAACAAAATCTTAACTAACACACACCCAGATTTCTCCAGTTCCTGGTTCCATTTTATCCAAAGGATGTTCATGCCCCCTTGATAAAATATTATAGTGATAACATCTGCTTGGCAGTCCTCGCTTTCACTTACACTGGTACCAACATTTGGATTGAAAAATCTTCAGGCTTTTGATCTTTATTTTAGATTTTTTGGAGGTTTTTTTTAGTTTTTTAGACTTCTTGGTGAAGTTTGTAATTTATTCAGTCTAACAAATATACCATATGCATACTGGAGGAACTGGGGAGTCTTCTGTCATTGCAGAAATTCAGTAGGTAGTCTAAACAAAGTATATATAAAATGCTCCTTTTGATTTTCTTCTGCATTTTCCTCCTTTCTAAGCTTCTTATTCAATGCAAAATATACCTTGAAAGGTGAAATTTCTGAGCTTCTAAGACTAACAATAGAATGGCATTTATTCTTCCATATGCGTTGCCAGCAACTTCTTCTGTGACAGCACTTCAAAGCAAAAATTTCATCATCTACATTACATTTAAAGACTTTCAATCCTGTGGGAGTTTTGAACAGAATGGAGTCCATCAACACTTCTTGAATCTTTATGCTTTTTTGATTTCTCTTGCTTAGAAATGCTAGATAGTAAGTAGTTCCAATTAAACTTAGATGTCAGTCCTTTGTTTGTCTATAATTATGAGGGGATCAGGCAAGTTTATCATGAATAAATTTCCATACAGTTTTGGTCTTGGATAAAAAAATTATCATTACTTAGTTTAAAAACTATGAAATTTCCAACACATATGGGAAAAAAAATTCTCAATTTTCAAATCTCCATATTGTCCAGAACATGTAGGGCTGTCCAAACCTACTCCAGTGAAATACCACATCAATAGAGCCTTCAGAAACTGAATGGGTCACATCTGAGAGAATTTGATTTCAAAGGTATTGAGAACTTCACAGATGAAGCCAAAAGATATGATTTATATCAGATAAAGTATGGACTGCTTCTGCAAACGTAACCCTTAGGGCTACCTAATATTGCTCATGAGAAGATGGGATTCCAAGGAATAAGGTCGGAAGTACCTTGTAACAAGGGCAAAAGATTTTAAAGTACCAAGAGAAAACTGACAGTGGGAAAAGGTTTCACAGCTCTTCGCAGAAAGTCAAAATATGCTGCTTGGAATTTGTTAAAATGTATTTTTTAACTCTTATTAGAACTGTCTAGGAAAAAAGTCTCAAAATGCTCAGAGACATTCTTTGTAATTGTCTGAAGGTGAGGGTGGCCTAGGAAGTTTTTCAATTCTCAGAGAAAATCCCAGCACATTTTCCTTCAGCACACATGAGCTTCAATTCAACAGAACACTTGATCTGGTCTGCGAGTCATAAGTGGTTCCTTCACTGAGGTCTTATTGAGACAAAGTAAACCCAAGAAAAGCAGCAAGACTATTTATTCAATGTGTTATCCAACTGCTCTTAACCGCTGGCTATTTCACAATTTTTAATCAGACTGAGGTGGGGTTTTTTTATATGGCTTCACATTTCTAGAGTAATGTTGGAAATGCTCAAGTCCCACTGAGGATAGCACAATGTATGGGAACTGCCTTTCTTTCTGCAACTTCATTTTCCTCTGTGCAAGTAAAACTTACCATTTGAGGCACAAGGGAATAAAAAGATCTGTTAAACAGTTACTATCTTTTTGTCTAAGAAGGAGAAGGTGGAACAATACTCTGACTGAACAATGCATCAACTTTCCAGAGACAAAAGGAGTACAGTCTATAGTTAAAAGCAAAATTTATAATTAGAAAAAGAAAAATTGAGTTCACTTACAGTAGATATAACCTCAGGTCTAAATAACTTGATTTCATAAGCATTGGTAAAAGGCATGAAATTAACCGACATTCCTTAAAATGGAGGAGATTCCTGAGGATTAGGAAGTGGCAAATACAACTCCATTATTTTAAAAAGGGTCAAGAGATTAAAGACCAAGAAACTAGAGACCAGTGAATTTAACATTTGTTGAAGGGAAATCTTGGAAACTTTAAACTATGCAGTAGGAAGAACACCTGTGAAAGTGGTTTGGTTAAAGTGCAAGCAACATGGAATCAAGCAGGTTGTGTTTAACTAACTATAAATGCCAGTAATAAATAGACCTAATCTGCTGGAGTTGCTTGAAGACCACACCCTCATGATAAGAAAAAGGGAACTCAGTAACTGAACACAGCAACACTCAGTCATATGCTAGAATGTATAAAATAAAATAAGAGACAGTAAGTCAAAATGCATGCTGGATAGAAATGCCATTTAAGAATATGAAAGAAAGGTTGGGATCTTTTTAAATTAGAAAAGGATTCCAACTGGAATAACTGAGAGATCAGTTTGAGTCCTCTCAAGTATAATGTAGATGTAATATACTATAAAAGTAAAACTGAAAAATAGTATTCAACTATAAAGTGAATTCTGAGAGAATAAAGTTGGGTTTGTTTATGTATTATATCATTCATTATACCTTTACTGATTTAAAAATATGAACTGATTTTGGTGAGGAATTCTGAATGTATATAGCCATGTAGTCTTGCTTTTATGTCTTCAGTTCATCCATTCAGATTTTCTCCAATTAAAGCTTGTTTGGAACTAGACACTATAACATTTAGAATAAAAATAATTCCTATCTGTGTTTTTATATTGAGTACAATGGGGTTTCAGTAAGGACTGGAAACCTTAAATAGGCAGTCTACAAAGTAGCCATCAACCATCATGCATGGGATTTTTCTGAACAGTGGCATTGTACAAAAGCATGAGAGCTCTCTAGCTTAAAATCAAGGGATGGCTTTGAAGATGACCAAAAAGCCAGGGAACCTGGGCTCTGTTCTCAGCTCTGCTACAGGTGCCTTGTGCCAGAGAGTACATTCTTATATTGCCTATTTTAGTCTTCCCTTCTGTTCAACAGAGATAATAAAAAAAGTTTTACAAGGTTAAAGGTGTTAAAGTTGTGAATTCCTGTGAAAACATAGGATGTGAAGATCTATAGAAGTACAAAACATTCTCACTTAGAAGGAAATAAGTGGCATATTAAACACAGAAGGAGTCCTCATTTGTTGTGAATCAGAAGTACTTCATCTACTGTATCAGATTATAAGCCTTGTGACAAGATTTGAGTGTTAATACGTCTCCAGATGCATTTGACCTCTTTTTGCTTTGCCATCATCAAGTTTGTTGCTGAAATAGTGATATGTTACCTGGGACTGGGAAAAAGAAAACACACAGAAGGTTTAACTCCCAGTTCTGCTTCTCAGACAGGGGTATGATATCCTATGGAGGACCTGTGCCACCAAGGGACACAGAATTAAGCTGTCACTGAAAATTCATATGAGAAACCTTCCTGACTAGGTTATTTGACCATCTGATCCTTCTGGCATGCAATGGTTTCTCTGGCAGATTTTAGAAATAGGTTGGTTCCCCACAGGAAAACATCTCTAGCTGTTCACCAGCTTGCCTCCAGCATCACTCTCCAGTGTAATGACTGGCACATTGGGAAACGTGACTTGACAGGGTTCATGGGCTCAAGCCTCCCAATAGAGTGCAAGCCTAGATACCTCAGCAGCAAGTAGATGGATACTCTTCATATACTGCAGTGAAACAAAATGAGGATTTAAAAGAGCAATTAGATCAATAGGAGAGGAAATCTAGGCCTAGAAGACCTGTTTAGAAAAGCAGATTTTCCAAACAAATGCTTTATGCCTTCTAATGAAGAAACATATTTCTTTCAGTTGATATATGAAATGCTTCCCATACCATCTGTTTTCTGTGTTTATCCTTGAAGAAATACAAACTTCAAATATTTTTTATCATTGCTTTTTAATGCAAGTTCTGTCTCACAAAATGCAGCTGTTTGTGGTGTTGATTTTATCAATATTTTTCCACATAATCCCTATGTTTTTTCCTTTGTTCAACAGTAGAGAGGAGCTAACGGAGGGAACACAAACTATCCAAATTGACTACTTGCCCCTAAGTATTAATTTACATTCATCATTGCTGAACTATGTTTGTTATTTATTGACCTACACAGCTGATGTTTTCTGAGGAAATTATGGTTCTTGTGGTTTTTGTTTGCTTTTTAATTTTTGTATGTTTACCTCTATTTCATAAATTGATCTCAGACAAAAATATAATATTCTCTGAAAAAAACCCTGTTGTTTCCATTACTGCTCTGTCTACAGAACCAGACATCAATTACAATAAAAAATTTGCATAGAACATTAAGAAGGGGAGACCAAAGAAATCTTATGCACAATCCAGAAGCCAGAGGTTCAGATGAAATAACTTGACATAGGTCCATTGTCTTCAGCTGGGTGTACTGATTTTTAACAACTAAAAATCTGGGCTGTGATATACTGTATGGGGTAAATTAGTTTCCTGTACTCTGGTCAGATCCATCCTACTTTGCTTTAAGTATATGAGACTTCTTCATTGGGAGCATACTCACATCATCTACAGCCTGTTAAGAGAAATGTAGCTGCTCTAGTAACATGAAAGACAGATGCCTTGCCAGATATTTTAGCTGTAATTCTTTTTTTCTCTGGACATGTCTGCCTAGGGAGATTTGGTAGCCACCTTGTATAGCTCACATCTGTGCTCTGAATTGTGTGATGAATCTGAGCTTTAGACCTTTCCCTCAGGCTCCCTAAGGGCCAGTGGGATTCAGCCTCAGGTACAGAAGCTTCAATTTAGATGTCTAAAGAAAAGGATGCAAGGAATTCTCCTTCACTATGAGGCTGGTCAGTCACTGAAAATTACTCTTAGGCTTAAGTGAGGAAGACAGGCAAGTTATTTTTCTCACTACACAGAGCATATTTGTTTTGGCATGACAAGAGCTGGCTGATATTCTGGCCATATTCTCAGTAATAAACAAAAATCAAAGTTCTGTTGTGACATTTCAGAATAAAAAACATACCTTAGTTTTATAGCCTTTTGCCTTTGATGAGAAGTTCAGGTTCCCCAGCTGAATGACCTCTAATGAGTACAGTGGTATGCAGCTTCAGTAAAAGGAGGTGACACATGATCAAATCCTGCAGGATGTACCCCTCTGAACTGTGGCATTACAGGGCTTGGACCTTACTCTTATTAGGATTAACTAAACTCAGCACTACAGAAAAAAATCCGAGTAAAATATTGTGATTGTCTCAGACACATTTGGGAGGAACCTCTGATCAAAATCATCCAGAAAAATCTCAAAACATCACATACACTTTTCGCCAACAATAAAATCTCTAACCCAAATCTTAGACAATAATTTAAATGGACTTTTTTGATCATCTTCAGGATGCAATCTAATAAAAATGCACAAAATATAATTAAAACTTCTATTTTGGTAGATAAACATCAATGAGTGAAAAAGCACTTGGTTCTTCTCACATTTTCAGTGTTCACCTGAGCAATGAGGTTTCTGAAACAATATAATTTCTGTTTTACACTAGCACCAGAGCTGGAGGCTGAATTTTAGTCTTGTGACCAACCCTCTGCATTTCCAGAAAAAATGTCCTAAATTTTGTCTAGCTTGGTGAGAAAGGTTTCATTTCTGAGGCACCTAAATTTGGTTTGAGTCAGGTGCAACAAATAATAACAGTGGAGGGTAAGAATGATGACCATTACATTGAGATGAGATAATCTTCTTCTCTCCTTCTGCAGCACGATTTTCAAGATGAAATACTTTCAAAAGATTACAAAGAGAAGACTATGCAGCAGCAGAATCAATCTAGCCATGTTTTTGCATGTTTAAAATACATAGTGTTTCTGCCTAATCTGTTGTAAATCAACAGAGCTCCAAGTGAAAATCTGACCTGACATTTAAAGGTAGGGACAGGCTGTGAAAAATACTGGTAAGCAAGAACAGCTGAGCTGGGAAACCACTGGAAGACCTATGAATTAGTTTCCCCATTCATGTGATAGGGAATATAACACCTCTCCAGAGTACATTGCTTTAGAGACAGAATAATCAGGACTTTGGGTGAGAAACTTTTCATATTTTTGCATTAAAGCAAGGTGTCAAACAATATCCATGAAGCTGTTTTAGCTTCTGGTAGCTCAATATTTCTTAGGAACAACCAATGGAAAAAGATCTGAGGTTTAAAGGCCAGACTACTAAATTTCCTGAAGACTTTGTGCCAAATACCCAATGAAATAATCACACCGAATAAGCATTAGCTTACTAATCTGCATTTTGTGAAATAGCCAAATAGTGAAAATTTGATAAGACACGATGGGGTTTTTTTAAGGAAAAAACCCCTTAATTTACATTCCAGATGGCAAAATTGGGGAAAATGGGCAATGAAATGTTATAACAGGGGTGAGACCAGCCAAAGCCTTGCTTGTTTTTCCAAGACCGGGTTAGGTAAAAAAAAGGGTGGCTTAAGTCAGAAATACACCACCAGAATTAATGTTTCTCAGATCTGGCAAGCCAATAAGCAGACATTCAGTGTATAAATAACAGCCAGACATTTTATTAGTTTTTCTCCAAATTTTTCAGTTTTCAGGACTCCTAAACTGACATTTGTTTTTTAGGTGCTTGTGAAAATAAAATATTGATCCTGAGCATTTCTGAGGGGGTGGGTAAGAGAATTCCAATTATAACTAAGGCCAAAGTTTATTCTTCTAAACAACCCCTTTATCCTCACTAAAGGATGTAAATCAGAGAAGAATTAGGAGAATTAGCATTCATGATGCTGAAGAAAAAAATTGTTTGCAGGAAGGGGAACTAACTGGCACACTTAAAGATTGGGGAATCATTAGCTGTCTGAACAGAGTCTGTTGTGAGCAGTTCCAGACAGCACTTATTCCATGGTATTTCCATATGGTTACAGGGAAACCAGAATTGCATGACAGTAAGACACTTGACCTAAAACACATGGCAGACTTAGGAGATGGCAAATACAGTTCATCATGGACAAATAGGTTTGTTTTGCATAGAGCAGGAGCATGGTGAGAGAACTGCTGTTGTGGGATAGTAAAGGAAATAAAGACTGGGCCTTCATTTGCTGCATGCTGTGTTTAAGAAGATGCAGCCCCACACTGTAAAGCTTTTATGCAAGACTCCAAAGAAGGCCAAACAAACTAGGCCCATGGATTTAGATAAAAGCATCTCTCTTTGGCAAGCACCAAGATGAAATCTGCTGAAGATAGGCTGGATATCCAACAATCTATATACCCACGCTTAATTTATCCATGAGCACAGGTTATAGTATGACATAGGCACGTAAATTCAGATCATCTGAACAGAACTATCTACTTGCTAGATGTGAAAATTCAGGCTGGTAAATATACGATAGCTCCATTCCTGTTTTGACAGTTCTGTGAGTCCAGCAATAAATTCTGGACTGATTTTTATGTGATCCTCTCACTGTCTCATGATAAATTTGTGCCAGAACTGACTCTCAAAGTACGGATTATATGCTTCCCTTTCACATCAAGAGACATTAAATTCCACATATATCACACATTTATAGCAGATGTTCCTAAACAGACAAACCAGGTGCTAAACATATTTTATTCTGATGGGTAATTTTTGAAATTATTGCAATCAATGAGCTAATAATACTGGTGGTAATGATGAAGTCAAGTTATTATTACCCATTACATTTAATCATTGACAGCAAGTTAATTGGGCCTAATTGGAGAAATCATCATAAATAACATGGAGCAGATGGCAGACGTTTGTTTTTCCACTTCTAAATCTATGTAACAGAGTTATAGATAACGTTTGGATGAACCAAATTAAAAGGGCAGAGCGTGTGTATATCCCCCAGCAAAGCTATAGTTCACATTGGCAATGTTGCAAGTCTAACAGGCACAGACTGCTTTCACAAGGTTGGATAGATAAACACATCTTTTAAGCTGTTAACTATGTCTCTCAGCTTTTTTACACACTAGTCACAATCTTGTGTGCTCTCTCAGTTCCAGCAATGAGATTCGAGGGTGTTGAAGGTACAAACGTGCAGATTAAAAAGGAAGCAGGAAAGGAGAAACTGATCTGCTCAAACAGATGTGTTTAAAATACAAACTTCTGCATCTGACCTTATCACTGGAGACTCCCTTTGGGAAGCAATAGGTGCTTCCTGGGTGTGACTGATCTTATCCTAACACAGACTTCTCAGAGAGGCTAAAATATCAAGCCAAACTGTCTGTTTCTCTCTACCAAGTATAAATGGTGTCAGATGGAAATGTCGACACACAGATGTCTAAGTGAGAGGATCCCACCCAACTTGTACACAAATTGAGCGAAAGGCTAGGGAATGGAGCAAGAGATTATGCTCATTTTATGGCAGCGTGTCCACACAGGACAAGAAGCAGGGTCTGCAGAAGCAGGGTCTGCAGAAACAGGAGCAATGCTCATGCTAGACTTAGCTACCTGGCACAGGAGCTGTAGGGATGTGATTTCAGCACAGGTTGGCAGCCCAAGTTTGCACTTATTTTCACTACTAAATCAAACATGTTTGGACTGGAACTCAGTCCAGTTTAATAGAAGTTGTCCCTTGCATGCACAGGGCCTGCACCAGTTAGCACTCTCCTGGATGATTCCCAGGCACGGCTTCAGAGTAAGAGCAAACCCTTCTCAGTAAGTAGCTGGAGTCAGCTACCCAGTTCTGGAGGGTAGAAAAGTTTAGAAACAGAAGCAGCCAAACCATCACATTTGGCTTTCAGGCTGGAGAAGAGTCCCTGTTCCTGTTGCTAGTTCAGATCTAACAACACTGTACATAAACTTGTGTGACTTTCTTTTCTGAAGTTCATGGCATTCATTTGTGTTGTTACCCTTGATTCCAGGGACAAAAAGAAAAAGTAAAAAAGGGACATGACATCTAGTGATACACAATGCCGTATTATTGAGACATACCAGGAATGTATCTTTTTGTTCCTTCTGCGTATTTCAGATTTTCCTCCTGTCTAATAACAATTTGCCTGCTGTCTGATTTAAATGGGAAGTGTCTCATCTACCTTTTTATAGTGCACCTAAACTGCAAGCAAATGAGAAATAGAATATGCAGGGGATGCACTGTGGGATGATGGTGTTATAAATCTAGAAATACTATTCCACTTCTAACATCAGTACTTTCAGTCATTTCTATATTTTCCCAAGCTGTTAGGGGAATAACTGACAGCAGCATAATATTCATCTTCTCTCAGAAGCACTTTGTGATTGGTGCACACATCACCCTCTCACTGAAGAAGACAACAGTTCATGCAGAGCCTATTGCTTGGCTTTCCTCTTGTGCTTCTACAATGTGCAACCTGTAAACAGCTACTTTAAAGCTGATCTCATTTTAAAATCTGGCACAAATAAGTGTATTAGAACTACTAAATCACACAGGCTGTGCCCTCATTGCAGGATGCAGGTTTCATACTCTGTAGACAGGGAGCAGTGGAGGGCATGACATTGGCCTCAGGTTCTGGTTTGGTTTCCTGGATTGCTAAACTCCTAGCAGGTGGTTTTGAGAAAAACTGACTACAGTTAGAGATTACACCTAATTCCCTACATTCAGAGGGTTTATATAATGGTTTCATACTCAACAGCTAAACCACAGTTAGGAAGTGAGGCATTTTGAGGCCCGTTGAACACTGCAGATTTTTTTACTGACTCAGTCCAAGGTTATTTGATAAATTAAACCAAAGGTTTAAAATACCATAAAAATGGTATTCCAGTGACCCACAAAAATGTGGTTTTATATGGTTTAGCTGATATACAATAAAAAAGATTTTTAAATGTTCTTTTCTTAAGTTCTCCCATTTTCCTATAAATGTTTTAAAATTGCCTCCCTGTACAATATTGTCATAATGTTGTTTCTTGACATTTTTGTAATGTAAATGTCTACACTGTAGTTTACTCATTCATCTGTACCCATTCACACTTTAAAAGTTTCCATACAGAAACAAGTTTTGAGAAAAATCTGAATCTTGATCACAATTTAAATGTGTGAACACTTAACTCTTTCCAATGCACATTCAGATTAAATGTGGTCAGTTATTTTAAGACTGTATTTACCTCTGGTACTACATAATAAAAAACACCATGAATTAGGAAGTGAATGGAGAGTGACGTTACCATCACGTATCTCCTCTCAGGTTGTTTTCTGGATTTATTTTTTGCTTTTTTTTTTGTTTGCTTGGATTTTTAGTTCAATTTTAAAATGGAATACTATCATGAAAACTCTGATCTCAAATTTTAATCACGTAAAAGTTAAGTATTTTGTTTAAACTAAGTATCTAGGCTGCCTCAGAAAGTCGATGGAAAAAACCAATAATTTAAGAAGGTGATTTATCCTATTTCATTTGAGTTCTGCCATACTTTCTAGACATTTCATTGAGAATTCAGTGTGTGGACTCATATTTATGTTTTATACAAGGAATTTTTTTTTTTAATCTTTTTTGTCTTCTATTACAAACTTCCAAGATGTGTGAGGTTACATGTCTCTTGGAAACAGCGATTTTTCGACAGTCATTGCAGAATGAGTCTTGGTGCCTACTCTAGAGTAGTTAGCTAAAGTTAGGTGATTTACCTAGTTTTAGGTTCTGCAAGTTGATCTTCGAATTTGTATCTCTTTCCAATAACAGAAAGTTAAAGATACTGAAACTATCAGCTCTGAAAATATTTCATCCTAGGTGGAAGTCATTGACCCACCAGGGAAGCTGACAGAGCCAGGTGACAGAGGGATGATATGCAAGTTAATTATGCTTTGTTTTCAGTGAATTAAGAACCCATTCAAACTTCTGATGTTCCCTGACTGAATTACTGACCTTAATCATAATTTTTTTTGAGATATTAACATTTGGAAGACAGTTTTCCCATCAGAACATGAACTAGAGTACCTGAACTCCATTAAACATGGTCTCCACAGTCTATATATAATAATAAATACTCTTGCTGACCAAAAATTCCCCAGCCTGCAATGGATCCACGTGATAGTGATGAAGTGAAGTTGCCTAGGACAGACTGTAAGAACAGGACTGGCTGGTACACCATGATAATTTTCCTTTTGCTCTCACAAAGCCTCCAGCAATTGCAGCTTAAAGTTCTCAAGCATGCCTATGAATTTTGGTGGCATTTAGAAGTTAGATGCAAATATGATGGGCTGAACTCTACTACAGTGCTCATCAGAGAACCTGAAGGTAGGCAGGATGAACTGGGTTTCCCTCTGTTTCATGTAGGTTAGTGGTCCCCAAGGAGTAACTCTTCCTCACTGAGAAGACACAAACACAAATCAGCTGATGTGTAAAGCCTCAAGAGATAAACTGTGTCATAACCGTGTTGTTTGAGATGCATTCTGACTGGGCAATAGCAGCAATGTATGACCAGAAAAGAGCTGAACCAAACACAGCGAGAAACACTACCAACTAGCTCCAGTGAAGGTCAGTTACAAAACTCAAGGAAACTTGCACAGAGGCGCCAAGCAGTTGTTGTGTAGCAATAAACTTCATAGAATCATAGAATGGTTTGAGTTGGGAGGGACCTTCAGGATCACCTATTTTCAATCCCCCTGCCATGGACAGAGACACCTCCCATTAGACCAGGTTGCTCAAAGCCCCATCCAACTTGGCCTCGAACACTTCCACGGAGGGCGCAGCCACAACCTGCCTGGGTAACCAGTGCCAGTGAATCACCATCCTCATGGTAAAGAATTTCTTCCTAACATCCAATCTAAATCTACCTTCATCTAGTTTGAACCCATTTCCCCTTGTTCTATCACTACATGCCCTCATAAAAAGTCCCTCTCCAGCTTTCCTGTAGGCCCCCTTCAGGTTCTTGAAGACTACTTTAGGACAAACAACCCCAACTCTCTCAACCTGTCTTCCTGAAAGGTGCTCCAGTCCTCTTGATCATCTTTGTGGCCCTCCTCTGGACTCACTCCAACAGCTCCATGTTGAGAACTCCAGAACTGGACTCAGTACTCCAGGTGGAGTCTCATGAGAGCAGAGTAGAGCCAGTCATCAGCAAATCTGCTGAGGGTGTATTCAATCCCACTGTCCATGACGCCAACAAAGATGTTAAAGAGAACCGGTCCCAGTATTGACCCTGGAGGAATGTCACTCATCACTGATCTCCACTTGGACTTCGAGCTTTTGACTGCAACTCTTTGACTGTAACCATCCAGCCAATTTCTTATCCACCAAGTGGTCCATCTATGAAGTCCATGCCTCTCTAATTTAGAGATAAAGGTGTTGTGTGGGACAGTGTCAAATGATTTGCACAGGTCCAGGTAGATCAGAACCTATTTACCGTGATCAGATAGTCTAGGAAAAAAGTACTTTTTACCTATTTGTCAGTCCTTTCAGACTTCTGAACACTTCATTTCCATTACTTGCAAAGTGGGAGGATTTGTGTTAAATTTGAGTAGTATTAGCTCAGGTGGAACTTTCAGTAGTGTCTCAGCTACACTAGCGGACTTTTTTACTTCACCCTTTTTAAGAGGAACAAGAAGTGGAAAGCTTTAATCACCTGCCAATTTATTATTTTCTTAAGAAAAATTAAAGGTCTGTTAATGGGCCACTGGTTAAAGTGCTATTATTAGTCAATATTAAAGTAAGAAATCCAAAGACTGGTAGAGGCTTTGGAAGCCAAAGAAGCTGGGAATCCTAGACTAATAGAAATCAGACACGGAAAAGATCTATTAAGTCATCCAATTGTTGCCCCAGTTAATATAAAATCCTTCCAAACAGCTCAGTTTCTAGTGTTCAGTCCAGTCTGGATTTAAATATCATGAGCAATGAGGTTTCTGACACTTCCCCACATTCCTGTGGATCCCTCTGCCAGGAATTTTTCCCCCTGATATTCTGCCTATATTTGCCTTTTCTCACTATTCAATGTATGTTAACGTTCCTAAAGTAATTCCCTTCCTCTTTTTTATTGTCAATTATTTTTACAAGACTTCCATTAGTTTTAATTAACCAATCTGCTTTATGCTTTCCAATTTCATTTTCTAAGAAGAAAAAATTTAAAATTACAATACCTAACCACATCTAAATTTTGGTCTATTGGATCAAAAACTCAGTGGAGATTCTGAAGTGTCACAGCTAATCCAGAATGGCTTGAAACTACTTATTAATCAAAATGTTTGGCAAGTGGTTTTTCAGTTGGACATGTATTTCACAAGTGAAAGAGGTTTTATATTTTAATGGAATCAGCCAGGTCCCCTTCTCTACTTTCCTTGGATCTGGCTTTCTCTGATAATTCTGGAGAAATACAGTCCTACAGAGCTTAAGCTTTGCTGCTGCTTATAATATTTTTTGCATAAAGATATAATCAATTCTCAGGCAACTTTTCCTGAGACAACTAACATTTGCACACATTTGTTTGAGGAGTCCTTTAGGAAGCTACCTTGGCCATTTCTTCCTCCAAAAAAGGAAGGTTCCATTTGTCCCATAGGAAACTTGTTCTATATCATCATCATGCATTTCATCTTCTTCATCCTTGAAGTCCTTTTCTGGAGAAATGTGCCAGGAGGGAGAGCTTCTCACCTGTGAAAATCTCAGAGAATTTAAACGTCCCAAGGACTCTGTCATCCAGATCAAATTGCAGGACCACATTAAAATCTTAAAAAAGACAAAAAGGCATAGGTTAAAACTTACAATCCTAACATATATTTTGTTGTTCAAAAGTGCTAATTACATTGTCATTTTTGCTATTCACAGTGATAAAAGACAGTGGCTGTCTCTCCTAGGGCTGAAGGTGAGCCATGTACCCTTTATACTTCACACTTTTAAACATGATGGTCCAAACACTGACACTACTTATGCCAGATCTAAGTCTTAAAAAATGAATTCTTGCAAGCCCAGCAACCATTTGTGATGAGGAAAGACTTGGTTTAGTATTTAGAGTACTTCTCTGTTTAACAACAACAAAAAGGCATAACAAGATCAAGTGACTCAAATATAATGTGTGTTTATTTTTAAACAATCAGGATAATTAAACATTAGATAAGGATAATTAAATGTTGGGACAGCCTACCTAAGCATATGACATGATCTTTAAAGTTATAATCAAATTTAAGTCAGTTTCTAAAAATCCGAATTAATGCTTTAGTAGAAAATATTGGCCTGAGGCAAAGGCTACTTTAGTTTGTGTTACACCACATTGTGATAACAGTCATGTCTCACAATCTATATATTAATATTGTTGTAATGGAGGCTTCTATTTTGTTCTGAAACTGCACCAATTAATCTAACAAAAGAATGAAAAAGAGAGAAAAATAACACCTTTCCCTTTCACTTTTGTAATAAATCCTTGATTATTAAAAGTAGGTAAATCTGGTAACTTTACCCATATACTGTCTAATTTTACCTTTACTTTCTATTAGAAATTCCTGATTAATTAATCTAATTACACTTGGTTAGCTTGTGGCAGTTGTACAGCTTGCTCTAATAAGAAGACTTCTTCGCCTGGTGGCTGATTATCATTTCAAATTAACTACCAGGTGCAGGACACAGGAAAGCTTGGTTCAAAGCTCCATACATCTTAGGATACAATAGTATAATATTTCAGCAAAAGTCAACACCAGCAATTTCTAAAAACCCCAAAGTATGAAAAAAGAATCCTCTGATTTAATATTGTATGTTGCTATGTAAGAAAATTACTATTTTTTTGTTTGTCAGGGTGAGAAATTGTACATTATATTACAGAAAAATTGAATTTTCATCACTACATACAGAATGAATTTAGCAGAACTACAGGGCTTCCAAAGTACCCCAAGATCATTTTACAGATTTTTGAGACAGCTTATTGGCTCCTGACAGACTCCTTACGTTTAGGAACGCTATGATTTTAGTCTAAAAGTCGAGGCAGTATCAGGTTAATACTGTATATTTATTAGAAAAGACTGGCCTCCTGATACAGCCTTAAATTATTAGTATTGAAATAATAGCATTAACACAGTTTATTGACCAGGGAAAAAGAGTTTTCGTTAAGAAATGAAATGGAGTCAGGAAATCCAATTTAATTTCTTGCCCTTAGTACAGATTCTCTGTGCAGCTTTGACTGTTAGGTATATATTCATATATTGAAGTACATATTCAGATTGTCTAATTTAGGTGTTGTGTAGTATTAAATTAGAAAGGTAGGATATTTTTCTTAGATATTTAAAAATCTCTTTCAGAGGAACCTGCCTCCAACACCTGAAAAAGGAATTTTGGGATCTAATTTTGTTGGTATGAGAGCCAGGCACCTTCTGTTTGGTGATCACCTTATTTACACTAAATGCTTAGAATATGTCTCATAAAGTCCAGTTGTGGTGGTAATGGATTTATAACATCATTGGAGAGAAATTCAAACTACTAACATTTCTTTACCACTTCTTTCTAAGCTTTCTTTAGGTCAATTCAGTTTAGGGTGGCCTCCATTTTAGCTTACATTAGTCCCATCGGCATCAACATGAAATCTCCAGTTTGTAGTAAAATATACTCTAGTAAGGGAAGAGATGCAGAAGGGTTAGATTCCAGTGGTAAGAGAAAGAAATTCCTGTGAAAAGATCTGTTGAAATCAATAGCAAAAATATTCAATTTCAGTAGTACACAGTAGAATTGGAGCAAACCATACTAGTTGGTTTGAAAGATTCCTGGAAAAGATCTATTGAAATCAATACTCAATTTCAGTAGTACACAGGAGTAAATCAGACTAGTTGGTTTGAATGATGCATAAGTTGGGCAGAAATCTAAGGGCAGATTTCCAGAACCAAATGCCAGAGCTCTCAAAAAGTATCTCCATAACATACACTCTCACCATAACCATTTCTTAGCACATATAGGCCACCAGATATTTTTCATTCCCTTAACACTAGCACAACTTTTACCAGTCTGTATCTCCTACATGTCTATAAGAAATCAGATTAATTCACAATTTAACAAAATTCCTATCAATTTTGAATGCAGACAGATGACATAGTAACAAACTTCAGGATTTTTCATATGTCGTTTTCTATGGTTTGAAGTAGATAAGTAGCAACAAGTATATGTTAATACTACAGTTACAACTATTATTATTTCATTTACAGAAAGTGCCTAATTTTTCAGGCTTGTCTGATCACTTTTTTCCATTTAGTCACAGTAGTAAAGAAAATGACTTGTCACCAACACGCAAACATTCATGGAAATAAACAAAACTACTCACTCACATGGGTGACAGTAGACAATGACCTCTAGCTGTCTAAACTGTAGGCATATTGTCTAAGCTAGTTATCAAGGTTTACTTTACAGTCAGTGTAGAGACAGAAATGTTACCAGAAGAGGACCAATCCTATCATTAAAAAATTTCCTAGGATAACTAAGTTGACTTTCTCTTTAGAAATGTTTTTGTTTCCATTGACTACAGAGAAATGTTAGCCAGGACTGAGTCTAGACGCCTTAGAGCTGACATTAGGTCAGATGAATCCTACCTGGCTGCTGGTTTTGTCTCTTAAGTCTTGTGTACTTAGGAACTTAATTATCTTATTAGTTATAACCACAAAACTATGATTAAAGCAAATAAAAGATGAACATAAACAATGGATTGAACAGTACAAACCCAGATAAACCCTTGGCTCTTGGCGACAGTGTGATTGGAAAAATAAATCCTTCTATATAATTTTCTGCTACAGGAGATATGTGTAATTCACATTTGTTCTTGTCTAAACACTCAACTGCACCTTGTTAATGCTAATGATCATGGCAGCAAATGAACTATTTTCACATGATAGTAGTACCTACAAACTCTCTTGGCTATTGTTTCAAATTTTAAGTAAAACTTTCCTTTTGATTAAAAAAGGCAGTCAAGTTACTTTTTCTTCAGCCAGATTGCCTCTATTTAACTCTTGTCATCTCATCCTTTGACATCTCCTCAGTGATTCTCACGTCAGTGGAGCTGGGCCAAATGTTTGGGTTATGTATGGGAGCTGCTCTATAGCAGAACACTTCAAGTTGTCTAGTTTCAGAATGTGCTTTGCAGATTGCACGTTTCCCTCAGCCTCTCCATTCAGCCGAGAGGATAACAGCCCAGTTGAAACATGACAAAAGTTGTTCATGCCCATAAATCATATGTGTTCTTCCTCATCAAACAGGACGCCTTGGACTGTGATAATTGCATCTGGGTTTCTCTGTTTTGCCAGTATATTTTTCAGCTGATTTATGGCACTTGCACTAAGTGTATGGTCTCCAAATATCTGGAAAAGAAGCCACGTACTTTCGTCTTTAACTTACAAATATCATTCCCTATGCTTTTGAGGGTGTGAGTGATTATTAATGTTCTCTTATGCTGGCTTTCTTAACAAAACTCACACTGGCTAAAATCACAACACAAATAATATATCTGTGTTTCCTAGCCTCTGGCTCCAAAACAGTGTTCTTTCACAACTGTTAGCAATGCCCAAATACCCCATCTTCTCATTGGAAAGGGATAAGCATGACATTTCTTTTGGAAAATGCATTTATCACACAAAGTAACTTTTCTGCTTGGTTCTATAATGTTAACATCTTTATAAAAACATCCTTTACATACCAATGATTTTCTGTGGAGTCTTTCAATAATCATAAGCACCCTTAGAATCAGTACACAGGCTTCACAGAGTGCTCTGGAGCTGTGAATCTCCAGGCATTTGCAGATTTCATGCACTGACCACATTCAGAATACACTGATACGCACAGTGATAAGGGCTTCACTGAATATGCGAACCCTCTTTGTCTCATGCCTTGCTATACATTGAAATCCTAGTTACTTCTCCAGTACACATAAGCAAACTTCACCGTAAACAAAATTTTAAATTCTTCTAATCTGTCTTTTACATATACACAGACTAAAACATTTCAATTTTTGGCTTTATTACATGACATGGATTTCAGATGATCACCATCATAATGGTCTTTCCACAGGCACCGGGGCTTGCAGAGCCTCACAAGATCCATAAAGTTATCCTCTAGAAACTTCAGAAAGGATTGCCCTCTCCCATTTGTTGCTATAGTTCAACTCAACATTCATTTTGCAGTGTTTCTGCTAGGTGTGCTTTCATTGAGGTGTTGAAGGAAACGATGAACCTTTCCACATGCTGACATTTTTCTGGAAGCCTGTGTATTACTTTTGAATCTAGGCACAAATGTGACACATTTATGATGTGTCCCAACAGGTCTATCATCTCTGACACAGCCAACAGATTTCTCTGTTACTATTGTTTAGACTCACTAACTGAAAATTGACTGTTAAGCAATTAATTTGGGTGCATTTTATTATGTTTATTGTTTGTAAATCTGTTCAGTTCTGTGTAAGACAGAAATACAGAGGCAGTCCAGTCACCAGAAAACTTGTCTAGGAGATGGATAAAGGGTACTATAGGTACTCATAACCATTCAGCACTAGGTACCTAGTGCAACCAGCTACCTCTGCTAGCTTTCGTCTCTTCACTGAGACCCTCAAGAGTCAGGGACCAAAACTACATGCCTCAGGTGGAGCTTACAGAATCACAGAATCACAGAATCACAGAATCTAAGGGGTTGGAAGGGACCTCAAAAGATCATCTAGTCCACCCCCCTGACAGAGCAGGGTCACCTAGAGTACATCACACAGGAACGCATCCAGGCGGGTTTCGAATGTCTCCAGTGAAGGAGACTCCACAACCTCTCTGGGCAGCCTGTTCCAGTGCTCTGTCACTCTCACAGTGAAAAAGTTTTTCCTGATATGCACATGGAACCTCCTATGCTCCAGTTTAAAACCATTGCCCCTTGTCCTATCATTAGTCATTACTGACAAAAGCTTGGCTCCATCGTCCTGACACTCACCCTTTACATATTTGTAACCATGGATGAGGTCACCCCTCAGTCTCCTTTTCTCCAAGCTAAAGAGACCCAGCTCCCTCAGCCCCTACTCATAAGGGAGATGTTCCATTCCCTTCATCATCTTAGTGGCTCTGCGCTGGACTCTCTCAAGCAGTTCCATGTCCTTCTTGAACTGTGGGGCCCAGAACTGGACACAATACTCCAGATGTGGCCTCACCAAGGCAGAATAGAGGGGGAGGAGAACCTCTCTTGACCTACTAACCACCCCCTTTCTAATGCACCCCAGGATGCCATTTGCCTTCTTGGCCACAAGGGCACATTGCTGGCTCATGGTCATTTTCGTGTCCACCAGGACTCCCAGGTCCCTTTCTCCTACACTGCTCTCCAGCAGGTCAGCCCCCAGCCTGTACTGGTGCATGGTGTTGTTCTTCCCCAGATGCAAAACTCTGCACTTGCCCTTGTTGAATTTCATTAAGTTTCTCCCCGCCCAACTCTCCAGCCTATCAAGGTCTCTTTGAATGGCAGCACAACCTTCTGGTGTGTCAGCCACTCCTCCCAGTTTAGTGTCATCAGCAGACTTGCTGAGGATACATTCTGTACCCTCATCCAGGTCGTTGATGAAGATATTGAACAACACCGGTCCCAGTACCGACCCCTGAGGCACTCCACTAGTCACAGTCCTCCAACTAGATTCTGTCCCATTGACTACAACTCTCTGACTTCTTCCCTTTAACCAGTTCTTGATCTTGATTACCTTTATGTTTGGAAATATGTAGTGGAAGATCTGAAGGAAAATCACCTTGTATGTACGTTTTACTTCTTAGTCTGTTTTTTTGTTTGTTTGTTTGGGTTTTTTTTTAGTTTCTGTTTTAGTTCTTTCTCTTTTATAAGCTTTGAATATAGATTTAAATCAAGAGAGAATTGAGGCCACATGTTAGGATGTCATTCACATGCTTTCCTGCTATGTTCTCCATTAGTATCATTGTCTTGTTTTGGCATTATTTCTGTACAATGATAATAGTAATTCTGACACCAAAATTATCCTGGAAGTGTGATATTTACTGTTATCTTGGCCTTGCCTGAGTGCAGAAATTTATTTGCTATAAAACATGTGGGGTATTTTTGAGCTGAAAATAATTGGTCACTAAACAGCCTTGGAAGGACGCCATCGTGGGTAGATGAGATGTATTTAGTTATTTCAGTGGAGTGTATTTTCCTCATTAATACATATGCATTCACAGAAAGCACTGGACTAGGATATTTTAGATATCTTCTCAGTATGATCATTTGGTCTACCTTTCTGCTGTCATTTTGTTAACTGAGCTTATGTTCTAGATCTGGAATCCTTCTTAATGAATTCATGCCAAAAAATTTTCATCATCTAAATTAATAGAAATGAACACAAAAGTGAGTGCTCAAGCAACAATGCTTTTTTTCCTTGCTCCTCAGTGTTAAAAATCACAATATTACTTCACTGAATTGCATCAATATCTTTTCAGATTCGACCACACATTCAGCTAGGTCAGTCTGAAAAGATCAGAATAGTGTGGTCTGAAGTGACAGAAGACGAGAAATAAAATATAATAATATTATAAACAGAGTAGGTGCAACTTCACTGAATTGCATCAATATCTTCTCAGATTCAACCACACATTCAGCTAGGTCAGGGTGAAAAGATCTTTCAGGCTAAAAGAAGCACTAAAATTGTTGCCTTGACACTGTGGGAAAGGCAAGTCTGAAGTTTTCTGGTTTTACTTCAGAGCTACCTTGAAGCTTATGGAGGACCATAGAAATGGAAATGAAAGCTCTCATTGTATTTTAAAAAATAATATTAATGCTTTTTCCCCTGGCTGGTAGATGTTTTGTGTGAACAGGAACACTGGAAAAGAAGACTAAAGCAGGGAAGGGAGAATGGAGGCTGAAAATCAGAATGATGTAGAGAAGTGAATTGGAGATAACTACACCCACAAAACAAGCAAATGGGAGTACTCCATGAAAATATCATACAGAAGGTTTAACAAACAGAATCATACTTTTTGTTTTGCGTTTTTTTTCCCACAGGACAGAATCACACTGTTCATCTTCACAGTAAATTTTGGATGTCAAAAGCAAAGATTTGCTGAAAAGACAGTTAGACAAATTTCTGGGTGTCCAGAGGCAGCTATTACAAAGGATGGGTCGAAGGCAAACTATTTCAGGACATCATGGGATGTCTTGATTGTGAGACACTGAGAATGTACAGCTGCAGCTTCTTTGAGTATCCACTCCTGGTCACCATCACAGGTGAAACACTGTGCAAGAGGAAGCTGTTTTGCAAATTGTTATAGCTCTGACCCAATAATCAA
The DNA here is from genome assembly GCA_013398125.1 of Aegotheles bennettii. NCBI lineage: Eukaryota > Metazoa > Chordata > Aves > Caprimulgiformes > Aegothelidae > Aegotheles > Aegotheles bennettii. Next base: position 39,299 of record VZRW01010742.1, read on the forward strand.
AAATGTATAACTGATCAAAAATAATCAAAATAATTAATCAATAATCAAAAATGTATAAATGATCACAGGCTGCTTCCGTCTGACTGGCTTTAATCTTTTTTAAAAACAAATGAACAAATAATAACTCTCACTCCTCCAAAACCCAAAATGTCTTCTGTTTCAGGGAAAGCCTCAAAACAGCTTGAGGGCATTCATCCTGGCAAAGTGAAAACAGACTAAGTCCAGCATTGCTTGAGTTTCAGGCCTCTTCTATTCACAGCGCCATTGTGATCTGCAACCATAGGGTGCATTACAGCTCAATATCAGATAAGACCCTGTGGTCTAGCATGACAGGCAGTGAAAAACAATGAGCACTGTTTTCTACTACCTGAAACTCACCTGGAATCTAAACACAAGATGGCTTCATCACTGACACCTTTGTTGTGCTGGGATGGGACTTATGCCTGGACTGTAACTGTGAGCTGGAGCGTGCAGAGGGATGAACTTGGTTGGCACATGGGAGGTACAATGTCTTGAGTTATAAATGTTATAAGAGAATTAGTACCATATGTATATCAAAACACATAAGGGGAAAGCAGTCAAAACCTCAGATTTAATCCTTCTTCAGCAGTAACATAGCCACAACTATTAGTTCTTTTTAAAAAGCCATTGAAATGTTTGTGGAATGAATTTGTGTGGTAACAAACTCTATGTTCTTGCTTTATTTTGTGTGAGGTCACCACTTTAGGTTTACTATAGGTCTGAAGTGTTTCACCTATGTTTGAACCTCAGCCTACCACAGTTATAAGTGTTGGACTTCATCTGACTTCTTCCAAAAGTCTTGGTGGGCTATTTTATTTTTTTTTTCTGATGAAATTGTGGAAATATCATTGTATTGCTACTGCTGGTCTACTGTTCACGTATTTGATTTGGTGGCACTGAAAAACTCACATCAAAAATCCAAGCAAAGGACAACCATGAAAATTAACCTTGTGTTCCTTAGCCGGAGAAAACATCAGTGAAATAGTTGGTTGGCATGTCTCAAAGGACTTGTGAAATGGATTTGGAGCCAGCCTTCTTCATCAGCTAATCTTTGTGTGAGAGCTAAATAAAGGAAACTGGGGGAAAGGTGAAAAAAGAGAGCAGGTAATTAAATATTAGAAAAAAAGGGAAAATAAAAATTTGATTTATACCATTTTTAATGTTTTTTTGGCTGAAACAGAATTCGTGGAATATGTAATTGAGTTGACAAATATATCATGAGGCAGAGGTTAAATAAACAACCTCTGGTGAAAACTATATAGACTAACTTAACATAGTAAAATGTTGCATGAAGCAGAAAATTCTATGACAGTTTGGTACACGGGGTATTCCCTCTCTTTCAGTTAGAGGGCATTTATTACCCACTAACTGTGTCTTGATACTCAAGCAAGATAGATGATGTGGTGACAGATATTCAAGATTGTGAACTAATGTTCAGTCTTCTATAGAGAGCAAGAGAATGCAGTAGATTTTTTTTTCCCTAACAGGTTTCCTTTTTTATTGTTCTCTGGGAATGGTTCCTGAAGGAGCAATGGTTACTAAAGGGCTGGAGTGGGTGTTAGGGATGGGGACACAAGAGACTGCAATCCACTCTCTCAAATTTTTATTGAAGCCCTGATAAGTCTTCCAAACCCTAATAACATGAGCAGAAGTGTTCAGACCCTACTCTTTTCCAGTGTTTATACAGGCTTTTAAAGATTTTATTGAGCAATTGTCCATCTTCTGTCTCAGTCTGGAACAGGATGGATGCATGTTATGCTCTTTTGAAATGTCAGTATTTGGGAGATGGCACTCTATTTTAAAGAAAACTCCTAAATTGCATGACACCAGCTGAACAGTTAGGCACTCTAAACAAAGTCTATGTAGATCTCCACAAATTTGTAATCATGTAAAAGACATGATTATATTGACAAAAACATACAGATTTTCAATTGATCAGCTGAAGGATCTATTTTATGATAAAGTGAATTACTCTCAGTGTTCTCAGGTTGTATTAAAACAGGGCTTAATTCATTTCACAGAATAATAGAATGATTTGTGTTGGAGGGGACCTTAATCATCGTCTGGTTCCAATCCCCCTGCCATGGGCAAGGACACCTCCCACTAGACCAGGTTGGTCCAAGCCCCATCCAACCTGGCCTTCAACACTTCCAGCCACAACCTCTCTGGGTAACCTGAGCCAGTGTCTCACCACCCTCACAGTAAAAGTGAAAGGACAGGAGAAAATGGTTTTAAATTGCAGCAGGAAAGATTCAGATTGGACGTAAGGAAAATTTTCTTCACCATAAGGGTGATTGGGTATTGGAATAGGTTGCCCAAGGAGGTGGTGAAGTCACTGTCCCTGGAGGTGTTCAAGGTGTGTCTGGAGGTGGCACTGGGTGATATGGTTTAGTGGTGATGTAGATAGGCATTGGATTGGATGATCTTGAAGATCTCTTCCAACCTTGATGATTCTATGATTCATTTTTTTTCAGACCCACAAGTAGACCCATTTCTCTGCATAGGCCCATCTACGTTTGTAGTACAAGAAAGGGTGATATGGCTTCTTTAAAACATTTTGGATTTCACTATGGAAGAACCAAGTAAAAATAGTCTGTGCTCCCCTTCACCAGAACATCCTAATCTAGAATGTTTTGGTAACAGCATAAGATTTTTCCCAAGGTGTTGGGGATCCAGGCAAGGCGATGTGTCCGGGATCCAGGTGAAGCTAGGCAATGTAATCCCAAGCTGGCAATAAGCTGCCCTGGAGCGCTGGGTGCGCAGAGCCGGCCTCCTTTCCCAGCACTCGATATTCTTGCTGGTATTATAGGTTGAGTAGTTTCTCAACGTTCAACTCGCAGAGCACGTCCTGCTCCTTCCCCCGGTGCTCAGGCACTGAAGGTACCCTAGTGCCTCGAGCCCCGCCTTTTAAGGTCCACCCCCCTTTTAGGCAATCTGCGTTATTATTACCAAACAATTAGCATCTGAGTGTGATGAGCAATCAGGTACCCCTCTGGTCAACCTCTACACAAGGGAAAAAATGGCATATTTTTTCTCTTTTGTTTGTTTTTCCCACTACAAATAATTAGTACTACTATCAGATTCAGCACAGTACTAGAATACATTTTTTTCCACAAATTACACCAAAATTCTGCAGTTGGTGTACATCTAAGAGACAATTCTGTCTCTCAAACTGTGCTCCACTTCCAGGATTTTTCCTCCAAATTATAATCATTTCCCCCTGGGAGTGTGAAGCATTCACGTAGCTACCTCCGAATAGGAAGTCCAGATAAAACAATTCCCCAGTAAAGACAGATGTTCCACCCTCCTGGGTGCTCCCTCTAAACTACGGTGTGTATAAAAACCAGCAAAGAAGCTACTTATCCCATGTTGCTTAACCACCATAGGATAAATTATCCATGAGAAACAAGGTAGGCTCTCATCTCATGCTTTTGTGATTACACAAAATGAAGCACAGAGGAAACTTTTATGCCAGAAGTTTCTTCCTCTGTCTGGCTGAGTTTATCTCATCCAACTGATCTTTGCAGACAACATTTGCAGGCTTGCTAATATTGATTGGTCTACTGGCTCTTTCTGCTCCTCGAGCATCCCAAGGGTGTGGTCAACTTTAGAAAGCAAAGGACACTGGCCTTGGGGACAAATAATTTGTCTGTTTGGGAACTATGTGAAAAATTAAAACCTCATCATACAGTCCTCGATATCAAACATGTCTGAGAATGAAAGTAGTAGCTTATCCACCTAATAGTTTCAGCATCTTTGAGCCTGGATTGAGATCCTGTAGAAGAATGTCTGCTATAAACAACATTAGTAAATTCATTAGTTTGTGCTCTTCTAATAAAAAAAGGGAGAAATTTCTATTTAAAGCATGTTTGGTACTAGCCTCTGTTGAAAATGGGACTGTGGTCTAACCATTGATATAAACCATTATGGGAGCTCCAGTGTTGCCACAATGCAAGAGAAGCAAATCAGCTGAAACCAAGGAAACGACTGATGGCTGAACTCAATCCCAAACAAAAATGATTCATACAGATTTGAAATTAAAAGTCTTGGGCTTTCACCTAGGTTTTTCCTTTGTTTCCTGTCACAAGTTTTTCTCTGTTCTCAAAACTGCTGTGGTTTCACTTATAATCTTTCATAAAGGATTGTGCTACAAAGTCTTTATTATTATGCCAAATATTTTTAATTTTAATGATTTTATTTTTTTTTGTAACATAGACATAAAAAGTTGTACCAGATTCCTCATGATATTTTGGTGAGCTATTTTTATAATCACCTTAGCTATCAGACATTTTCAGCTCTTTCATGGCCACAAATAGTAAGGGCTGACCTGTGAAACATAGCATGCGTCTCAGAGGGTTTGCAATCTGAAAATCATTGCCTACAGACCAAAACAAAGAAAGTGGAAGCATATGGACAGCTTGGATCCCCTATTCCCTTCTGTGAGATCTAAGCAACTGATACACTACCCATGAAAGAACAGAATGTTTGGACACCTGTGCCAGCCAAGTACCCGTCCAAGAGGTTTCATAATCATGCTTATTTATGGAATCAGAATAGGATGCCAAGTCAGGTGGGAAAATAAGAGATGGTGCTTAAGTCATAGTAAATGCTACCCAACAAGTGGGCAAGGGGAAGTAGTGCTGTTGTCAAGTGGAGAGTAGGGGGTGAGAGAGAGGAGGAAATTGTAGAGAGAGATTAGAACCTACAAATAGCCAGAGGAGTCAGCAGGAAGAGGGATGTGGCAGAAGAAAAATGGAAAGTTTTTCTAAAAGTTAGGGGTAACAGAAATAAACAAAACAGCATAAAAAACATTTTACAGAATCCCAGTCTCTGAAAGAGGCACCAGCAGTAAGAGAAAACAATCAAACACTGTTAGACTCCCCAGGCATGGATGGGTGCCACAAGACTGAATGCAAAATAAAACACTAACCAGGACTTTAGGAAAATGATGAGGTATCCTATCTGCTCCCTGGCTTTCAGGGGATGTTATTCAAAGGTAAGAGAGAGGAAGCACCTGGGCACCTGGTTGACTTAAGCCATGGAATGCCACTCGCACAGAAAAAAGTCACTAGAGACAAACCACCAGAGTAAAGAATGATGAATAAATGAGAAGCTGAAATAAGAGAGGAGCAGACTTGAAATGGTTGATAGGGATGCTTTCAAACTCAGCCAGTCACCTCATATATTCTACACAAAACTTTCAGTTTCCCCCTTGAGTCCTGCCCATTCAGTCTTTGTTTGACACTCTTACCAATCTACATTTCCTAACAGCTTTTCCAACTCCCATTCCCTTTCCTGATATCCTTGCCAAATCCAGGCAGTATCTTTCACTTGCTCCCTTCCCCACATCACATACCAGAACATAATTTTCACAACCTGAGGGTGCCAGCTCTGTGCTGTGCATTAAAATGACATTAAGCATTGTGTGGATCAACGGAAGCTAGAATATTTTTTTTGATGGGGTGAGGGGTAGAGGGATGGGAGAGAAGGAAGAGGCCTTGTAAGTGGGCCTTCTTTAGCAGAACATCCTATAAGAAACATATGATAATGTAATCATCACAGATATTTGACAAAAGCTACTCAGTTCATTTTTTTCCTTCCTGATGACATATCCCAGGCTTTACACTGAGCTTCCCAAGGACAGATTGTGCATACAGCAAGTATCTAGAGGAATGTAAAAGCAAAAAACCAGAAACACTAGGTTTGGGAGGGATTCCTTCACACTGGCTACTTCAGCAAGATCTGCAAATGAAGTTATTAAGATAGTTACCACTAGCTAAGGTTATCTGAAAGCAAGCAAATATTTTATCATAAATAGTAGCATTGTTTAGTTTTAGCATTTAAATGACAATCTACACAGTAGCTATGTTTTGTTCCTTTGGTAGTATTATTTACCCTTCACTGTGGCTGTGAAAATGCATAGGAAAATCTTTGAGTTAAAAAAAAGACAGTGAAAATCAGAGAAATAGCTTATTGAGAGTCACGTCATGTTCATGATGATCACAGAATGACAGAATGACAGAATGTCAGGGGTTGGAAGGGACCTCGAAAGATCATCCAATCCAACCCCCCTGCCAGAGCAGGACAGCCTAGAGCAGGTCACACAGGAACGCATCCAGGCGGGGTTTGAATGTCTCTGGAGAAGGAGACTCCACAGCCTCTCTGGGCAGCCTGTTCCAGTGCTCTGTCACTCTCACAGTGAAAAAGTCCTTCCTTATGTTCACCTGGAACCTCCTATGTTCCAACTTGCATCCATTCCCCCTTGTCCTACCACTGGACATCACTGAGAAGAGCCTGTCTCCATCCTCCTGACCCTCACCCTTTGCATATTGATAAATATTAATGAGGTCACCCCTCAGTCTCCTCTTCTCCAAGCTAAAGAGACCCAGCTCCCTCAGCCTCTACTCATAAGGGAGATGTTCCACTCCCTTAATCATCTTTGTGGCTCTGTGCTGGACTCTTTCAAGCAGTTCCCTGTCCTTCTTGAACTGAGGGGCCCAGAACTGGACACAGGACTCTAGATGCAACCTCACCAAGGTAGAATAGAGGGGGAAGAGAACCTCTCTCGACCTACTAACCACCCCCTTTCTAATGCACCCCAGGATGCCATTGGCCTTCTTGGCCACAAGGGCACATTGCTGGCTCATGGCCATCCTTCTTTCCACCAGGATGCCCAGGCCCCTTTTCCCTTCTCTGCTCTCCAGCAGGTCAGCTGGAGACCCAGCTTGTTCTTTCCCAGATGCAAGACTCCACACTTGCCCTTGTTGTATTTCATTAAGTTTCTCCCTGTCCAACTCTCCAGCCTATCCAGGTCTCGCTGAATGGCAGCAGAACCCTCTGGTGTGTCAGCCACCCCTCCCAGCTCTGTTTCACCAGCAAACTTGCTGAGGGTACACTCTGTTCCCTCATCCAGGTCCTTGATGAAAATATTGAATAGTACAGGTCCCAGTACCAACCCCTGAGGGACTCCACTGGTCACAGAACTCCAACTGGATTCCATCCCATTGGCCACAGCTCTCTGACTTCTTCCTTTCAACCAGTTCACAATCCACCTCACTGCCTGATCCTCCAGACCACACTTCCTCAGTTTAGCTGCAAGGATGCTGTGGGAGACAGTGTCTAATGCCTTATTGAAATCAAGATAAACCACATCTACTGTTCTACCATCATCTATCCACCCAGTTACCACCTCATAGAAGGCTATTACGTTGGTCAAACATGACTTCCCTTTTGTAAAACCATGTTGACTGCTCCTAATGAGCCTCTTATCCTTGATATGCCTGGAGATGGTGCCAAGGATAAGTTGTTGCATCACCTTTTCAGGGATGAAAATATCATATGAGCTATAGCAAAAAGTGCTTTTAAGAAACAATGGTCTAGAAACTCATCCTAGAAGCTTCAAATGGACAAAAAATCAGTGCAATCTTCAAGAAAAAAGTAGGAATAATGCTCACTATAGATGATGATTATTATTTTAACAACTTACTTAGCAGAAAATAAGGTAAAGTTGGAAACATCATTTTCACTTTCTGGGTTTTGAAAATACGTATGTTTGGAAGCAATAGAAAAACTGGAGAATTTCTATTTTTCCTTAAAAATCAGTGTTTTAAAATGATTTTTCTCTGCTTTCTTCCTGTTCTAGAACTTTGATTGAATGGAAGTCAGTACCAAAATGGGAAAAGCACTTTTCCATGTTTTCATATTTTTTATGAACTAGAAGGAACGGAAAGCAAAGAATTACAGAATGGGCATGTAATAGAGGACAAGGAAGGAATGACATTTTTCAGAATTTCATCAGGCAAAATAGTCTTTCCTATAGCAAAAATACATTAAAAAAATCCCTTATGCACTTTATAAAAAGTCTTCTTTCCCGGCCAAATTTTCATGTTGCTTCTAGTATATTTACATTTTCTCACTTGGCAAAAAAAGGAGCTGATAAGACTATAACCTTTAAAGCTCAGATAACAGCTGATCCCTCTTGATGAGATAAATCTCCTTGGATGATGCTTAGAGTGAGATCAAGGCTTCATGTTCCCTCTCTACCCATGCTGTGGAGGTCGCACTTTGATTCCTGGACTTTCATGCGGGAAAGAATTTACAGTCTCTCATTAAGATGTTTTACTTTTCACAGATTTTACTTTCTTAGTCCTGCTTAACAATGTATCAGTTTTATGTTTGGACCCCAAAATGCCAGATGGGAGGGAGGAAGGATATTCAGTAAGTCCTTGTGTTTATTTGACATTCCAGAATGAATACATGTTGTGTGGACAAAAGCAATTTTTTACAAGTTTTCACATCACATTCTGAAAGGAGTGTTTTCTTTATAATCTATGTATCTTTATATAGGCTGTAGGCCAGGTTAAGCAGTGTGATGCAAAGGCTGGGCAGAGGGCCTCTATTCACAAAGGAACACTTATTTCACTTCATCTTACATGGCTATCTGTACCGCCAAGCTCATGCTGAGGGATGTTTTACACACATCACACAGTGTGTGCTGTGCTCCTGTGTTGCTCCTCTTCTTTTATCCCATTTGTGCAAATTAGGAGGTGGGACCAGCAAATCTAACCATCAACAGTGCTGATGGGGCAGAGGACACCTTTTGAAAGGGAGTGTACAATTTCAGCTGTTTGACATATCTTGCCATCAACCCATGTTATTGCCAAACATCATTTCTCTAGTTTCACAATGTCATGCCCTGAAAGAGATCCCTTGGAAAGTGGTAGCAGAGCAGACCACTCTGAAGGGATGATATAGTGATGCTAACAGCCATAACATGGCATAGTGCCATGCTCTCTCTTTGAAATGTGCAGTGAGAAATGGCCTGTATTTCCATGGCAATATATTATCTGCCTGAGAAGCAAATGTTGCACAGCACAGAAATTCAACCCTGATATATCATTAACACAGTTATTTTAGCAGAAGGAGGGTTACAGCTAGAGCACTGGCAGAGACATTTAGCAGAAAGAGGGTTAGTGCTAGAGATCACAATATCCTTAATATGGGCTGCACAAGATATATTGTTCAATTAAAGTTTCTTTTGTAATACTTTGGCTTTTTCATTTGCGGTTGGAGAAGGGGCTTCAGGTCATTGGAAGAAGTATGTTCAACACCTTGTGGGCCTTTTGGCCTTTCTGCTTCTTTTGTAGCTTTGAAACAGTAGGTTCAGTATATACAATTGAATACCAGTATGTACAACTAAAAATGCAAGAGTTTTAAACAAAACTAAGGCAGATTTGCACAATTTAGACCCAATAGTTTGATCCAAGACCTACCCACTGAACTGCTAGTTCAGCAAGTGTTAAACACACAGCATTTCCACGACTGGTCTGTAGATGTTTAATGCCATTTCTGAATGTGCCCAATGCAGCTGGCTTCTTATACTTCTCCTATATACCTCTAGCAGACCAGTAGACTACTGCACTGACACACAGACCTTCAGAGATTTAGACCCTGTGCCTGGAACTTGTCTCATTTGCACATTGCCTTGAACTCTGAACAAAACACAATATGGTCACTTTCTTCTAAAAGCAATTGCAATCAGAAGTTGTTTCTCCACTTTGAGATGCAACATCCCACCAGTTAGAGCTGCCACTGCAGGTGACACCAGGTCCCCAAGAGATCCTGGCTAAGCCCAGTGATAGCAAGCACCATCTCACCTGACCAAATCAAATCATGAAGCAGAAACAAACACTACATCCTTGATCCCATAAAAAGAGGAAAGACAAAATAGAGTATGACTCAAAAGCTTAGTGGCTAAGGCACTGGCCTGGTTGAGGAATAAAATGGATTTTGCTCTTTGTTCCTACATATTTTTTCAATCAAAGAGACATTGAACAATGTGTGTAATTACACATAATTATACATGATTATAATTTGGAAATAGGAGCTGGAAGGTAAATTCTCCCCAGTGTCCCCAGCAAAGTAGACATGTTTTCTGTCTCTCTTTCCTTATGATTCTCAGTCTCCCCGCTGCGTAGTGGCATGACTCTCACAAGAGGGGTGAAATCTGCCTTCGATCCTACTTTACCTATATATAGCTCAATAGGATAAATGAGTCTTCTTAGCAGCATAAGACATGGGCTTCACAGAATCACAGAATCCTAGGGGTTGGAAGGGACCTCAAAAAATCATCCAGTCCAACCCCCCTGCCAGAGCAGGGTCACCTAGAGTACATCACACAGGAACGCATCCAGGCGGGTTTTGAATGTCTCCAGTGAAGGAGACTCCACAACCTCTCTGGGCAGCCTGTTCCAGTCCTGTTCCAGGCTTAAATCACCTTTGGCTGAAGAGTGTCTAATATCCCATTTTCCACTTCATTGGGTGACTTCTAGATTATCATATCAAATCTGCAGCAGGTTTATCTGCGAGCGTGGTTGCTGGCAGTACCTTAGAAGCATCGTATGAGCTCACCATTTAGTTACCTGCCTCTAAAAAAAGAGGCAGGATTCTAAAATACTCTCCAGCATTTCGTGTTGAGTAATTTGACATTTGTGCAAACACAGATACTCTGCACAGAGCTTCACAGGCCCCTTGGTAGGCATCTAACTGAGCCTACAAGGACTGCTGTACACCCTGATCAGACTGGGGAGTTTGACTCTAGGAGGAACATATCTAAGAATTAATTATGGTGGCAGTCAGGTCAGTCATCTCTACTAGGTTGCCAAATGAAGGAATTGCATAATCATCTCCCAGATTTTCTGTCACCTTCCAGTGATGCATTTTAAATTGCTTTGGAAGACACAGATGAATGGATTTAGAACAGCCCCAAAGAGAAGGACTTGGGGGTTTTGGTTGATCAAAAGCTCAACAGGAGCCAGAACTGTGCATTTGTAACTTGAAAAGCCAACAGTATCCTGGGCTGTATCAAAAGAAGTGTGACCAGCAGGTTGAGGGAGGTGGTTCTGCCCCTCTGCTCTGGTGAGACCCCACCTGGAGTACTGTGTCCAATTCTGGGATCTCCAAAACAAAAAGGACATAGAGATCTTGGAGTGAGTCCAGAGGAGGGCCATGAGGATGGTCAGAGGGCTGAAGCACCTCTTCTATGAAGACAAACTGAGAGAGTTTACATTGTTAAGCCTGGAGAAGAGAAGGTTCCAGGGACACCTCATAGCAGCCTTCCAGTACTTGAAGGGGGACTACAGGAAAGCCAGGGAGGGACTTTTTATGTGGGCATGGAGTCATAGGACAAGGGGAAATGGATTCAAACTAAAGAAAGTTAGATTTAGATTGGATATTAGGAAGAAGTTCTTACCTGTGAGAATGGTGAGATTCTGGCCCAGGTTGCCCAGAGAAGTTGTGGCTGCCCGTCCCTGGCAGTGTTGAAGGCAAGGTTAGATGGGGCAGCTTGGTCTGGTGGGAGGTGTCCCTGCCCATGGCAGGGGAGTTGACACTAGGTGATCTTTAAGGTCCTTTTCAACCCAAACCATTCTGTGATTCTGTGACTCTATGAAGGTTATGAGTGATCTGTTGGTTACTAGTGATCTTTGAAGGTCCACTGTTTTTTTTTACAGATTGTAGATCATTGACAAAATATTTGATGTGCCATACTCAAGATAACACCAATGTATATTTTTTTGGATTGTAGAAAATACTGGTTTTGCTCATGTTAGATTTTCGTTCATGAAGTGCAACAAAAAGGTGATGCTACATTGTTTTAAAATTGAATATATTGGTTATTGTGTATTAATGTATAAAGAATATTTAAATAAATAAATCCTAAGAGAATATGTAATTTACATCCAGAGAGTTTTCTCAATAGCATCTATTTTAGAAACTTTTGGAAAGGGTAAAGTCTTGTCTTTTTCGTAGTGTCATTTGAAGGAAAACCCTCTTTGTACAACTTCCAAGAATGATGTAATAACACCTACACTGCCTGGCTTAACAAGTCTGTCACTAACATGAGACTGTATGGGATGGATCCACACAATCATGCAAAACAAGCAGGTTGAATGACCCTAGTAAGGCCCATATCTACTACTCAAAACCAAACTTATTGAACTCCAAACAGGACTCTACAAATACAGTTACAGAGTATACTTCCATTCTGCTTCATAAACCATACGTTGGCAGACAATTTTTGTTTTTTCTGGTTAATATAGTTCCCAGATTACACATAACTTTACAAAACAGCACCAGTTTTATTAAATTATGGTGTAAAATGTTTCTTTATCAATAAGTATTTTTTTTTTCATTTAGGTTCCTACACATACATATATGCACTTGGGGTTAGATTTCAGGACAGTTTCCGAAGGATTCATTCCTGAACACTAAAAAGAAACCCATTCAATAGCCAGAGGAAGCAGGGCAGAAAGAGAGAGATAATGGAATTAATAAGCAAAGCAGGCTACAATGAACATGTGGAATGGAAACGTGGGTTTTCAGCCATTTTGTACTTAGTACCTGAAGCAGTGTGTCTAAAATTATTATTATTGAAATCAGAACTGGGACTTATCATGGCAGGAGTAATACTCAGCTACAAAGGAATAATGGTGAAATTCTCACACTTTCTCCTTTTATAGCCAGGGGGTGCCTTAAATTCCATAATTCCAGATGACAGAGAGTTCCCCTGACAAAGAAGACAGCTTTTAGGACATGTTTCAAGTGCCAATTTCAAGCCTTGGCTCTAGCTTACTTGGGTTTATCTGCATGCCTGAGGTTTATGCATTAAAAAACACTTTGCAGTACTGACAACCCAGTAATAGAAAAAGCTTTTTATTGTACTGGAAGACAGTAATACCAGAGCTGGTTTTCATTAAATTCACTGATTGTTCCAAATTTTTTTTTTCTCTCCTTCACTGGGGGTTTCAGTAGGAACAGTAAAGCCTGTGGATTTTATATTATTTTGTTTGTAAACACATCACCTTTATACATCAATGTTCAGAATGAAGAAACATAGACAAAAAAAATATTACTGTGAAAAAATGCGAGTGAAGAAAATTTTATCATTGCAGACACATCACTTACGTTTCTTACTAAAAAAACAAAAACCAACCAAATAAGAATAAAATTGCCAAACTATGACTGTTCACATGAGAATTTTGTCATTTTTATAGAGGACAACAATGTACAATGAACCTAATGCACACAGAGATCATCATAACATGTCCATAGAGGTTTAAACTCTCACCACCATTTAGCATTGATGTAGTTCTCTTTTTATTGAGTTCACTAGTGAGACCAACAACAAACTTTTAAAATATTACCACAACTACATATGTTAAAAGAATTATGTTATTAATAATGTTGTTCTTAAAATTCTGAGCTTTACTAATTAAGAAAGAGTAAAGACACACTACTGGTGAAAGTTGAAACATGAATACATGTTTCTTCATTGTTAGGAAGAGAAAAATAATCTACCTTAGCTCCACCCAAGGTTTGGGTACAGTACTGATTCAAATTAGATGATACATTCTGAAGCCTCTGCTTTCTGTTTGAAATTTTGTAAGACTAATTCTGACCAAAATGAAGAAAACATCAGGAGATCAGCCAATCTATGGGCTTGCTTTTGTCTAACAAACCTATTCCCTCAATGAAAGAGCAGGTTTGGATGTGTGGATTATACTTTCTAAAACAGCTGGAGAAGATTTCAATCCATTTCAGTAGATCTTGGTGAGATTTAATTTTTGTAATGAGTTTTAATACCAGGTAGGAGCACATGTTACTGTTGAAATTATTCTGTGTCTTTAAAGTATGACTATTACAATTAAGTAGAGACTGGTCGTGTTCATTTCTGTGTAGCCAAATGGTGGAAGCTGTCCTGGAACGGTGTTTTCAGTTTATAACTTGTAGACCCCTGTGAGGCCCACGAACTACTTCAAAAGAACATGTGAAAGGTGCAAATGAAATGCCAGGGGCTTAAATTCAGCAAGCAAGGAATCATACTCTTACAGGAAATTTTCTAGATGAGTCCACCAATCTAAAAGAATGAAAACCACTGTACCAAAATACTTCTGTGCCAGTCCACCTCGTGAGGGTTAATGGCATACACAGGAGTTCTGCTAAATGTCACAGTAGTTACTATGCTCTAATCCTGATCTCCAACCTACTGTAGCTGCCGTAAAATATATAGTAATAATTTCCTGAGGCAGGGTAATGTATAAGGAATGTCAGACCAGGCTCTGGACATATTTGCCTTAGCTCTGTTTTATTAAAGTGAAACTTTTATTAAGGCATGTGGTGAATTGAGCAATCTGCATGATTCATGCAGTTATAAACCTATTGGTACACTCACAATAAATCAATGAGCCATTGTTGTATGTTCACTGTACAGTAGATTAAATAATGAGGGGGAAAATCAATGTGGAAGTATTATTTGGACATACAAAATTATTAAAATATACTTTAGATGTATTAAAAGCACCAAACTGTAGTTGACCTAAGCTTTATTACATAAACAAGTTTTCTTCTATGCAGGATATTTATTTACTATTGGTCTATGTGAGTCAATATAATTAAGCAAGTTAAATTATGTCTTTCACTGAGTTATTTCTGATTGGAACATACTCTTATGATTCACACAGTAAAACTGTGGGCCAAGGCTCCAGCCTGACCTCTGCATACCCTCAGCTCTACTGCTCAGAGGGAAACATGAGAAGGAACTACTCCTTCAGGACTATGGCTGTCATAGGAAGATGCTGATTCATCACTCCATTGATGCCAGAGTTGCAAAGGGTCATTTTGGGTTGGGGCTAAAAGAAATGGCTGTGGTTTCTCTGCATATATCCACATACTTCTGTTTTTTCTCAGCCCTCTCTGAATTCTCATCTCCTCTGGGTGCAGCAAGCCTGTGTAAGGCATTAAGGGGGCAAGTGGGAGTGAAATAGGTTAAAAATTCTCTTTTCCTTTTTCACAAGAGAAGGGAGGAAATGGATGAAAGACTTCTACCAGTTCCAGGATGGAATCGTGCTCCATATTGATCCAAAATGACCATACAGAAATGAATACAGTCCATAATTATCCCTGCAGTTTAAAGAAAGATATTACTACCAAATTACTACCAAAATTCTTTAGAATTTACACATAAATTACATTGTTTCACAGTAAGAAGCAAAGTATGCCTTTCAGTCATAATATTATGTTTATTCTTGTCTAGTATGTATACTCTCTCAGTGGTTTATTTAGAATATTTGAAAACTCATTCAAATTCAATCAGAATAATTACAATTACATTTATTTTCTTTGTATTTCCAATGAGGATCATGAGCAAAAGCTTGTATCTTCACTGTTTAAAAACACAAGGCTGAAATATATTCAGTTTTCTTTAAAATTTCAGGTTTAATCAATGTAATGTAGATTCATTTTCTCTACTATTTTTCACTCAAATTTTCTTCGTTACTGTTGCTAAACTATTGAAAAGTTTGAATAGATTTCTGATCTGACCTCAGGGACAACCACTTTCTTTCAAGGAATGGAAAGATCTGTGTGTCCAAGGGACTAACAGCTAACTACATGACAACCACAGCTCTCCAAAATCATTCAAAAAATATGCTTTAATATATACAGACTGTATACATGATAATCCCCTTAAGGAAAATAATCCAGATACAAACAGGAGAATTGTGATTTGTGTCAATTTTTCATATTCTATCATGTCAAGCAGCCATTCCCAGAGTATGTTTCTTGATTGTAAAGTAGATCAATCACAGACTCTCCTCAGATGGGTGACTAATTGGGAGTGGTCTGACAACATGTTACTTTTTTCATCTCTCAGGAAAAGCAGAAAGTCAAATGTGACATCCAATGCTACGTATCATCATGTAGATTTTGGGATTCTTGGCAAGACTTTGGATCCACATATCAATTAATGTTTTACCAGCAATCATCTGTCTTTCTCATTGGTTGCTATGACAGTATTTTTTATTTATATAGTGCAGTGTGCTCTTAAAATCCAGTTCTGAAATGGAGCTTAGTCAGTGTTATTTAACAACTAAGTGGCTCCACAAATCAGAGGGAACCCAATATATACTGACTTGCTATCTGCAACTTAAAAGACTGTTGTACACGTTCCACATCATCAGTTTCAGTCACAAGCCAAAACACCATATTCTGGTTCACAACAGTCTCTGGGTCTTAAACTTACAGGTTAAAAGGAGGATGAATAAAATCACAAACATTTTAAGGATCTCCTCCTTGTAAGAAAAGCTCAACAGCTCAGGCAGATTCCTTTCATTTATCCTAGCCTAAGATGGCCTCTTCACCATTAAGTTGGGCAGGAAAAGCTTGAGTAGTAAGAAAGTGAAAAATAGAAGGCGGATTTGAACTTCTAGCACCTCCAGATCTATGCAGGCCCCTGAAGACCAACCTTCATGATGCACTTACTTGGACCAGGTAGACAGAGAACTGGACAATATTCTTTTACCTTCAGTCTGTGTCCAAGTTAGTAGACTGGTGGCATTTACAAAGTCAAGTTTTTCAGTATATGCAGAGTGACATTTGTCCACAGAATGAATGTCACATCAATTAAAGTTGCAAAGATTAATCCCATTCAGTTTTCAGGCTACAAAAATGAGTTGTAAATTCTATGAAATTTGACAGATTTATGATATTTTGGCACTGTCTTTCTCCATCTCTTAGATAATTCTTGGAGAAGAGAGAAAAAAATATAGTTTCTTTCTGTTAAATATGTTAATTACTAGGGAGACACAAATCTGAGTCTGCACTGGTGCTCTAGCTCTGCAGACATGAGAATTGGCATCAATCTCTTCATGGTTAACTAAAATTATGTATGGACCTGATCCAAAAGCCATTATATCAATACACTCAAATTCTAAAACTATGATCCACCCACAAATACATCAAACATTCATAGTTAGGGGAAAAGTTTCTCATTTTATTGATTTGCATGTGATTGATACCCAAAAGCTTTCAATGAGAGTCAGTCTTTTCAATATCTAAAGCACCTTTTAAAATGGAACTTAGGCTCATAATTTATTGGGATGGTTTCGAAACTTACCTTTGGGCTTACTGTCAATTAGACCTTTTAGTTGGGTCTTGGCAAAAATCAGGAGCTGTAAAATTCCACAAAAATTTGCAAGTTTCCTCACAGGAACTGTGGGAACAAAGTATAGAAAGACATTTCTGTTAAATATCCTTACTAAATTCTTAATTGATGAGTCAGAAGAAAGACAAAAAGGAGAAATGTCTGAAGCAAGAACACAAACAATCATTAATTATTCTGATGTAACAGTTTCATATTTCTATACCTGTGATGTTAGTGTCTCATTGAACAAAGACCTGCTTTTCTCACATCTTCGGTGGAGGATATTGTGGAAGCACACAAGCTAGCTCCGAGCAAGCAGCACTGCAATGAGAAGCAGTGTGGCTGTATTAGCACGGATTTGTAACCAATGCAACAGGGCCTGTCAAGGAGCCGCAGTGCACTGTCATTACCGGTCCTCTCAGTGCACTGCACTGATTCCCTTCTGCTGCTTTGGGGAAATGGGCTGATATTTAGGAACATCAGTACATGGTCCCTTGTAGATGTTCCAGCTCTTTCTGGGTTACTGCAGGAATCCCAATACACTATTCTATCACATGGAAATATGCAGCCTGAGATATTCACACTGTTGCTCAAGATGAGATAACCAGTCAGTTGTCAAAATTTGTGCAGAATTCATCTCCTGACTCTCTGATGAGAGGCTTCTCTATCAGATCAGAGCAATTTTTATGTATTCATACTACCCCTTTATTTGACTGCTTAGGGACTGTACAAACAGGTTTCATTTCAATACAACAAATGCTAAGCAGATACAAGTGAATATGAGAAAGTGAAAATTTGCAATCATAACTATTGGTGAGATTTTCACTCACACAGGTTTGAGCTCAAAAACCTGATTGCCTTGTTTCAGAAGAGCATCCCCTATTTTCACTTTACAAGGACTTATTCCTTTTTAACCTAAACCACCAGGTTTTATCTGGTTGGGGGTCAAACCACGACTTTTTCCTGGCTTGCACCTGAAATTATAACTCAGTATAGACTTGTTTCATCCAGCCTCAAATCTTTAGAGTTGTGAACTCCAACAAACCCTTTAGAGAACCTGATGTGAGTTTCAGATTTGTAATGAAACTCAAGCCCGAGCGGGTTTTGGGTTTCATTACAAAAGTTCTGCACAGCTGCACTAAAAACTCAAACCAGGTTTCATAAAAGTACCTGTTGTATTTAAGCCGGGGAGTCACACTGGGAACTATATTTAATAAGTAAGAAGTTGTAGGAGTGCTGATGTAACTGTGTAAAAATTGTTTTTAAAATACAGGAGTTTTGACATTGAAACCCCTTTTAAAAGCAGTGGAATACTTGATTCAGGACCATTGTCTCTCTAATCCCCAGCACATTACTAGAGCCAGTGCAGTGCCGCTTCTGAGAGGAAAGACTGCAGGATCCTACAAAATTTAACTCTTGAATATATTATTATAATGCAATTCCTCACTCTCACAAAAGAAAAAATAAAGGATAATATTAAGCAACTATGGTGGCTGGACTGTTTCTGCTGTCACAATCATTTGCAACAATCCTATTGAGGGGAAAATCTCATGGCTTCTGTCCGGGCCATAATAACATTCTTTTGAACTGCACAGCTATTCAGTTACATAGGGTAGTTTCTTGCAAGAAAATCCAGATGCAGTCAAATTACCTAACTTAATTCTGGTAGGAAATAGTTTCTATACTCTTCTAGCTAACTGAATGCCTTTTATTTCCAGCTCTATTGCCTATTTCTGATGAGTTGTTTCTAGAAGATGCTGTATGATCTTCAGTCCAGTTCTGCACATGAAGTTCTGAGAGGAGAAAGCACTGAGCCTTTCTGTTCCTTGTTTGCATTGTATTAAACATAACAGGATGCTAGGCTGTGGCTGGGACTCTTCGCCACTGATCATAAGTTTTCCAGAATATTAGAAGTAATTATAATTGCAATAAGTATTCATTGTAATAAATCTAGAGGCTGTTCTGAGATTGAAAGAAACCAGTAGGGCTCTGATCCATCAAGGTGTTTAATACATGCTTGCTTTAAGTATATGGGTAGGCCCATTCATTTATTTAAAACTGAGCACTTTTTTACTGCCTTACAAGTTGCAGTCCAAAAAGAGAGGTGACAAAGGAAAAGTTGTTATCCTGCATCTAGGAGGTAAGACATTGCATACAGGCTCCAACCACGATCTGAATCCACTTCCAAGTGAAGGAAGAAAAAATTTAATTGAATACCACAGAAGAGACTAAACTATTAGGAGATTCAACTACAGATTAAAATGATCCAGGAGAGTTAAAGTGAAGCTGAAGGCAGCAGTGGCATGTTTGGATGGAGGAAAAAGGAATCCTTAAAGAAACTGAGTGAGGGAATTAAAAGACGGAAGACAACAGCAACTTCAGAACACAGAATGTGCAAAAAATCGACAAAGTTCAGAATCTCAAAAGTAACCTGGATAGTACTTTTCTTTTGAAGCTAAATATTGTTGCCAGTTCTTCACCAGCTGATATAGGCTTAAATTTCAACCTTCTACATGCTTCATACAGCTAAAGAACAGGACATTTTGGGGTCATTCAACACTGACACCTTTCGCAATGGATCAGCACAAATATCCGACACAACTGTTTCTGCAATTGTACATCACTGAAAAAATCCAATATTTAATGACTCTCTGATGAATACCTACACCTCTGAAGTGGTATGGCTATGTCGTTGTCTAATGTCATTGTATTAGGTAATAACATAAAATATGTTGGAATATTGGCTGAATCAACACCTGCTAAACATTTTTTTCCCACTGAATCATCTGTAGTTATTAATCTGGATGTGTTTTGTTAACTTTTGCATTTATTTTAACACCATGTTTTTTAAAATTTGATTTTAAATAAACATCTGACCAAGTCAACTGCCAAAACATCTATATGATGCAAGGTTAAATCATGTGATATATGTATACTTTTTTTTTTTTCAAAGCATGACATTTGCAATCAGTTCTTCTTGCTCACTTCCTACATCCCTACTCCTAAACCTTAATTTCTCTTTTGTTTTAATAGATTATTAGTTTTTCAGATCTGAGAATTTATACTTTTGAATCACCAGGAGTGTCTCATCATGTGATTCCCATTCTCAAATAGCTCCATCTTGGAATAAATAATAAACAAACTTATAAAGAGAAAATGAGAAATTGGATGAGAATCTACCTCCATTCACAGATATTAAAATTTATGGTTGTGTATTTGTTCATCACATACACAAGTTTAATATAGAGCCAGCTCTGCCTCTATTACATAGGAATTCTTGAAATATATTTCTACTGTAAACTTTCTATATTATACTGCAAGTATGTAGAACACACACACACACACATATATATACGCATGTATATGTGCATGTGTGTATTTCTATAGAACACCACACTGACAGAAGGTCTCAGGCCAGATTATGTGCAGATTCACAGTTTCTACAATTCGGTACTTAAAGTGTTAGCCAGCACAGTTTTTTGTGTCCTCTTCTTCCTCTGCCCATCTACAGATGAGTTCAGATTTCACTATGTCAGCTGAAGCTTCTCCTGAATGTGAGATTATCAGTTAACAAGAAAATTGAGAGTCAAGTTATTATTTAAGTTAGGCCACAGCATTAGGTTTTGAGGTGAGATGAATTGAATTAATGTGAGCAGCTCCTTTAAACATGAAGTGTGGTCTCTGTGTTGAAAGGAAGGAGTTGGACCTGGTTAGATATAGAGGTCTCCTTGCTTTTCACCACTCTTAAAGAGAAAATGCCTTAACAGAGACACAGGGTTTTTCACTTAAGATCTTATGACTGCCTTCCCCTTTATACAGGTTAATTAGAAGTGGAGGAAGAGTCAAACAACACTAGTCTCCATCTGTTCTGCAGCTGCCACAGCTGAGACTAAAGGTGTCGATTTTTTTCCAGTGTCATACTCAATAGTAGGTGTGTTAATTGGGAAGAACTATGTTGCTACTAGTATGAGACCCACTGCTCTCTTTAAAAACTTTTAGAAGAAGCCCAAGAGGTTTATTTGGCTCTAGAAGTTAAATATTTTTGCTCTTCTGCATTTTAAATTTGTTCACTTTAACCATTTAATTTACTGTCTTATTTAATAGTTCTACCATTGTCCAGCTGATTTCAGCACAGCTTTGCTGAGAAATTGGAACTGAAGTCGCTGAAAGCTCAGGTGTATGATGGGTTTAATGTGACCTGCCAGGTTTCTTGGCATAAACTCAACTGCATCACATGCTCAAAGTCAGGTTTTTACTCCTTTTACTCTGCTCACATTTGGCACAGGCCAAGAACAAATAAAGTGGGGGTTTATCTCACAACTGTAGACATCTGTGTCTGAGCTATTCACTGACTAGTCTCGTAAATAAAGTCAGTGCAAGGCACAAATCATCTCATCCTGTAGTAGATGTCTAAAGTAAGTCAGGTGAATCACTCTAAAGCTACCTATTTCTCTGCAATACAGTAAAAGGAGCCTGGAATGACTAGCTCGAAAGTAGACACATATATGCAGATACCAAAAGTTAAGTGAAATTACTGTTTTCTTCAATGACTTACTAAGGCATAGCATTATGATTTACTTTGTGAGGTTTAATGCAATCACTGCTATTGCTATTATTTTCTTTGCAATGAGCTCTAGAGACTAGGATCTGTTTGTGACAAACCCTGTATAGATAAATCTTTTCTGTCTTAGTGTTTACAGATGAAGTCATACCCTAAGTCTCTGTGTCAAGAAGTAAATCAAAGCAAATTGTGAACCAAGGGGAGGGTCGAGATGGTGACCATCTGTACATGCTCAACATCTACAAGTGTATAGAACTGGATAAGATTCTTCCAAGAGTGCTAAAAGAGTCACTTTTCATTGTTAAAAATCAACTGCCTACCATTTTTGAAAGATTGTGGAGATCATTGAAAGCCACAGATGACTAGAAAAGGGCAAATATTATGGCCATCTACAAGAACAGCTAAAAGGAAGATCTAGGAAACTACAGACCAGCCAGCCTTACTTCAGTCTCTGAGAAAACTATGGAACAGGTCCTCATAATCATTCATACTTGACCAATCTTATTCCTCATATGACAAAAAATTTTGCTCAGTAAGCAAAAAGAGAGTTGTGAATGTCATCTACCTTGATTTTAGCAAGCTGTACGACACATTCTCCAATATCCTTGCTGACAAACTGGTAAGATATGTACTGGACGGATAAACTGTGGAAAACTGGCTAAAATGTTGACTTTAATGAGTGGTAGGTAATGGTTCAGGGTTGAACTAGCATCCAGTCACAAGCAGAGTTCTTCAGAAGTCAATGGTAGGTTCAGCCCTGTTCAGTATCTGTATTAACAGAGTGGATCACAGAGCTGAAGGCTCCCTTCCCATATTTGAAGATGATGGGGGAGAGAGGTTTAAGTGCCAGAAGGAAAACCCACCACAGAGAGAGTTTAGTAAGCTGAAGGATTGTAACAACAAGAACTGCTTGAAGTTTTAAAATGTAAAGTCTTACACCTGGGATGGAATAACCCCAACTAGCAGTAGAGACAGGGGTCTGACTTGCTGGGAAGGATCTCTGCTGGTCATGGGGTTCCTGGTGGGTAGCAAACTATACCTGAGCCAGCAGTGGGCTCTGGCAGCAATGAAGGTAACATCATCATGACCTGAACTGGCAAGGGAACAGCCTGCAGATCAAGGAATGAGATTATTAAATCTATTCAGCCCTTGTTAGGCCACAATTCAAATACTGTATCCATTCTAGTTCCTGCAGTTCAAGGAGATGTTGAAAAATTGGACAGGGTCCAGTGGAGGGTTACCAAGATGATTAGAGGACTGAAGAATTTGACATATGACAGAAAAGTGAAGGAATTGGTTTTTATCATCCTGGAGAAGAGGAAGCTTAAGAGGGATCTAATCACAGTCTTTTAATACCTAAAAGTCAGTTTTAGAGAAGGTGAATGTAGATCCAAAGAATGCTCATTGACAGGACATAAGAAATACAAGAAAGTGGCTTTAAAGGAAATTGATGTAGATACAGGGAAAAAATCATCATGAGGACAATAAAACTTAGGGTTATGTTGCTCAAAGAAGTGGTGTCGCCTCCTCTGAAAACACTCAAGACCTGTCTCTATAGTGCTCTGGATAACTTAACCTAAAGCCCTGCTATTGACAGAGGTTTGGTCCAGAGGGTTTCCAGAGGTCCACTCCAACCTGGATTTTTCTATGGTTTTAAGATACTACAGCAAAGCTATCTTCCTTGTCCCTAATAACTGGGCCTATAAAATTACAATCTAACCCTAAATTTGTTTCCTGCTCTTAGCATAGATATATGGCTGGGACTCTTTTGATGGCAATCTCCATTGACTACAAGGGGATAGCAAGTTTCTAGTGCATACATAGACATCAGCATGGAGATATCTCGGTGAGTGTCTGTGGAAGAAACACTAGAACATAAAGGACTAAAGAGAGCAGAAACATCTTAGAACAAATATGTTATTGGATAAGGCTCCTATTCCCTTATGGCTGTTCTGTTTCAACAGCTGTTTTTATCTTCCCCAGAGAGAGATGGAGGTCTCTGCTCTATCACTCATGCCAGGAGGTCTAGAGCAATTCTGTATTGTGCCTTATTATAATGGAGGAAGTGGAAATCCCCACTGGATTCTGGGATTGCATGGAAACCTTAAAAACCCATAAAAAAAGAATAAAATAATAATCATTTCAGGAACACTATTCAGTAAATCACTCTTCTTCTAACAGGTCAAAAAATGAGACAAGATACCAATAGGAAAGGGAAAAAAAGGGAACAATAATTCAGACAGGTATGACAAGCACTGGATAAATACTTCATGTTATAAGGCGTGCTAGTGATGTAGTTAAATAATTTTGCAGTGACATGTACCTGCATGTTCAAACAGATTGCCTTTCAGGATTTACAGCAGTGTGGATGGGAGCTGCAACCGTAACTCTAAGGAACAGTTACTTCTAAATCAAGGTGCAATATGTTACAAGAGGTACCACTTTTCACATGGGGCACAAAAAGTGAGGTCCAGAGTTTGATCGTTCATTATTAAAGATTGAGTGACATTTTTCATAAGAAGAAAAGTGTCAAACATAAAGTCCAAGGCAAATTCCAAAATTTGAAATATGGGTGATTTTTAATAGCCTGTAACTCAGGTGCAGTTTGGTGACTTTTCATCAAATTCAACAGAAGAATTCTGCTTTGCCCTTGGAGTAAAATCAGCATTTATCAGGGGAAGTTTCTTTTCTTCTTCAAGTGAAAGTTATAAGGTGGCAAAAATAAAGCCTTATAATGGAAGCTGATGACCACTCTAATTATGGAAAGCCCATTATCTTAATAATAAGTTCATAAAATTGTTTACATCTTTAGGGCAAAAGAAACTGACTAAAAGTAAGTCATTATTAAGTACACTAAGCTGAAAAAATATATACAATATAAAAGTCTTGTAGCCCTGGGTGGAGCACTAAAAATTATCATTATTTGGCTCAACATATAACCTAGTACTCCCCAGTTAGGTCAGATGTGTGTTTTAGCTCTGAAAGCTGACAGTCCTTTTAGATTACAACTGAACAAACATTTCATTCTGTATTATTTACTAATATTATTCCACTTCTCAAAAATTTTTGAACATCAAGTCTGAGTCTGAAATACATTCTCAGTGCTAAAAAGAATAATGTTTTGCTCCACATTACCTACAAATGTCAAATAAATATACAAGTACCTTGAGACCAGTGGTTTATCTAGAAGAAAGGTCTTCAAATCTTACATGAGGTTCAGGCATTGGCATAGTATATCTAAAAGTAAAATAGCAATTGTACATTATCTCTTCTCCCATGAACAGTCAGCAAAAATACAATGTCTGAATATAAAATGTGGCCCATTCCTACTACACCTCAGAGATGAAACAGAGGAAGAGTAGGCATAGGAATCATCTTTTCCTGAGACTGATAAATCATATGATTATGGAAGAGTTTAGGTCTCTAACACAAGTTTTATTCTTTGACTTTCTGCATTACTATAATAGTGTTATTTCAATGTCATAACTAGAGGAACGTAACTACTTTTGCATGATCTTCCATTAGATGTGTTGCACTACATATGAAAGTATTTCCCATTGTGAAACTCTATTCTAGAGAACACCCAGGCTTGAGTACATTAATATAATGGGTCTCTACTGAGGTCTGGACAAGTATAAGTTGATAGAATCACAGAAATATTGGTTTGGAAGGCACTTCTAGTTGGTCCACCCAGTCCAGCCTCCTGCAGGACAATTCCCATCACCAGATCAGGTTAATTGTGATTTTGTATAGCTGAGTGTTAAAAATTGCTTATGGATGAAAATCCCACAAGTGTTTCTGATTGCCTAATCTGAACCTTAATTTTTCTAGTCAAGGTGAGGTCCCAGGGACCATGCTTCCACCAAACTCAGCACAGAGGACCCCAGGGTGCACTCACAGCATCTACAGCCTGGCATCTATGGAAAATTTTCAGTTTGACAGGGTGACAGTTTCAGAGGGAGCAAGCAAATTTCCTCTTAGTAATGAGAAACAGGGAGAAAGCGAGAGAAGAGAAAGAGGTTTACTCAGTCCCCTGTTACTTTCTGCAATGAGATTTTTGACACCACAGAGGAACACTGTTCAGTTGTCTTTTCTCAAACTACATAATGCTTTCACCGCTCTTTATCAAGCAACATCTCTCCACCCTCTGTATATTGTTTTAAGTGATCAATAACCAAGGTGTCCATGATTTAAAGGTGAACACACAGTAACTGCTGATTACTTTAATACAAGAAAGTCTGTCTCTTGTTTTTGCTATTCACTTGGTAGAAGCACTACATGTTCTTGGCAGAAAAAATAGCTAGAAACCTCAGGAATGCGTGATTTCTAATTTCAACAGAGTGGTAGTTGATTATAAGTATTAGCATAGCTTAACTTTATCCACTATCCAAACTTAATATTATCCTTTGTTTAATACACTGATAGAAAAAGAGCACTCCTCTTTGTATGACTCTATTGTTTTCATTCTCTGAGGCCAAAGTCAGTGTTGACATAAGCAGGCTCAAGTCCACAAAAGTGAATGAAGTTAAACCTCATTTTACCAGCAATGAAAATTAGCCTCTGGAGCAATGATAATTATGGTTTGTTTGTATCAATTAATCAACACAAGGTTAACTTTCAATCAGCAAGTGGAAAAAACGCAACACAGTTAACTAAAAAACAGTACAAATCCTCTTGGTTCACTATGAAGTGGGATATTTCTATAACCGCACAGTACAAGTGCAAGAACCAACCAAAGTGGCTTTGAACAAGCAACCTCCTGAACTACAGCTGAGCCAGCAGGGCTCAGCTCAGGGATTATGTAACCATACCTCTGAGTTGCTGTGCTTCTTAGACCTGGGCATCATGCTATTCCCTGTGGATATTCCAGCCCTCTTAGTGCAAGCTGACATGTAAGCACAGTGCTCTGTTGTGTAGTGTAGCCAAAATGTTAGGTGCTCTAAAAGGAATAAAACTTCACCCACTAAAATTAGGACAGCTTCCCTGAAGAATGGAAATAATACTCTAGGTTTTAGAAAGTGTCCATAAGATGTTAGAAAATGACATGCAAAAAACCTACCAGAGATACTGAAGAAACTCAATGGCGAAAAGAAACCACATTCATCCATCAAAAATTTCACTGTAATGTCTGTCATTTACCCTATCTAGCTGCTAAGTGAAGTGAAATCATTGCATCTTTGGCTGAGTGCCATGCCCAAGACACAGAAATGTAGTTTTAGTGAGAATTTACCAAAAAAAATAGTTCATAGATGACAACATGAAATCAATAAATTCCTTGAAAATTGTTCTCATGTATTGCACAATTATGGGGCACAGAATCCAAATCACTGAAGAAAGTTATTTCTCACCTGTACGGGTGAGACAGGACATTGAGTTCAACTAATTGATTAAGGAAATAAAAAGTTATGTTTGGCTCTGTCTGTGTCTGAATTGTGTCATAAGAACTTTACTGACACCAAATGGTTGGGATTTCTGGGTTTTATTTTATGCAAGCACTGAGCTTTCTACAGGCCAAGCTGAAGTATCTCAGTGCAGTAAGGCATAGCTTGAACACCATGTGAACCTGGAGGAAGGTGGAAAAAGCATTTAAGAGGGCCAAATGAATTTCATTTCAGAAAACAGAGCTCTCATGTGCCAATGAGAAAATGACAAAAGAATGCCAGTGAGAGTTCTGTTTTTTGAAGGAAGAATTAAAACCAAAGCAAATCTTTAGGCAACAGGGCAGTGTTGAGCACACAGGTCTCCTCATTCCCCCTTGCCTGTCCTTAAGAAAGAACACAAGAGTAAGTCGGCTTTAGAAAACATCATGTAGAAGTGCTCTCTCCTTCAGCAATACAGTCTTATCCTTTTGATAAAGTAGCTACACTGCTTGTCTAAGTGCTAATCTAAAATTTTCTTCCTTCAAGTGTTCGGCAGATGGATGTGATGTGATGGGTGAAGTATTTGAATGCAATTATGACCTAAATTCCAGCTTTCCCTTTAAAGACAGCAATCTGTATTATAAATAAAGCAGGAATAGGAGGGGCTAAGCCTATATAGCAAGCGAGATGAGGAAAGCAGTCTCCTAACTCCAGAAATCTAAATTAGTGTGAATACTGCTCTCTCTCCTATTTGTTCCCAGCCTTGCAATTTGAGGATCCTCAAAAACACTGAAAGACTAGTTCAAATGAGTGCAGCAGAGCATTCCCCAAATGACCAGTCAGGGAAAAGGGCCAGATATTACAGTGCCTTTGTTACCAAAGTCAGCTATGGAAACCAATGAGAAGAAAGAGGATTTTGTATTTTCCAGGGGTGAGAGGGGGGGTGGTGAGAAAAAAGGTGAAAGACAAGACTGAGAAAGAGTATCCTTGTGCAGACTCAGTTAGGTTTCCTGAAATTATATTTGATGTTGAGCCACTGGTGTTTTGTTAGAGGATGGGCTCTTTATGAGCTACCAATAAAACTGTTTTAACATCTGACACCATATTTCTGAAGAAAACATAGGACATTGTTGTGAGTTCTAATCAGCAACCCACAAAATGCAGTCTTCTCAGAGGAGTGTAGTACAGTCAGTATTGCCCAGCAGATAGCATACTCAGACAGACATTACTGCCTTAAGGGAGAACAGGGACATTAGACAAGCACACAGAATGAGTAGCAAAGGATCTTAAGTGAAAGCCACCAACCAAAAGAATGATGGAGAAAGAGTTCATCATTTAGCAATTTACAGGCGGTGGTACTGGATCACCAAAGGACATCTGTGTAACATTTTCATCAGTCTGACAAGAGAGCCAACATCAACATTTGTCTACAGGAACCAAACTAAATATTTAAAGGTGAACTGCAAAGCTAAAATGAAAGTTGAGTTAATCATGGAAATATGCAGTGAATGACCCTACTTACCAGGTTGTTGGAGACAATTCATCACAGAAACCAGTTGAAACTTCTATTTATCAAGTCTTTTTCTGCTTTTCTGAATTTTCCTATAGATTTTGTGTTTTTTAAAGGGTGTTAAAGAAAATATTCTGTGAGGACAGCAGATGTCACAGATATTTGATGTCAAAGAATAACACACTCTATGATCTTTAATGAATTAAGAAAAGCCAGAGGATACCCTCAGATGAAAATATAAGGTCAGTAATGTCACTGTAGCTAACCTGATTTAACCCCAGGGTGCAGTCTAATACGTCCACATACATCCACACTCACTCCTTGCATTGCCTCAGGGTTTTGAGCAAGTTTACTACACCTTCACTGAGGTAGATTTTAATAGAGAACATATTTAAGAAAAATCAAGAGTTCTTGACTTGGGGCTCTGAAAGAGCCCAGAAATAGGAACAAATAGCTTATTTGTTCCAGGGAATTACAAAGAAAATGGAAAATTATTTCTTAGAGGTGTCAAAGTGTTTTCAAAATGAGATTTCAGATTCTGTTAAATAAGATCCCTGGAATTTTATTGTTGGATTTTCTTGGCACTTTTTTGGCTTACATTATTTTTAAAGCCATAAAGTTGCCCATAAGCCTATTTTTCCTTTATTCCAGCAGCAGTGTCCAACCTGTGGCACATGCATCAGCTGCCACATAGTAAGCACACAGTCCAGCTCATATTCCATCTTCTGCTTCATTCAGAAGAATGGAAACATGAAGAAATAGAGACAGACTGAACACACTGATTCAGAAACTGTGTAGTTCAAGAAAGCAAGGTGCCATTCCAAAGCATAAAAGCCCTGAACATTCATTCCAAAGCTCAGAGAAATCAGTGGGAGTCTGGCCACTGAATTCAATAGGCTTTGGAGTATACACATGCAGAGAGGGAGAGTTCACATGCACAGCCAGCTGCAGGAGACTGTGAACTAACATCAGCATCTTTTAAGGTGGCTTCCCACTGCCAACTGCTACTCAGGAGCCGTGTGGGAGCAATGAAGGGGTGGCAAGCATGGGTTAGCCTACCCTGCCTTGAGAGTTACTGCATCAGGCACTGCACGACCCTGATTCAACCCCACAACTTCTAGATGAGTTTCTCATCTGTTTTGCCTGGGACTAGGTGAGAGCAGATGGGCAGCATTCTGCCTCCAGCACCAGAAAGGCTCTCCATGCAGGGTGGACAACTGCATCAGAATTCAACTACAGGCAAGAACCAGAGAGTCCTATTCACCCTGTACAGGTGAGCCCTTCTTACATGGGAGTTTCTGGCTAGCCAACTGCGATTTGATTCCAGTTTTGGTGCTTATTTACACATTTAGTTTCTGTTTCCATGCAGTGCTAATAAAGTATTAGAACACTTCTTGCTCACTAAACTTGAGAGGAAGCAGAGACTCCCTTGATGTTAGCACAGACCCTGAGCTCAGGGCAAGGTTTTGGTAAATCAGGCTGAGATCTGAGAAGGCTAATCAGAATTACTCTGAAAATACTACATCATTAAAAATAGTAATCAATGGTTAATCAGGAAAAAAAAGAGTGAAAAGAGTGGAAAGTGAATTTTTTATATCTGATAGGAAAACTAAGCAGAAGGTAATGGCTCCATCTCAAATTAAATAATCATTTTTCATCTATATTTTATTTGGAATTGACACTTGAGATGATAATAGAAACAAGTCACTTGGGACTAAATAGAGGCTCACATCAGACACAAAGTCTCACAAAGTACTTTTGTTATTAAAAAATCCATAAAGTCCTAAAAACATGGGCCTGTTCCAGAGCCCAGAGAAACCGATGGGAGCTCGGCCACTGATTTCAGCAGGCATTGGAACAAACTCACTGTTAGCTAAACACACAGCTATCAGTGTTGCATTGAGCCTGGGTTAACATACTCTGCCTCTCATCAGGACTTCTTGTTCCATGGAATGTCTCAAGAAAGTCTAAAGCTAGTCATTAACCAAGCATGCTCGAAAATATATGGATGGAGACATTTGAGGATGGTTCAGAGCATTGTCATGAGAACTTTTAAAGAAATGGACAACACGCTTCTTGCGAGGCACAAAGACTTAGCTGTGATGAGCATAACGAGGAGACAAAAAACTAAGAAAATATTTTTCTGCATTCTCTAAAAAAAGAAACTTAATAGCATCAGGCAAGGGAATAGTATTTTAGCAGATAAAATGCCTTCCAACAGCTGGAAACTGGAGCATTGCAATTTAGGCATGAAATTACAGTGAGGATTACTAACTAAAGACATAACACACTAGGAGTTGTAGTGGATTCTACATCACTGGAAATGTGTTCATCAGATTGGCCTTTTTAATGAAACATATACTCAGGCATACAGGGAATTCCTATGGCTTTTGCTAAGTAGGAAGTCAAGTTAGTTCCAATGTATTAACATTCCAATGCATTACAATTTGCAGCTCCTTGAAAAATATAGTATCAGAAAAGGCAGTGTCACAATTATTCATATGCCATTTCTTACTCTCAGACCTGTCTGATTGCACTTTAAATCAACCAGCACAGAACTAAACTGAATTCCACCCTAGATCCTCTCCAGTTGTTGGTTTGATCAATGGTCATGAAGGAAAGGAAACATGAGAGAACCAGCTGACAAACAGCTTGTTGACAAGGCTACAAGTAACCAGAACAACAGCATCTAGGGAAAAGTTGACACCTGCTGCAGCAGAAATTAAGAGTTTACAGATGTTACACTTAGGATAGTCAGCTTCTAATCCACACCCTCGTAATTCAAACCTCAGAAATTCTCCAAACAATTGTAATAAAGAAGAATCCAATCAGTTAGGAAACTGAAGCAAACAGGGCAGAGCAGCTGTTTTAATTAGTGCTTTTCTTAACCTGAGAACCATACCAGTACTCACTGGGATCGTTAAAATTAATCAAGTTTTACATGGGTAACGCCGTTTTATTTTGCTCTTCTGTAACATCATTGCTAGAGAAAAACATTTGCAGAGAAAAGCTAGCAATACCTTGGTCATAAAAAAGAAAGCAAATTAATTCCAAATCACATATCTGCCTAGCACTAGGATACGGAGTTTTCTCGGCTCATCTTTACGTTGCTCTCATCCAATAATTTTTTCCTGCTGAACAATGAAATTTAAAACACAGCTGTCTACTGCTATCTTCATTCCTGGAGAGTGTTCTACCTAGTTTTATGACACATAGTTTATGAAGCATGGACAAAACATATGTGAGTAGATTCATATGCATTTTTCTAATGGTACGTTGGAGTAAAGGAGCCCGCAGTAAATAGCAGGTGGTTACACAAATGACTCTCAAGATCAACATAGGGTTAAAATGCTATTCTCTAAATCCTTCAAGCTCAGTTCTACTGTATTATACAATACTATAAAATGCATTAGCTGCTCTTAATTAGCACACATAAGTATATTGTGATTAAATGGGTGAAGAGGGCACCCAGCTACTGGCCTGCTGTGGCAGGGTTTTGTGGCGACGGACAGCTACGCCAATACAGACACTGCACAGAGGTGGTCAGTGGTAGGCAGCTACCCTCTGCTGTATGTATGTTCTACTACATCAACAACATGATCGGTAAAAACGCAATACGGAATAAGCATTAAAAGGTGGTTGGGTAGAAAAAATATTTTTTAGCACTTTTTCCATTCTTTGACAGCTAGAAAATCCCTTACCCAATTTGAGGAAGAAAACAACTTTTTCAAAGCTGGAAAGTTCTAATATTTTGGAACTCTGTTTTGTTTATGTTTGAGAAAGTTGTGGAACAGCAACAGGCAATGAAAGCATACATTGGCACAATTAAGTCTGGTAACTCAAGAAGCCAAATATTGTTTTCAGTTCTACACACAGTTTAGTTGAAATTTGCCAACCCACTTGAATAGGCTATTTTGGAAACTAGTGGTGACAACATGTGGATAAAGTTCTGCTCTGCTACTTACCAAATAAAGGAGTCTCTGGCTGGAAAAATAATGATTTGTGAACTGAAATGAAAGGAGGCAAGATGAACCTCTGGAGAAATGTTCAAGAAGAGAAAGACTACATATATAAATGGTTCTAAGGAGGCACTTTCTCTGAAGTAAAGCGTAGTTACTTTACAGGGGATAGAAAGACCCTCACATGTTAGCTTCATTAAGGGATTGTGTTTAAAGAATAATAAATAAATAGCTGTTTATGTAAATGGAAGAGGTCTTCTCCTCCTGAGATCTTCCCTGTATACTCTGCAGTTTCCAATGCCTCCCTCTTTCTGCAAAATAATAGACCTCAGAAAACTTGTCTATGTTGAAGAATTGAAAAGTAATACATGTCTTGCTTAAGGAGGCTTTAAAAAGTGATCAGACAGTATCAGGAGAGGGAATGATGTGTTACCAACTAAAACAAAATAAACTACATTCAA
The DNA here is from genome assembly GCA_013398125.1 of Aegotheles bennettii. NCBI lineage: Eukaryota > Metazoa > Chordata > Aves > Caprimulgiformes > Aegothelidae > Aegotheles > Aegotheles bennettii. The sequence goes on from VZRW01010742.1 coordinate 72,149, forward strand.
GAAGTTTTGTAAATGGACAGATTTTTTTTCCTCATACAACAATGGGAGTAGGAGAATGAGGCGACATCCAAGCTAGCTCTAAATTAAGTACTTGGCAACACAAAGAAGCTTCTTACCATTGTTTCTGTACTTGATTCCACTTAGAGTGCACAACTGACCATATCTTTGTGCTGTGTCTCATTCAGACTCAGTTCCCATAGAAGAGGCACAGGGCCGCTGTGCCGGTAACTAGGACGTTCTGGGTGAAATCTGGACATTTGTGGTGAAATCTACTTCTAAGAAAAGAGCCATAAAACTCACTCTTTAAAGCCCATGAAACAGCACTAGGATTCTTTGTATAGTCTTGTTCAGGCTCTTTAATTCCCTACTCATAGTTCCTTATTTTATATTTCTGTAGTCATATCTTGAAAGAGATATTGCTTTTTTTAATATGTGTATTTCATGTGGTAGCTAACACAACAGGCTACTAAATCTCCATTGGATTCCTAGAAGATTTATTAAAGAACAGCCAATCAAATGTAGGAAATTAAATATTACAAGTTACATGCAAGATCTGAGTATGACATGTCTCCGAAAGGCAAGTTTTAGGTTTTGTTCATGTTTTGGTTTCGGTATTATTTATATTTCTGTATACCAAGATAAAAGCCTAACAGCCTGTCTGATAGATGGTTCAAAGCCTGATGACATTACTTATGGAGCAGTCTAAAAGCTGATAAGAAAGCTGAACATATTGGCCCATTATGAAGTGTGTTTTCTTTAAATATTGTAGAGTAGGTTTCAGAGTAATTTCTGCACTATTTAAAATCATCATCTTGTGTGTACAGTGACAGATAAAATTTTGACACTACAGACATGCAAAAGATAACAATTTTGCCAAAATATGAAAAGGGCACTTCATTAAGTATCTATAACAAAACAACCAAGCTCTGAGAATTTACAATGCCTTTCCCCAGTATATATGGAATTGTGAATTGGTCATGATTGATCTGAGAATGTATGTGGAATTGTCAAAGGTTTTCAGTATTGTTCTAACTCTGCTATCCTGTAAAGTCAACTCAGGTCTTACCCTTGGCTTTCCCATGAGCAGAGATGGGCCAGCAATGACTGAGAGCTTGAGAATATCCCATCTTGCATATCAAATGCTAAATAATTAAATAACAGCGCTCTTGGGTTAAGTTGAAGGCACTACTCCATACAATCATTTTACTGTATGTAGGATCTGGAAATGCAGTGCAATACATTTATGTGACTGCTAAAACTATAACATCTGGAATGCCATCCTGGAAATTTTCCAGGTGATTTCCATGAGGAACACTTTGTAAAAGTTGTTACCCTTCTAAGCAGAATATGTTCCCAGGCCTGCATAGGAGCAGAGATTGGATTATAAAGTGATAAATGTTTTTTACAACTGTATCAGCAACAATACTGTATGGATAAGTATTCAAGCGAGATTATTTTTACAGACAATTTCAATGGATTTGTTCCAGTCCTCAATTAGATTCATATTTCTGGATTCAGAAATGGAAGATAACTTACCCTATACTCATCCTGTTCTGAAATTGGGATATTCAGTCTAGGATGAATCTCCTCAGTCTTCCTATTTCATATCATTTTAACATGTTTTCAAAACCTGGGGCATGAGCAAAATGGCATGGGAGAGAGTGCAGAGAAGCACTGTCTCTAGGGAGTTTACAAAGCTGATGCTGGTCATTATCATGTGGCCTGGATAGCCAAGTAGTTTGAGCATTTAGCACCGTAGGCAGGTACATGGTTATGGGAGCAGACAATAAAAGGTATTTTTGGATACAGTGAGGATTTAGGGGTTCTCACAACTGCTCACAAGGTGGAGTAATGAAGTGTCTCATTGGTACCTTGGGAGTTTGTGTTATGAGGCACCACCACCTTGTTGGGTATTTGTTGACTTCAAACCTTTGGTTGCCCTACAAACACACCACATAAATACTTCATGCCAGAGGAAAAAAATATTAAATAAAACTAGTTTAATTAGATTAGAGAAGGAGAAGAAGAGTGTTAGGAAAGAAAAAGCACATAGGAATCTATATGAAGGCTTTGGGTTGAGTCTTTAGAACAGACCTTACTATTAGTAAGGAATGACAAGTTGGAACTGATATATGAGGAGACATTGTAGGAAACAATAGAAAAAAAGCTGAGGAGGCTAGGGTAAGCCAAGTAGTGATAATTTTTACATAACTGGGTACTCATGGAAACAAGTCTGAAAATGCTGCTCAGCATGAGGTACTAAAGGAAATATGAAGTCAGAATAACATCTCAAACACACAGAAACAGACTCAATACCCCATTCTCATTGTTATATGTCCTGTAAGAACAATGTTTAGTCAATAATTTCAGAAGTTCACAGCACCAAAGTGAAGGGGAATCTCACAGCAAAACAACTGGCACAGCTGAGCTTCCCCCATGATTTGTGTCTCTACCCAAATTATCTACCCAAATGAGTCTTGTGGGTAATGTTTTATTTTATTTTTTTTTTCAGAAAAACTCACTAATGAATGTGATGTTATTCACAGAATTGTCACATGTAAGGTGTGATTACAAAAATAAGATTTGGGAAAATAATTATGTATTGCTTAAACAATTAGTGTATTCTTTCAAGTAGAAATGCTTTCTGTATTTTAACTTTTTTTCAGTAAGAACATTGTCAGTCTATAATATAATAAAACTAATGAGCTAAAATTTTCTGACTGCAAATCTTACCCCATCTAAATTTCATTTATGGTTGTGTAAGTTTTAAACTTCATGTTCTTCAAGACATCTTTTAAAATTTCCTGATCAACAAGCAAATAAGCAAGTTTTGAACTATCTTAGCAGCATCAAACCTGTGTTCAATTTGTATAGACATTGGATGCAATTTTTAAAGATTCTACAACTCAGCACCTTTAAATCTAAATTATATTTGACACTGCAATTGCAGAAGTTCAATGACTTTTGAGTGTAAATAGTGCCATTTAGTCAGGAAACTACTTAATTGTTTTGGAAAAAAAGACTTCGAGTTCTATTTAGAGCCTGGTCAACCAAAATTTGTGTCTTTTGAGTTCAAAAGGCTCAGATATGCAACAGTTGTTTCTGTGAGCCTGCTTGTAAGTCTTCTGATTAGGTAAAAGGGAAGAAAACAACCTAATATTGTTAAAAAAATAAAATATTTCTCTTGAAATAAGGTTATCTTAAAAAGAAAAGTGAGCCGAATACTCAAAAGACACAATTTCACAAAAGGTAAAACTTTCTTGTAAAGAATCATCTGTTACAGAGGAACCAAACCACTGAACAGTCAGACAGAAACCTTTTAGACCATTGCCAGGGGTATGGGATTTGTCCTGTCAGGAAATTGTACCCACAGCCTTTTCTGAATGTGCGGGACCATGCATACTGTAAGGTACTGTACCCATTTCGTCCCACAGCTATACAGCTAACTAATGCACATCTGGGCACCTGAAAATTTCATTACATTAATCTCTTTATGCCACAACTTTGCTTGTTTTTAAAGACAGCAATAGGTATATAGCTATGGTCACCCCTTTCTTCAGCACTCTTTTTCTTTTTTCTTCTTCTTTTGAAAGGATTACAGCTTGAAGTGGCTTTTCCCTATGCTCGCACACTGACTTTCATGATGTCATATCAGTCTGCTCATCAGACTAAGGGAAAGAAATGGGATAAAGTTAAAGAAAGTATTTCAAGATTAGCCCTCCCAGTGTAGATCAGTGTGTGGACCTTCACTGGGTCACATGAAAACCTCACGCTCACATTTAATTTGCCCATCCTGAAGTATTTTTCCTCCTAATGCCAAATACCATAATGCTCTCTGTCAGTGATTTGAAATTATTGTATAAGCTACATATCGGGTACACTATTGTTAATGAAATGCACACAAGATGATGAACAACTTCCTTTTCCTGCTGGAGCCCAGCTGCAACCAGGCCCTGTATCCTTGATGCTGTAAATCAGGCCTTTGTACTCCGGGAGGATTCAATCAGCTGCAGGTGTGGGCCCGCCAAGGCCCGCCTGGGATTAGGTAGCAGTATTTGATATGAGATCCCAAACAGCACCAGCAATCTACACACCACATGTGGCCAGTCTTTGGAGAAAGCAAAGGAAAAACGCTGATGAAATGTGGCACAGGACCATGGAATGCAATTTCAAACTTCCACATCTGCAGGAAAGAGAGAAAGAAAGTTCCTAATTTTACAATGATGATGTCATTGAGAATACACGATAGTGAAAATGATGTGCTGAAGCTTTCATAAATTTAACCACTTAGGATGCTGCTAACCATGGGCTGAGATCTATGAGTGATATCTGTTGTTATAAACGCACTAGAGTTCTGCAAAGGGTGCTGTTCTCCTGGCCTGTGTTGGGTGTCTGTTGGTATGTTCAGGTTGTGAACATGACTGCATCACTAATTCTACTTTATGCATATGCAAAACCAAACCTTTGCTGAAGCCTGTTCAATAAACATCATTAGAGAGAGGTGATTTGGGCAAACTTGCTCCAGCCTGAAAACATAAGCAGTTGACTTCAAGGAGAAACAACAAAAATAGTTGTTCAGTTCACTCCCAGAGGTTAAAAGTTGTGAAGAGCTTATTTTTAACATATATGTTTGATAGCTGAGGGATAAAGAAATGTTAAAACAGGTCTGGTTTTATTATTACCATAAAGATAAAATATATCAAAAAGAGCATGTCCTTGATTTTTTTTCTTAAAAAAATCTGTTTTCCATTAGCTTATCTTGATAGCTGAAGTTAATCATTATTTTCAACCATATATGATTTAGATATTATGTCATTAATTCATGTACAATCCATCTGAATAATGATTGTGGTTTTCTGCTTTACAAATTCATCTACTTCACTGAGAAACCAAGAGAGTCAAATTCCATGCAACATCTGGTTTCCATTTTATGTAATTGCTATTTTCAGAGTTATAATCATGTGTTATTGTAAGGACCACAGTGTCAATCATGCCGCTAATGGGGAAAATTCAATGCCTAAATACCTGAGAGAACAAGAAGCTGACTTAAACAGGTGCATTTAGACACTTGGTTTTAAGTATAATTCTAGTCTACCAATTTAAATAAATCATTTTAAGAAGAAACTATATTCTTTCCATACCTTTTACTGAACCAAAGTTTAATACAAGCTTTCTACACTGTGAGTCTAGTTTTGTTCCCATCAGTTCAAAAGGATTTAATCCCATGCAAGTTCCAGTACCATTAACCCGGTGCAGCTTTAAACTGTGTACTTAGCCACTGTCAGTACACAAAGTTAGCCCCCTTTTGCACATATGAGTGGAGGGGGGGAAATTTTAGCTCCTTTTAAAGAATACAAGGTACACATCTGCCTTACTTATCACATCCATAAAACGGTGCAGAAAATAGATGTAGAAAAACCATGACAATCCATGCTTTCAGATTAACTATTGTACCAAAATGCAGTGTAAATATATTCTTATGATCTTAATTTAGAGTTTGATTATAAATAGAGTAAAATAATTCATCAACACTCAGAGCAGTAATGGCTCAAGGTACAGATCATGACAATAAGTTCTCTGATCAATTTTTCTTGCATTTATCATTTTGTTCATACAAATTTTCTGGTAGACCTGACTAGTTTTTGCTTAAAAGAAAGATGAAACTAATATATAATTTTTATAATATGCTATTTTTATTGATAAGAATGCATATAAAGCAAATGTATATTTATATGTGCAGAAATTTTATATATTTTTTGATCAAGACAGTATACTTTCAACAATGTGGAGTATGTGCAAATATACATTCCTTTTTATTTCTCTACTCACTATATCAACCAGCAGGTGCACGCTCACCCATTACATTTGGGTTGCGACACTCAGTAAATACATAAAATATTGTTAATCTCTGCTTTTGAAAACAAGATAAGGACAACACTGACAAGTCTTGAAATTCCAGCAGGGCTTCTGTGAAAATTGCCTTGAGCAGGAGCAGTAAAAGCTTTTCTTTGTTTGCTCTCCTTCATCTTGATGAATATAGTTTTGAAAACACATCAGTTTCAACAAATCACATGGGACAAAAAAACCCAAAAAACATCGTATGTACCCCTGGAGGATTGCTCAAAGGAAAAAGGCTGGAGCCATTTACACATGTGTACACTCATGCCATTAATACATTCTGGATACACTCATATTTCATCCCACCTGTCCTCCTTGAAATCTTCAGGTACACAGTGGTGTAAATACAAGACAGGAATGGATTGTGTCTGAGAGAAATAAGACTGGGAACGACTTTCCTGACCTAACCCTGAAAGCTAATCTCTGTAAGCTCCACTGGTGAACATTTGAAGCTCAGGCTGAAATGAGCTGCCAAGTTGGAAGCTCTGTCTGTTATTGCCACGACAGCCGCAGCGGGCACACCCCAGCTCTGCTTCCCTGGGGCTTCAGCATTAAATTCTCTGCAGTCGCATCCACACAAGTAGTTTTGCATGTATGCACAACCTCAGCTCTGCAGGGTGTGGTTGGATCCTTTTCCAGCTTGGATAAGTGCCTTTGTGCACTGTGAGGGAAGAGCTGCATTTACCCATCTGGTAATTTTATGGCCCCATTAACTGACCCAAAGGAAATTTCTGTTTTTGCTGGTATGCACACATCAGTCAGCCACAATTATGAGGGATGTCTAAGGTGATTAGAAAAGATAAACAAGACCATGGCACTTGTAAAACCCTGAGCTGCCATGTCATCTGAATAGCAGGCAACAGTCCATTCCTAGTAGGAACATGCAAGTGAAGGCAATTCATATTTTCACTTTCCCTAGAAAACAATGAGGTGAAGATTCATCAGTACTGCTTGCAGGGAATGTGAAAACATGAAAAGAGACATGCTGAACTAGTCCAGACTGTGGTGGAGCACATCACAACATATTCTGGAGTATTTTCCCATCTGAGTTGGGAAGATTATGTGGCAAGTACAAATATGTAGTCGTACAAGTGGAACACACTAGAGGAGTGATGGGTGTGTCTACTCAGCACTGGGGACCCTCTCAGTTTTCAGAAGAGGTCCCTCAAGCAATAGGTTGTGTTTCTCTTTTTCTTTTTTTAATAACTTTTCAGCTCAGGATTAAGTACAAAACTCAGTATTCTCTTCTAAAAAGGACATATCAAGCCTGAAGACTTCAAAGATAACACCCCTGATGAAAGAAGGTAAATCAAAAGAACTCCAGATTTATGATTTTTTTTTAATTTTATGATTTTGAGAGGATGCAGCTCATGATTTGTAATGCACAAAGTCAGTAGAAACGCAGATATTCTGCATTGCAGGTCTCCACATAAAGCACAAGACACATACTACACCAGAGGCAGCTCCTTACTTCTATTGGCTGACAGCAAAATTCCAAGGTCTAATTTCACAGCTATTATTGCATGACTAACTGCAATGCTGAATTTGTGGATATAAGTCTTGATATATCATATTATTAGTTCTGTTAATAACTGTGTTTGCAAAACATTGTTTTAAAATAAGTAAATCAATAACATTCTTCTCATATGCAAATAAACATGTTTACTGGATTTTTCTCCTTCATAAGGATTATATTCCTTATACACAGTTAAAGCAGTAAAGAGTCGTTATATATTCTTCCTGAATTTATTTACTTCTATCATGCAAATCATCTTTACATTCCCAAGTCTGAAATTTCACCAACATAACTTTTGTCATCATTTATTAAAGTAGAGGGAACAACAACATGTACCCAGAGAAATCTTCACATCCAAATACAGCAGAGAAAAATTCCTGTGGAGCCTGAGACTGAAAAAGAACATAATAAATATGACAATTTCCATTTCAGACATGTATATATGCAGAAGTTGCATGTATTATAACTTTCACAGAAGTTCAAATAATTAATTGATCCAACAAAAATTATTTTATTAACATCTTCTAGAAGTAAAATTTGTTGCAAAACACGAGACAAATTATTCATATGGAGTTATCGTTACTATGTTAGAGTCAACTGAAAGTTGGACAATAAACAGTAAGATAATTTCTTGTCCATGCAAATAGCTTAGTTTGTGTTTTGAGTATGAAATTGTGTTACTTCTCAGTTATTGGCAATGAGGAGTCTATCTCAGTACATCTCTTGTGGTATTGCACAAAGACTGCACTAGGAGCTTAATTTTCATAAATAAGCATTCAAATTTACAGTATTTTACACCTGCTTTCAATAAGTGACAGTCAGAGAAACTTGATTTTAGACTTTCAGTTCAGGTGATACTCAAAGCACCCATGCTTCATGTTTTGGTTCACTATACAGTCAGAAGGAAGTAACTTCTAATCAGGACACTCAAGCTTGATGCCAAGTGAGATGGCAACGTGAATATCCTTGATGTCCATGAGCCGGTGTGATCATGTACTTGACAGCTTCCTGCTTAGACCATTATTTTTAAACATATTTGGATTAGATATCAATGAAGTACCACATCTTTCCTTTTTTATCCTCTGCTTATCCTTCTATAAACTAGATGCACTAAATGAACAATTAGTGAAAGACCTTCATATACAATAACAAAAAAAAAAGTTGTGTGTGGCTAAAATAGATGAATAAATGCAATTCTTGAAAGTTTTCAGAGACATTTTGATATTCATCATTCAGAAATTCAGGGTGAGATTCAGTTGTCTAAACATAGGTAAAATATGTTTACTTATCACCATTTTAGCTGGCATAAGGTGTTCCACCAAGTTTGCAAGCCTCCCCAGGCTTGTCCGTTGCACATCCTCTGTTATAGATGAAACAGCTTGTGTGTCTAGTTTGGATACATCAGGGCATTTCAGATGACAACAGCTGTGTGTCTAAGCAGCTGGATTGTGTTCATGAGATCCAGCTCAAACAGGAAAGGAAATTATGTAGACTACCAAAACGCGTTGTGAGGAGTAGCCAGTACAGTCAGAAAGATGCAGGCCCAGGTGACTGGAGTACTTATTTAGGTATCATGGTCTAATGGCTGAACCCCACTGCTAATATCTCTTCCATCCTGTAGAAACTTCATAGATATAGCCACAGATTAACCCTAGCCAGAAAAAAGGCTGATCCTATTGCCCAGTTTTTAACAAGTACTGAACGCCATCAGAGACTCCCTCTGACACATCCCATAAGGCTGGCAAGGTCTGGCATAGGACCTTCTGGATCAGCAGCAGGAGGTCCAGCAGGATGCCATATTGAGCTTGAAAGGACACAAGGTGCCCACTGGTAGGCCACAAAATCAAGCCATCTACCACCAAACCCAGCTATGAAGATTCACAGCACCATTTCTACCCCTCCTCAACACTCTTGATGATGCCTTGGAAAAATTTGCTTTATTTGCATTGAGAAAAAGATATCATGGTAAATATAACGATAAAAGATAAGGGGAAAAGTGATCCAAGACAAAAATAGTCTAAATACCAGAGTCATGTTCCTAATGGTGAGGTCTACCAGCCAGCAGAACATTTTCCCAAGGGAACTCCTGCTAGAACCACTGATTAGCTGCTTAAAACAAGGCAAAACAGTACTCTTCAGAACACATATTTCTTAGGGAATGATTCTGTATGTGCAAGGAAATCAGCATAATGACCTCTTAGCTCTAGTCCATAGACATTTTCTTTTAGTGTGTGATACCAGGTAATGAATGTACAGACTCAGTGTAAAAATTAGCTGGCTTAGGAGGATTTAAAAAGTAAACATGTGGAACACAGTTTGAAATATTCATGTTTTTGTCTCATGGCAGGCCAATGCAAATATTATTCCACATGTTATCAAGTAATTCCAAAGCTAAACGTACTCACCCCAAGAATGGTCATGATCAAAATCTAACAAAGTCCTTTTGAAAGGGCTCAGTTTATATAAATTAAAGGTAGCCCAAAGACATGATTCCATTCCAGCTCCTGGGGAAAGTACTGAGGAACACTTGCTCTTATTAGTTCAGTAAACCAGGTCAACTGCTAACCCACTCCGAGCTCCAAGCAACCCATATACAAGGCAAGAAACAACCTATATATGCCTTTGCCCCTTCGGAAGACCTGATTCATGAGGCTCAAGCAGAACTTGGTGCATGAGCACGGACACGGTCTTCTAGGCAGAGCACAGCAATCATGGTGACTTTCATCTACACTGAAGGAGGCAACCATTGACAAAATGAGGAATTGCAGGACCATGCACTGAGCAGGTAGAAAATTTGAGTTTGCTATCATTTGTGTTCAGCCTTAGGGCCTCATGCTGTCCCCATGACTATTGCACTCTTAACTGTGCAGTGGCTCAGTTCCTAGAAGAGAGGACTGCAGTGAGTTCCCTTCACCTATGCATCCAGCCTGCTTAATCACTGTCATGTGGGATAAACTTCTCAGAAAAGGGCAACTATGCATTTAAATCCCTCCCACAATGATCACAAGTCTCCACTTCCAAGAAATTACTAAAATTCAAATAAATTTCCTCAGTGAAGCTCTCTCTGCTCCATACTGAAGAAGGTGAAGATGCCTAATCAGCACCCAGGATTTAGGAGCTGCAGTTTGAAAGAAAATGCTAACTCCAGGTCCCTGTACTTTGTCTATCCTATAGGCTAGTTTTAGCCAGCTCCTACTTAACTTTCAGGAGTAAGGAATCACTCATTAGAGGTTGTGACATCCCTACAGGGACTGTGCAAGAAAACTAGGTATCTGTGTCGAGATAGACATTTATAGATGTTGCACTGACAGAAATGGGTGCTGAGAGAGAAATCTGAATCTGACCCAATGCTATGCCTGTCACAAACATCATAACATCACAAATGGGGCTAACAATCTTTTATTGATTTGATTTTTTTTTTGGCTGTATCTACAATTTTGGCATTCAGTGACTTAATGTCTTCTTTAGATAACATAATTAGAAAATATACTCAAGAGTGAAAAAAACAAAGAGTTTCAATTGTTCCTATCTGCACCCTATCAATGGGTGCTACTCTGATTAATCAGCAGTTATGTTCCCTTATTCCAGTGATGAATTTCTTCCAAGGCCTTAACTGTAAATAATTACCTCCCAACAGGCAAATCCCATCTTTTAGACAGCTAAGCTTCTTTAATCAGTATATTCTTAAAAATATTCTCTCAGGTTTCCTTTGCAATCTATTTCTGGAACAATATTATCGGTAATGAAAAATCTTTGCTACCAGTTACAATACTTTCATCAGCCCCATAAAAGGAAGAGAAGCTGCTTCAGCAGGAATCATTTATGCATGAAGCTTCTGGATACATGCACAGCTTCTGCAGGATGCTGAAAGCCCATCTCTTTTAGTCAATCCAAGATTCAGAAGTAGAGGAGTATGTGACTTCAGCATTGCCAGCTCTCGTAATTTGCATCCTGAGTCTTATGACAGTTTGCTGTTTCTTTTCCACTAAGCTTCAGCTCCTGGGGTCATATGATTAAGCAAGAATATCAGCTTTCCTCCTATAAAATAAATAGATTCCAGTTTCTAGACCAGAACTGCAATGTAAAAAGAATGAACCAAAACGAAACCTGGAGTTTCCCAGTTTTAGTTAGTCATGTGATTTTTGAGTAATTTTTTGACTGATGACCAGCACAATTTTTGAATGTCAGTGTCTGGCAATCTTGAGGCTCTCTCAGCTCACCACAAAAGGGAAATGAAGGCTCTTACTTGGATGGTTGCTTTACAGCATGACAAAATCCAGGGAGGATAATTGAAATGCTCCACCAGTTGTTAAGCATATATTATCTGAAGGCCACCTGCCTGGCAGATCAAGGCAACGAGCCCCTATAGAACTATTGAGGGTGCTGATTTCTGCACTTCCTTGACTTTAGTATGGTTTTACTTAACACATACACCTGCATAATTGAAATCAATCCAACCATAAGTGATACTCATGAACAAAAAAAAATACAGAAAACAAAACAGAAAAAATTACAGAGTTAACAGGACCGGCACTAGACCAGTAAAAATAGCTGATGAACCTTGCCAGCTGTTGAAAAACTGTCTGTGGGATCAGTTCCTTTGTTCTTCTCTAATAATAGTTTTGGTTTATGTTTCTTTTTTTTTCTTTTCGCTTCTCTTCTTTTACTCTTACTGTTTTCATTTCTCTTTGATGTTGAAAACAGCCACAGCTGCAATACAAAAATTATTGTTCCTACTTTCATACACAAGTTCATGCACTCAAAGGCAACTTTCATTATGCATACACATTACACGTGCAAATGCATACTCACATGTGTAAATATATACATACACCAACACACACAAACTATACATTTTTTGTGAATATATCCTGATGACAAATGACTACAAATACAGAGGAATTAAGTTTTGTCTAAGAGAAAGGAAAATTTATAAAATTGAAGATCCTTTTAATTGCAAACATCTAATAACACATAAGAACTTCTTCAACTCTGTGAAACACTGCAAGTCCCCTCCAAATGTTTCATATCCCTATGTAGATATTACTAATTTATTTTTTTATTTATTTAAATGTTATATTTGCTGCAGATAACCTGAGTATCCAAGACAACCTTTTAACTTACCAAGAGTCACAAGTATGACACCAATCCAGATCAGCAGCAATGTAAAGATAACAGAAATCAACCTTCCCAGATGCACAGTTCGAAGTAATAGAACCCCTTCCATCCAGTTTAGTCTAATGTAGTTCCTTATATGCAAAGGGATAAGATAGACCCTCCAGTGTGCTCTGAAGTCTAATTCTCTGAGCATATTGAGAACATGAGGTTGTAGAGTAACTTCCAAGAGGCAGAACTCTTCTAAAAGTTATTTGTCTCATTCTTAAATTAGTCTCGCAAATCTCCTGTGATGTTAGTAGATATAATTATTCCTTTTTTGATGGGAGGAAAGAGAAGAACTGGAAAATGTAAATTGCTTATTCAAGGTGACACAGGAAGTCTGTGAAGAGCTGCAAATTGAACCCAGGTCTTCCAACTCCCAGTTCAGTCTTTATATCAATCACATAACCTTCCTTCCTTCACTGGATACTTCAAAACAAAAACATTAATAACTTGACAAACAGTTTGTTTCTTCATGCATCAAATTGGATGCCTGAAGTGAATTTATTCCTTTTGATTTTGATTCTATTTACTACATGGTCCCAGTTATCACGTTATTTATTAAATTACTAAAATGATAACAGGTCCTAACTTCTGCAGTATAACTTAGGAAAAGTAGCAGAAAAATATATCGCACCAGCTCAGGTTGTAGAATCACTTTCACAGGATGGGTCAGGCACTAATCCAAGAAAATAAGCTTAAGATGGTTCATGCAACCCCTTGGACAACATTGTAATATAACTACAGAAGAGAGTGGAAACAAAGGTCAAGATATTTTAGTTCTGTTTCTAATTATCATAATCATCATTATTATACATCATTAAGATTCTAGTTCAGAATCTCATGGCATTTTGTATTTCTCAAATAATATAAAAAATACAGGTCCTACTTTTTCTAGTTTACATTTGAAAACATGAGATTATAACCTATTAGAGACATGTATTCTTTGGTAAATCACATCTATTTTCTAACTAATTTTTCTTCATTGTAAATGGATTATAATAACTACTACTTCCCTATCAGCTCAGCTGCAAGGCCTAAATAACAGGGTGGGGAGGTGATTCTGTCTTTATAATTTCTGGTATGGTAATTGGGGCCTTTTGCAAGATGAGACACCATAGAACCGAACTCCAAAACTAGAGCTAAATCTCTAACTAAATATCGCCCTTCACACAAGTGTAACCAGCTCTGAAATAGGCACATCTGTGCATGTATTACAGTTTATGTGTATAAATATAGAGTTCAAAATTCAGAAAGAAGATTAGTAACTGTGTTGAAACGCATACACACACGTGCACATACATATGTGTTGAAAACACTGCTGTCTCTTGGAAGTGTCCCAAGAACAGCTTCAAGTGCTAGAAATTGTTACCATTAGTTCACCTTAGCAGGAAGATGAAAAGAAACTGTTCCAAATATCTCAATGAAGAAATACAGTTTATGGAGGTGACAGGAACACAGCTAGCAGCAGCAACATCCTATTTGAAGTTTTTAACTATTTCTATATTTCTCTTCTAAATTATTCCCAGTTCTTTTTACAGTGCCAGAAGCCAAAGCGAACTTTCCTTTCTTTCATCCTGTCTGCTTCCTTTGGACACTTCCCATCCCTGCTAAAAACATTTCATAATGCTCAGTGGTGCGGTAGATCTACAACAGGAAACAGCTGGTATTGGCAGCTGGCAGGCACAGAGCAAGATGGGGCCTGGGTCCCAGCACTGAAGCTCCTATGACCCAGCATGTTCTGCAGCTTCAGGTTATTACATGGTGAACTCTACCTAAGAACAGTAGCACGGCCATCAGGGGAGGCAGAACCCTGCTGTGAAACAATGCTGACCTCTGACAGGTGGTATGGACCATGTGATAAAAGGAGAAAAATAGGATCTAATTTCCAGCCAAGGCTCTCTGTCAACAACTCTAGACAGTTGGTGATAAGGTTTATCAGTGTACTCTGCAGACACTGTGTTCATAATTAGTTATACAGCAGGAAGCAATCGTTATGATTTTGAGGCGAGGATGGGGAGACTATTTAATTTGTAGCTGGAACCATTGCCAGCTCAACAAGAACAGCTTCAGCTTCCTCTCAAATTTCAGCTTTCCCGTGAAAAAAAAATAATCTCATAATATCTGCCACTCTTCCTGCCCCAGGGAAGAGGACCTAATGGGAAAAAGTCAGCTGCTCTACCTCTTTACTGAGACCTGAATGCCATTCTTACAGGAGGGAGGACAGGAAAAGCCCAACTTCTCTGAGAGAAAATTCTTCATCCCCAGACTTCTGACCCTTGAGTGTCCCTCCATCAGCCCTCCTCCTACTAAACAGGAGAAATAATGAAGGATTCCTAAGATGGACACTCTAATTTTGAATGGAGAGATGGGTGCGACAGGGGAAGATATCTATTTCCAGGATATCCAAGATGGAAAAAAATGTTATTGGGAAAAAAGGGGAAAAACTAAGTATATATGTGTTTGGATGAGGAAAAGGGCTGTGTGGAATGAAGAAGTAAATCAGTGGTGACAGAAGTGATGAGACTAGAAATTATACAAGAGCTCTAGGAATGATGTCCTGAATCATCTTACCCTATGTGTCTGTGGGAGCTGGGACTCAAGGGTGACATCGACCATCTAGGGGATCAGGTGCTGAAAAAGGACAGGACAAATTTCAAAGCTTAAAGACAGACCAAACAATTCAATGTAGTCATTTTTAAATTAATCAGATTAAATATACTCATACATCAGGAACTAATCCCATAGTTTTGCAACTCAGACTTGTGATTTTTGATCCTCTGTAATTGTCAACACTGTATGCAGTGCATAACCACAAATGTGATACAGCTTTTTGTATGGGTGAAAGGAAGAACAATAAAGTGTCTCCCGCAGAATTTACGACACTTATAAAAAGATTTTACTTTCCTCTCCCAGAAACCAGGTTCATGAAGAGACATGGTTCATCAACAATGATTTGCAGGGCAAGCCCAGCAGAAGATTGAGCAGTAGCGTTAACAGGTTTTCTGTTCTTGCCAATCAAATAAAATTTACTTATTCCATTTATTTTGCTTCTCCTGTTTTCTTGTCTCCTTAGGCTGGGGTGTATAGTTCCACTACCCACGTATGAGATGAAGGCATAACCACGTCTTTTCTGTGCTACCTAACATCATACATGGATGTCCTCCCACACTGTTTTGTTCTCCTACACATTGATTGGCCATTTTGTTGTCTACACCATACACAGGAGGGTAAGTTGGTACTCAGTTATGACCTAGGATTAAAGCAGACAAGTCTTAAAGGCAACCTCTGTATAAAGTCAAAAAGTACCTTCATTTTTATTCTGTTCTTTATGCTGTCAATTTTCTTGTGACTGCTGCAGTCTATTCAACTAGAAGATTTAGTTTCTTTTGATGGAGTAGAATTCAGCAAATGATTTGATAATGTTGTAGTTAAAGGTACATTACTCTTCTGTCTTTCAAATGCTGCCTGAATACTAGATCTTATTGCATTGCTTTTATTTTTTATTTTATCTTGGTCCTTTCTGTCCTGACCCTTTTACCTTTGGTCCTGCCGTTTGTCACTGCTACATCCTAATAAGTCAATCAAACTGCAAACACTATTGTAGGGAATAATTTTTGTTTGTTTTTTTCCAGAATGGGTGAAGAAAGGGGCAGTGGTTGAACAAACATGACCTATCAGATTCCCATGAGTATCAAAATTTAATAATTTTAGTTGAAGCAGGCTATATGATCTCATCAATATAACCAGGGTTGATCCCAAATCCATGGTCATTGTGGGGTAAGTGTGCCAATTTCATACCAGAATGGCTTCAAATGGTTTGTGCTTCAATGCCTTGTTTCCGCTGTTTTCCATTCCATAGTACCCCATGCTGGATGGAAGGAAAAGGAAAGGGATCTGTGAGATCACCAGGTCTGGACAACTAGGGTACCTTGACTGTGGAGTGTACACCAGTGTATACCCTCATCTAATATGGAATCTACATCTACAAAATTATCTTGTCAAGGTCAGTCCTCTGAGATTTTCCACAAATATGGTCAGGAAGTACTTCTCTGAGGCAATGTATGGGGCTTTTGCACTACTGCTTCCATAAAGAAGCAGTTTAAACAGGTGAGTAGAAGAGTAGCACAGTAAAAAAAAAAATAAATCCTAAAAAATTTACCAACTAGCCAGAAGGCACTGGGTGGTGATTTGGTCAGGACCATTCGCTGATATCACAAAGTGACCTTTCACTAGTTGTTTGACCTCTTTGTGCCTCAGCAAGTTCAGCTGGAAATAAAAGCAAGACTTCACTGGAAACCAGACATTGAGTGTAAACTGTGGTTTCCTAGATAAATAAATTACAAAAGAAAGTTTTATAGGAGTCACACGGCCAGTGTCTAGCACTTTGAACAGACAATGGGTAACAGAAACCGTATGTGGGAATGCTGTGTGGCAACACTGCTGTACTACAGATTCCCCATCCAAATTTACAAATGATCTAAACAGCTCTGATTTCTGAGCCTTTGAAATGACAGTGACCCAAAATAGGATGCCCTTAGGGCAATACCCTGTCACAGCAACATTACTACGAGTTGCACTAAGATATTTCACAGAGTTAAGTAAAACTTGGTGGCAGAAGTGGGGAAAAACATATCTTTTCATACCATAAACAAGCATGAATCTAATCAGCTTTGCTTTTCTTCATATAGCACTAGTTCGCACTGGTAAGTATTTACTCAAATGATCTCATGGAGCTCTATGGGATTTTCCTCAGTAGTGTGTGATATGACAAACTGAAGCATAACTCTGCATTGACCAGTGACCGAGATTTTCAGCATTCTCTTCCAAATTTGGTCATGTATGCAATCATTTAAATTTGGGTGAATGGAAAGTGTTGTCCAAGTAATTGGGGAAAGCATATCAGGAAGGCTGACTCCTCAGGGTCTCAGCTGAACAACTTGTCTCACAGATCTGAACTACAGCCAATTCTTCTCAACTTTTATATCAGCAGACTTTCTAGAATCCTATCATCTCTGATGAGATCTGCTTTGCATTCAGTATCAAATCAGTTGCTACCATAAGGACATTCCCAGTTTTGATAAGGTTAGTTATGTTTCATTACTGACCAAAACTGATATTTGCAACTGAATACTTCAAAATAATTTGTGTTCACTTTTTAAAACTCAAAAAAGCTTATGGAACTCAATAGATGACTGTTGTGATGGAGGACACATGCTGCACTCAGGCTATCTTGACTCAGGTATCTCGTAAAACTGGTTGCCAAAAGTGAGACCTATGGCAATCTAATGGGATTTAATAGCTAAGTATTCTGGATCTACCTGGGAATTTTGCACCCTTTCTCTTCAAGACCCTGACCTTTACCTGTGCTACAAATTGTCAACATATTGGACTCTACCCTGAGCCCAGTTGTTTCACATCTGATTGATTGATATGAAACACCAATAGAAGACCATGCATCACATCAGGGATCCTATAACCCACACATCTGCTTGGTCAAGTTCTGTCTCCCAGTCACCATGAAGACACATCAGTCATAATGGTGGCACGACTTTGTAGCTCACATGACCTCCCATTGTACCATGATCCCTTTCACCCTCCTGCAATTCACATCAAATCCTGCCAATCTTTTATTTCATCTTTTGCACACCAGGACTTTTCAGTGGGATCTCCCTGGTAGAAGGAATGCAACTGTCAGCTGCGGTGAGCCACTTTCTCGCTGGGAATCTCATTGTTTGGCAACCAGCATTAACTGCTTTAGAATCATACTGAATTGTTTCCACTCTGGTCAAAGCTAGAGTGTTGCCAGCAGGCACAGATGGGGTTGTCAAGAAAATCTGAAGTGCTGATATGGCCACGTGCAGACTATGACTCACAGTAGAGGACTATCCTCTGTAGATCAGCTGAGTCTAGGCTGACAATTCTGCCACCAAGAATGCTGTGACTTGGCTTGTACAAACACTAGTAATATTTATGTGACCTACAAGATTAAGAATCAGACAAAAGACCTTTAGATCATTATTCATATAGTGCAGTCTACATGTCACTAGTTCAAAGGGATTTTAACTCTTGAATCAGCTCATACAAGGGCAATGCATAACAAAGATTATTCCTACTTCTAAATTAAAGCAGATTTTTATGTTATATACCCAATATAAAGGACTTTTAAGGAAAGCCTTGTTAGTGACTTGCATAGGCAAAGCTCCACAAGATAATGGAATAACACCAGAAGAACTTGTGCTCAAGTTTGCCGGGAGCTTGTTAGAAGCATATATTGCAGTATAGGCAGCATCCACTATGGTTTGTTGCAATAATCCCACCTTTCCTTCTTCCTTCTTACACTCACCTCAATTCATTTGCTGACCAGAGAGCAGATAGCACAGGCAGTTCTTGCTGTGAGTGGTCCTTGCCCTGGTTCTGCATATGGCTGGGGAAAAAGCAGTTTCTTAATATACACACAGTTCTTGCCCTAATTGCTTTCAAAAGAGATGGTCACCACGCAGCTCTCAGAGTGTGTGTGAGTGAGTTGCATTCCAGATTGCTGGCTATCTATTGTTTTCCTCCTTGCTGTGTGAAAAGAGCAATTCTGTATATAAAA
Organism: Aegotheles bennettii; assembly: GCA_013398125.1. Taxonomy (NCBI): domain Eukaryota; kingdom Metazoa; phylum Chordata; class Aves; order Caprimulgiformes; family Aegothelidae; genus Aegotheles; species Aegotheles bennettii. Next base: position 91,318 of record VZRW01010742.1, read on the forward strand.
AGCCTGTTGGGAGAAACATGTTTTTTTTCCCCAACAGTGAGCAGATGGTCCACAGATTTTGTGCATCATTTGTAAATTATTTCAAAGTCTATTTATCTATTCCAAAGAGATTACTGGAATCTACATCTGCATTTTCATGTAATTGTTTCCATGTCACATGAATGAGGCATAAGAGGGTTACAAAGGAAAGATGATCACCTATAGCATAGCTGGCTGACATCTGCAAGAATTTGGGGAACCTATCTACTAAACTCTTCCTTACTACACCTCTTTCCTTAGTCCCTATTACTTTTTAATAAATTTTTCAGGGGAGAGCTAGAAATCAGTGTTACTGAAAAATCTTAATGATAAATCACTAGCTCACAGAAATTAGGACAGCAGGGATCTCAAGAGATCATCTATTCCAATCTCTGGAGGCAAAGCTATATCAGTTCTTCCCGAAACAGCCCTGACAGATGGCTGCTTACCTTGTTCTAGAAAACCTCACAAGAAAATGTGAAAATTATACCAGTTACCGAAAGAAAAAAAAAGAAGGGAGAACCGTGAAGTTTTCTGCAGGGCAAAAAGAGGTAAGGGGTTTACATAAAGACTAGTTGTTATGAATGAGGACATAGATTTAATTATCTTAGTCACGCCTTCCCAAAATGATGTATATTAAATCCAAACATTAGATAATACTCATATGAGTTCCATATATTTCAGTATTACCCAAAATCTGCTGTCATCCACTACACACAGGAATTCCTGTCTTGAGAGCACAGCCATAGTTAAGAATAGATATCATAGGCTGCTTACTAAGGCATAAATAAGGTCATTGGGAGTCCTGTTGAGGATTCACTTGAATGACAGGAAGGATACTGTGGTCTCAATATAATCCAAGACACTGGAAAGACAGAGTCCTAAAAAGCTAACACAGGATACAAAGGACTCCTCATTAGTAAGAAATCAGAAAAACAGTGCAGCAAACTCACATCAGTAAATTTTGACATTTTATTAGTTTTCCTGGGCTCTGAGTGCTAGGAGTGTCAACAGCTAGGAGGAGAGAACTGCAAAGAAATGTTCTTCCTGTCCTTCTAGCAGAAAAGTAGAGATAGTGAGTTACACCAGCTGAGATCTGTGTCTTCCAGTCCTCTGTCAAGTTTAAGGAACTGTAAAAATAATTGCTAACATTTTCAGAAATGTTCCTATCTCTTTGCATAAGAAGACTGCAACAACACTGGATCTACACATGAACATCTATACCTCTCAGTGCCCTTAATTCTCATGTTACCCCTCATGAGGGATGAAATACTTCAGTCTGAACTTACTTACTCTTTAATATATGACAATTGGAGAGCAAGGCGATAAATTTGGGAGTACATTAGCTTAGAACAGCCAATGTTCTTTTAAAGATCCGTTAAATCTCTCTGAAATTGTACTGTGTGAAGTAAAATAGGCAAAGTCTATTTCAAATTTAATTTTTATGTTTCCTTTTAATTTGAGTATTTTTCTGGTGTTTAAGTGTGGTTTTGAGGCTAGATTTCTGTGCACATGAAGTTTCTTTGGTCTGTGTTTATGCAAACAAAAAACATGGGTCAGAGTTAAGATGAAAAAACAGAAAATACAAAGGAGCTGGGAGGGGGCTTATCTTACAGAGAGAAAAATGTATTATTCACAGATTTATTTATCCATCTTTACATCTGTGCGTGTCTTTGTTATTACAAGAATCACACAGTAATCATAAATATTCATAGTCATATATGTGTAGTAGGTAGTTTGCAAACACTACATCTTTCCCTCTTGGTCATGTTCCCTCTTTGCACAGAGAGGTCCAGATCCCTGACCAAGGCTCTTACACTCTGCTGTCATACAGATGAATCACTCTGATCTGTCACCAACTCAGAGGTCATAAGAAGTTCTGGAATGTCCTGAAATTGTCCAAATGGAATTTGTTTTGGCTGTTTTAGTTGAGGAAATGTTTATGAATGTTAAGCATTCAGACCTCTTAAGCTACTGAACCAATCTATTTAAAACTTGTCTTAAACTTGAACACTCGATGGGACATACATAAGTCAGGCCTTAAGTACAAATTTTATTGTCACAGCAGCTGTGAAAAGCATATTGTTTCATACTTTTAACTAAAGAAAAGCTGTTTTGACCAAACATGCCTAAAACATTGCTTGTCAGTTTAGGTCAAAGCTGAACATTTAATTTTACTAAGAATTAATTTGTTACAAATAACAAGGGAGACAGATTAAGTACCTGAACCAGACAAGAAAGCAAAACTGGGCAACATGTACAGGAAAACTCCTAGACCATAAATCTACCATTGACATAGACATTAACACTGACATTGACATAGACAATGCAAGTGATGTTCCTCAGGGGTCACTACTGGGACTGATTCTCTTTATCATCTTTGTCAACGACATGGGCAGTGGGATCAAGTGCACCCTTAGCAAGTTTACTGATGACACCAAGCTGTGTGATGCAGTCAACACACTGGAGGGAAGGGATGTCATCCAGAGGGACCTTGACAGGCTCGAGGGGTGGGCCCATAAAAACTGCATGGAGTTCAACAAGGCCAAGTGCAAGGTCCTGCACCTGGGTCAGGGCAATCTCAAACACAAATACAGGCTGGGTGGAAAAT
>VZRW01010742.1:94244-112322 GCA_013398125.1 Aegotheles bennettii
CCAGAGGAGGGCCACAAAGATGATCAGAGGGCTGGAGCACCTCTCCTATGAAGACAGGATGAGAGAGTCAGGGTTCTTCAGTGTGGAGAAGAGAAGGCTCCGGGGAGACTTTCTAGCATCCTTCCAGTACCTCAAGGGAGCCTACAGAAAAGCCAGAGAGGGACTTTTTACAAGGGCATGCAGCGATCAGAGGAAGGGAAATGGTTTCAAACTGAAAGAAGGGAGACTTATATAGGATATTAGGAGGAAATTCTTTCCTGTGAGGATGGTGAGACACTGACACAGGTTGCCCAGAGGACTTCTGGCTGTCCCCTCCCTGAAAGTGTTCAAGGCTAGGTTGGATGGGGCTTTGAGAAACCTGATCTAGAGGGAGTTGTCCCTGTCCATGGTGGGGGGATTGGAACTAGATGATCTTTAAGGTCCCTTCCAGCCCAAAACATTCTGTGATTTTGTGATTATAAAGTACTGTAAGTAACTTTCATATTTTCTAGACAATCTATTGGATGGTCTATTGTGTTTTGTTTTGTTTTTGCTTCAGTGGCCTTTTTTTTAGATCTTTTGTAAGAGCCAATGTTTCTGCAGAAAGTGCTTAGATTTATTTCCCTGAGTGCTTTGATATAGTACCCTACATTCAACAAATGTGACTTAGAATCATAGAATCATTATAGTTGGAAGGGACCTCCAGGGTCATCAAGTCCAACCTTTATCCCATCATATTCCTAACCATTAGACCATGGCCTCAAGTGCCTCATCAACCCGTTTTTTGAACACCCCCAGGGACGGTGACTCCACCACCTCCCTGGGCAGCCCATTCCAGTGCCCAACCACCCTCTCAGTAAAGAACTTCTTCCTAATATCCAACCTAAACTTCCCCTGATGTAACTTGAGGCCATTTCCTCTCGTCCTGTCATTAGCAATTTGGGAGAAGAGACCAACACCAGCCTCACTACAACCTCCCTTTAGGTAGTTGTAGAGGGCAATAAGGTCTCCTCTCAGTCTCCTCTTCTCCAGGCTAAATAACCCCAGTTCCCTCAGCCGGTCTCCATAAGGCTTGTTTTCCAGACCTCTCACCAGCCTCGTTGCCCTTCTCTGGACTCGCTCCAGCACCTCAATGTCCTTCCCATCCTGCGGTGCCCAGAACTGGACGCAGCACTCAAGGTTCAGTCTCACCAGTGCCGAGTACAGGGGCACCATCACCTCCCTACTCCTGCTGGTCACACCGTTTCTGATACAGGCCAGGATGCTGTTGGCCTTCTTGGCCACCTGGGCACACTGCTGGCTCATGTTCAGCCGGCTGTCAATCAACACCCCCAGGTCCTTTTCCGCCAGGCAGCTTTCCAGCCACTCTTCCCCAAGCCTGGAGCACTGCATGGGGTTGTTGTGGCCGAAGTGCAGGACCCGGCACTTACCCTTGTTAAACCTCATGCAATTGGCCTCAGCCCATTGCTCCAGCCTGTCCAAATCCCGCTGCAGAGCCTCCCTACCCTCAGGCAGATCCACACTCCCACTCAGTTTTGTGTCATCTGCAAATTTACTGAGGGTGCATTTGATCCCCTCATCCAGGTCATTGATAAAGACATTAAACAAGACTTGTTTATGAAGTTATAAAACCAGGATTTCACTGGATGCCGGTCTCTCCCAAAAGAATGAAGTCAATGTTTTCATAACCAGTGTCCAGTTTTCCCTTTATTATTGCACTACTGTGGAGCACATCTAACAAGTGAAACCAAGATACATAGGTCTAAAGGAAAGCGTGTTCTGGGCAGGGGCAGGAGTGAAGGGGTTGCCCGTGGAAGTCCAGGGAGGACTCTGGCATAGGAGTAAAAATGATGCACTTCTACCAACTGCTAAAATGCACATTAAGGAAAATTAATGATGGAATTTGACCCTCTTGGGAATCTAATTCAAGAAGAAGAGTATAGGGTCAGGCAGAATATTCACTAAGTATTTTGAAAATCCATATTTTGTTATTTTTAACTATCCTGTCATGGTACAAATTTTCAGGGTTTATAAATGCTAACCACACTATAATTTAATAACAATTTGGCATAGAATAGAAAAAAGGTGGACAAAATATTTGTGCATTTTTTTGCAATATTCCTCTCCTGCTTTTCAACCAAGTCCCAAATGCACTTTAAAAACACACATTGTGCCTACATTCTCTTCTTCAGACATTTTATACCACAATTGCCTTGACTATAAACTCTTTATGTTAGTATTACACGACGCCAAGCCCTTCTGATGAGTCCTGTGTGTGAGATCAGAGAGTCATTATGATGCTTCGTGAACAGATCCAGAACACTGGTAATGGTCAAATCATATCCACAGTTCTTTCAGAACTTTCAGAAGTTATTTCAGAACTTTCAGAAGTTCTTTCAGAAGAATAGTCTGGTTTGACTTTTACTCATTAACCAAACAAAACTCCCACTGGTCAGCATCTGAAGACAAAGCAGTGGATTGATTCTTTCCTTTGCAGAAAGGTCTGTGTTTTAAAAGGAGTATTACAAGACTGGACAACATCCGGTACAAGTTCTTCTCGCTGAGATTTAAAAATTCTCTTCACCTTTGCCTTTGGACACACATGAAGAGGAAATAAGGTTTATTAAATTCTTGTGGTTAGAACCACTGAAGAAAAATGTGGGGCTTTTTTTGTACATATTTAGGTCCAGATCTTACTCCTATAACTATGAACTGACTTGTACTCCAACAATGAATTGCTCAGTACTCACACTTAATAGAATTAATGAATGGGGTTTTTTTTCAACTCCTGTCTGGAATAAAAACTAACAATTTTTTAATACATATTTAGCTTCTTTTACATCATTAACAGGAACTCTGAGACCTAATATATTATAGAACCTGTCATTAGGTGAATTCCAAAGCATTTTTTATATTGTGTGGCATATAGTATTGCATTTCCCCAAACTGAATGCACACACCTTGGAACAAACTTGTGGCTTCTTCTTTTCTATATAAAGTTATTTTTTTCTAATAAAGATCTCGTTAACTGGAGGCAGTAACATAGCTGAGTAAATAACATATTTCTTACCCTTTAGGGAGAGCATGTGTCAAGGAATTTTTCCAGAACTCCCAAATTTTCTGAAGGAAATCACGAGAATGAGGGTTGCAGCATTGATAATGGGACTGTCAACTAGCCATGTACAGAACATATCTACAAGCATCCATTAAATTTAAATAAGACATCAATTATATTTAAGCATTGCTTAATTTTAAACAAGCATACACATGCACATTCCACCTTACTAAATGCAGCTAAAAAAAAATCCCTCCAAGAAAACAGAAACAACCCTACATTAATCCATTAGTCTCACTTATGTGGTTGAATTCATCACTTTCATCATATGTATCAACAGTGAACCCTCAAGACCAAGTCCCTGCTCATTTCAACAAGTATCATCTACCAAAAAAGGAAATCAATAGGAGTTTGTCCTTTTTCATGGCCGTGACATGTGCTGGTGCACATTTACCCTTGCACGCAAGTACTACTGAAGTCTCAGTGATATAACTGTGTAATGTAGTCTCAAGTTAGATGAATAATTTTGCCAGAATGAAAATCCATAACAAGAATGGGCATGAATGTTGCTCTTTAAAGAGCTTTCAAAAACAAATATGTATCTAGATTACTTCATCTAATCATTTACTGCAAAGTGCACACACTTGTGCTTTCCTTGTATGTTCCCAAGGATATTTTCAGACACTTTCTCGACATTTACAGGACTCTCAGCTACTGCAGCCACATGACCATTAGTAACGGGTAATTTGACTTCTTGGATTCACCGCTGAGATAAAAATAGAACATGTGGCTGATACATAAGGAAGCAGATACTTTAGCAAATTTGTGTTATTTTAGATGGTCAGGAATACTCACTGTAGTATAAGTTATGTGGGGAAGGATGAAATTAAGCAACAGAACTCAAAACTTTACTTGCATCCTAAGTTTTGTTAGGGGCCGTTCTGTATTTTTTGGCACAATTAATATTTGGTAAGGGAAGAAACTGGTAGTCCATTAGAAGCTTAAGCACTAAGTGACGCTATTTCTCAGGCCAGGAACAAAGCAATCAATTACTAGCAAACAGCAGCAGCAACAGCTGGTAGGGAACATTGTATAAGAGTAGTGCTGAATAAGCCTAGGGTAAATCAAATGTGTCTTTGATAGAAATCGTATGTCAGGCCTTCACTGATGAAACTGCAATATTTCCCATGGTTCATACTAATGAAAAACAGTCCTCATGTCTTCCGGGAAAAGTTACTCTTTTTCAGCAAAATATTTTTGTTTTAATTTTGTTATTTCTATGGATGTTTTCTGGAAGAGAAAAAAAATCACTGTTAATTATCTTCAACAGTTTCCTATTTATAGCAAAGATCATTTCTCCATCATGCAGAAAGTATGTTCAATTACTGTTTAACAAAAAATACCAGAAAGTAATGATATTTGTCTTCCAATTCAGGTGCCTAAAAATTACTTGTATAGGAGCTGCTTTAGTACTGCTTAAAATCACTGTCCTGTTCTTTACATACCTACTGCATTCCTTTTATTTTTGTTACTGAATACAAGGGTTGTGGTCATACATATCCATTTTGAAAAATTTGACTTGAGTTTATAGTTTAGCCATGATTGCCAATTTGACAAACTGCCTTAGTTCATGACAAGTTCAAACAAACCACAATTGTTCCTTCTCACTTTAATTAGCAGATAATGTAAATAGTGGTGAGAGAGAGGAGGGAACCTCCAACCCTCTGGAGGTGCCTGGTTTTTCTATGGAGAAAGCACATGCCATCTTCACATGTGTAAAACTAGGTGATATGAACCTAGGGCTTTGTGTCTCTGCATTGACTGTAAAAGGTGCTTGGGGCAACTCTGATCTTCACTATTTAGATTAAGTGGCTCAGGAAGCTGGCGCAACTCACCTTCTGATCATGGATGTATCTTTTCTGGATTAAAAAATCCTCTTTCTTGGAAAGATGAAACCATTTTAGAAATGGGTTACATAGCACTTTTTATGTTCCATTCAAATAAGTACTTTGTGTACTAAAGTTCAAGGTATAATACCACCTCACAGCTTTTAATAGAAGAGCAAGCAGAATAAATGATGGATCAAGCAAATATGTAGGGGTAGGTTCCTCATCTTTGAATCTTGCCTAGCTCCCTAAAACACCAGAATCATAACACATGATGTGATTCATACCAAAAGATGTCAGAATAACACTGTGGATCAAACAGCAAAGGAACTGAGAGCCTGACACCTCTCAGTGACCATGAGTGACCAACTCTGTAGAATTGATTGAAAATCATCTACATCCAGAAGGTGTTTATCAACCTCTATGAAATCAGTGGGGATTCTTCATCCAGCTGAAAGCAGAATGCAAATCTCAAAATGACAGTGTCTCAAAATGTCATTAAAAAAGCAGAAGTTGCAGCTTTTTTTTTGGACCGAGTTCTGTTCTGCTCCCACAACAGGGTTTAAAAAATGTCTTTCTTAAAAACATTGCAATGACTGACACATCCCCAGTGATGCTTCTAAACTTCATTAATTGATAGGCTGCAATTCAGAAAATGGCAGTTCCCTTAAGAAATTCAGGGTTTGGATTATGTTTAACATTAAACATTTCTTATCTTATTCAAAGAGTCATTAAGTGATGTCACTGCCAGGTGGAAATAAGATACTTTGTGTGTATTTACAGTGAATCTACATACCAGGGAATACTTACCTTTTTTTTTAAGTACAGTCTTTGAGCTAGACTTACATGAAGCTTCAGGAGTATTTGCAAACAGTTTAATTAATATTTCCCTCACCTTATTGACAGGAATCTCCACTGTCATTCCAGCTTTGGACATCAGAATGAAGGAAAGCTCATTTCATACAGAATGCATCACAGATTAATAAAAAGATGAAGTGGCTGCCTCAGAAGGTAAAAGGAAGTATTTTGTTAGGCCTCTACCCCTAATAGCCAGAACTTGTCATGAACATTAAGTTAATGCAAACTTAAGTGCTTTTATAAAGAAAATTATGGGAAAAAAATGTCTGCTATCTTGAAAACATCTAAAGAAAGGCCTACCAACTTCTTGCCATCTGCTGGGTATCCCATGGCTGAAAGGCAAGCAGGTGGAATGTGCAATACATTTTACCAAACTGCTGGGCTTGCACGTTAAGAGATTTGTCACTGCTCTACTAATAAAAAAAAATAAATTCATAAATGAGATAACATTTCAGCCCCAAAGATACAATTCCCTGACATTAAGATGTACGGTTTGCAGCAAGAGTTACATCCCCAGAAGTGTTATAAAACTCAAATCTGCCTGTACTCTCTCTCATACCGTAAATCTGTGATGCTGGTGTGAGCACCTCCTGCTGCAGGAGAGGGAATGGAGTTTGGAATGGCAGCCAGCAGGAGGCTTGGAGACTTTTGCACCTTTAATGACTTGCAAATCAAAAGCATGAAAAACAAACTACAGTTCTCAAACGGTTTTCTCATTCAGGCTTGGTAGTCTGCATCATTTTCTCCCATACCATTCCTGTTATTCTTGATCCTAGAGCGTCAGTCTTCTCAGTGCATTGTTTAACGTGGAGAGAAGGGGGTAGGGTGGGAGAAGGGATCTGTCCAATGATCTCAAAGCATATGTTTTTGATTCTAATAAGATTATGGATACCAAAGGAATAAAAATGGAAATCACTACTGCCAAGATATGAAAGAAAGTTTGCATAGTAAAATAATTTAAACCCTAACATTTGGACCCAATAAGGCTAACACAAAGTTTATTCCATATTTTTGGAAAGTATGCTTTTTCTGCACATTAAGTGGTACCAATAAAAAATAATGATTCTCACTCAGTTTATTTCTATAAATTATATTGTTTTATAGTTTTCCAGGGCTCGGTTATGTGTCAGATTCTATGGCAAACACCTGGGTGTAAAATGCAATAAGCTTGTTACTTCCAGTGGGGGTTGCGGGGAGGAGAGCAACAATCCCTCATTCTCCCCAAAATATACCTATTTCCAAGAAAACTGGATTGCAGCTCATCTGAAAACATTCAAAGTCTTTTTCACACTTTGGGAATTATCATTTGCATCACCTCTCATCTTGATAGTGATATAAAACTGAACAATTCAGGGCCTCAGAAGCAGCAACAACTTCAGACATGAACATGAATTTGGTGTTCTTTGCTTAGTACCTAATGGGTGACTGCCTATATCATGGTTTTGTTCTTTAATTTAGCACAGGTCAATGTACATAGAATACTACACAGTACATTTATGAGAATTTTTAAGAAGTCATGAATTTCACAAAAATTCATAACTTAAAAGTTATGATGTTGCAAAGACTAGTACTCAGTGATTATGGATAGACTACAGTTAGGAATGCCCTTACAGCATCAATTTGACCCCTTTTATATATGCACTATAATTACAGATGGTTGGAAATGTTCCATCAAAACTTTTTTTTTTTTTTAGTGAAAATCAGTTTTCTGTGGGAAAATGTTGTTTTTTCCAGAAATGCTTCAATTTTCCATAGGGAAAATGTAAGCAAAATACATTCTTTTGAGTCAAGTCAACTGGATTCTAAATATTTCAGCTTGTCAAGCTGAATAGAAGCACTTCCTTTCAGGTCAGCATGACATTAATGTTTATACACCAGAACTGCTGTAGTGCATCACAGAACTTACAGATTAGATCAGCTCCTCTGCTGCAGGACATGTATAGTGCAGTTCCTCTCTTTCCAACTTCTCCACCATTGTGCAAGTGACAATACAAGACTGCAGACCAGGAAAGCAAAAGGACAGGACTCAGTAGGGCAACTGAAGAGACACCTGAAACTGAAACAAAGTCTGAGATGCATTTCATTGTATCTTAGACATCTAAAAATTCATCATGTTGTACCTAAGCAGCATGGTTAAAATCTCTTGATAGTAAATGCCTCCAGAAGACAATTTCTCCTCTCCAAATATAAATAATTAAGATAGGTGACACTGAACAGGAATTAATCTCTGCCATCTTTTTCCATTGATTAATGATGGAGCACAGATGCCTACTTTAGACTAGACACTAACTTTGCCAAAAGCAGTGAGATGTTCCTGCCCTTTGGCTTGACATCCTACCCAATGAGCTCTGTGTCTTCTGTTTCTTGAGGAAATGTATGTCTGCCTTCAGTCTCAAAGCTAAAATGTATGGGCAAATCCTTGTGCATGAACAGTGCCCTGGTGATTTCACTGGTTTCACATCAACAAAGACTGTGTAGGCCTGGGAAAGTAAACATCAAAATGAATCGATCACACACCCTAACAAAATAGTAATAATTATTTACCTGTAATGTAAGATGTGCTATTATAGGAAAAATGACACAATTTTGTTATGTAAGGACACCTCTTGTCAAAAAAGTAATCCTTCATAAGTTAGCAATTGCTTAACTAATGTCAGTCATACATGTCATAATACATATTTTCAGAGAAATAATAATTGTTGAATTGTGCACACTGTCAAGTGCCCAAAGAGCACCCAAGAACAATGCATCCACATGGTAATCACTGCCCACACTCCATGGAGCAGGTAACCTCTTCCCTGAAGAACTTAGTTTGACCTGACAGAAGGAAGATAAGAGAAGGCAATGCAACAATACCAGCTCACGATGGCATCTAGTGACATGATAGAGCTGTATGTGAGAGGTGCTATTTACTAAAAAGGGTGGCTGTCTAGAGCAGAAAGGCACTGAGGAGAGAGAGGAGGAATATGATAGGGACAAGCAGAGAAAGAAGAGGAAGTGGAAGGTGTATATGGCCAATTACACTGGAGAGAGGGAGAGTCCAAAGTGTATGCTTCAATAACTTTTGCATTTCTTGAATTTACAATACTCACTTCTGCAACCTTATAAAATGTTCATAATATTGTTTTAGAATACAGAATATAAACCATATGTGCCTGTGTCAAACTACATATAATATGCATGTCCTGGGTATTGTGTTTTGCAAATTTAGCAACAGCCTCTCACACACGGCTCTCATTAGCATATGTGCAACCACAGTGAAGTTAATAGGATTAGAGCTTGTCAGGAATTTTTCAATTAAACTTCTCTCTTTTTTTTTTTTTTCATTGGAAAATACCACTTCATTGAAATTTAAACTGTGCATGAGAACGTAGTGGTTTGGGTGCAATTTGCTTTAGGAAAGGTTCTTTGGGTCCTGGAATTTTTATCAAAACCGGGAAAAATAAAAGCTCAGAGTAATGTTGCAATCAGAGTATAAGGCTGGACACTGGAGAACCAAAGATGAGTGCCTGTTGCATCAATGAGATCCTGACTCAGCCTACTGCTTATCCAAGGATGAATTCTATCATCCCATCCTGAAGCTGACTTTATCAAATCCTGAGTGCTAACAAGACTATAGCTTCTTTCTGTATTAGAGTAGTTCATCCAGTGAATCTCTCCACTGAGTTTCTCCACTTTTATATATAAAAGATGAAAGGCCTTTGTTTTATCCTAGTAGGAAATTAAAAGTATCTCCAAATTCTCAAAGTTTGTAGGAAGTGGAAAACTTTTTTCCAATCTGCTCTGTGCAGACTTATCTACAAACCATCTCAGAAAATATCTCACCAGCATCATTGATTCAACCAACTATCTCTACTCTCAAGATACAGCAAAGACTGTATGAATGAATGGACTGAATGAATGGACACTGAATGAAGGGACTCAAATGAATACATGAAAGGAAAAGTCCAGATTAAAAGGTAGGATGTTACTGTTTATCGCCCAAAACCTTTCAGAAATTTAAATATGTATTTTTTAATTTTCCCCATATTGCACAGCACAGAATCGTGCCATATCTGTATAAGCCCCCACACACATTTTGGCTATCTAATGCTTCTTTGCAGATGAGCCTGCTAGCTGTCTCATCATCATCTTCTTGTTTTAATTTAGACACTGTGGAGTTTTTTTCTCCTTTTGAATGCATTTCCTTTAAAAGAAAGGTAAAACAGTTTGAAATCAACAAGGTCAAGGTTCACTGAAATAACTCTTAAATTTTCTGCTGTGAACTGAAGGTGTTGTCAGAATGCCGTATCCCTTTAAAGAACAGCAGATATGCTGGAAAGGCACCAAAGAAACTTCTATACTTCTGAACAGCATCTTTAAAACAGCAGCACTAGAACAGATGAAGAGCTTCGGGGAATTCACAGAGCCACTTACTCTCCAAAAATAAAGCTATCAATGCTTTACTTTGTTGAAGTTACCAGCGGTCGGTCATTGTTGGTTGAAAACTAAAAATGTATACTTTTACATTCTTAGCACACGTACACAGTGCCAGCTGGCTTTATGGCTGAGCTCTGCAACCTAGGGGGCTTGCAGGATCTCAACATCTGCAAAATTATGCTTTGATTTTTGGCACCGTCAGATCTCAAGGGAATGAAACCAAAGCAATTGCCAGCCAGAACTCACATTTTGACATGTTAAACAAGGGGCTGTTCCTCAGAGTTATTGCCATTTGGAGAAGAGCAGTAAGCTATATACTTGAAGGGAAGAGGAGAAAGAAAGAGTAGCCGACAGACATCAATGCTACAGTATTACTGCTACCAGTGAGAGTGGCTATTGGAACCAGTGTAAAGGAACAGATTATGAGAGGTGTGGGAATGGAAGGAAATTGGCAGGTCCTGTACACAAATGCTTATTTTTAGTTGCACCATGTTCATGAAAACAACTGAAAAAATAAAAATATATAATTATCTAGAGTTGTGGCTGATGCTAAAAGACAAAGAAGATAAGATGAACTCTAGCGTGAGAAAATACTATACACTATTATAATTCATAAAGTCTTTTTTAAATATTTTTTTCACACTAATAGCCTCTGATTTTTTTACAGATTTATGGCCATGTAAACAAAAAATGTGACAGTTTTATATTAAAAAACAGCACATGAAGAGTTTAGCAAACCAGGAAAATGTGGGTACTGCACCTATGTGCTTCACAGCTTTTATTGGACAGTACAAGCAAAAAATCTGAAACCCGTGGGTAGGAACTGAATTTTCCCCAGGATCTTCCACACTCAGCACATGAGGAATTCTCACTTTGCAGCAGTGGAATTACTGCCTGACACTCATCATGGCTCTTTGCTGATCCCAGGGATTTACAATAGGTCAGTGGTGTTTAGTGACTGGTAACTCTTACCACCCTTTCTCACAAGAAAATGAACGGAGAAAACTTGAGCTGGAGCAGTTTTTCAGGACAAAGACTGTAGTGATTGCTTTCCTGGGCAATGGCATCATTTCCATTCGTATCAGCTCAAAATGTCCCTTGGAAAATAATTTTCCCAGGACATCACTTTAACCACACCAATTTCTGTCTTTTTTTTTCTCTTTATTTCTCTGCTTAAATTCCTTTATTTGCTGTATCTTTTTGTCCTTCTCTATATATTTCCAACTTTCCCCCTCGCCTTTCTTATGAATACCAAAAGAGCAATATTCCTTGGTATTGAGCCTGAGCCTCCACATTGTTAGTTAACAAAGAAGCACCTTATACTTTTGCCCATACAATGCCTTCATGCTCAAGAAGAATTTTTTGTAAACAACTGAAACAAGGAAATTATTTTAAAAATTTAAAAATAAAAAGAAGTTAATTGGATGGATAACTTTTGCATTGTCCTTCCTTGGCAAGAAACATCCTTCAGGCCCTTCTCTTCAGCTTCCCTCTGTCACGATATCTACAGGAAATTGGAAAATACGTAGATACTTGTTGTGCTGATACTGCTGAAGACTAATAAAGTCTCACAGCTACCTCACCCTCCTCTACCTCAAATTGTTCAATCTCTTTTACATACTAGAACTGTAAATTCACTGTCAGTATGGTCTTGGTGGGTCAGAGAGGGCCCTTCTGTCGCATGTGGATCACCTAGCACCTCTTCTGTGATAACCTAGGCTGGTTACAATCTGCACTAATACAAACAAATACAGTAATTTTAGAAAGGCATTGGACTCAGATTAAATTTAGGGTCCACCAAGATGTTACCTCATGCTCAGGAAATCCCAGATTACTGGAGCCTGGGTGGGAGGAGAGAGAAGACGGAAATATTTCTGCATGACCTTCTCTGGCTTTGGATGCATCCCCTGGCGTTTGTCAGAGCCAAGACAACAGACCAAGGGGACCTTTAGTCTGATCCAGCACAGCTCTTCTCACGTACTTTCCCTTCACCTGACTGATGGACTGGAGAAAGCACTGAAATGACCTTTTGGGGAAAGAAGAGGTAGCTTTAGCATATTAGTACCCGGGTTGTATGTCTTTCCTGATCAACTCAAAGGTAAGCCTGACTTTCAGATGTAGAAGGACTGAGGATTGATGGAGAATCTGAAATTATTTCCTTGACAGAAGGACACTTCAGGATAAAATGACTGCTTTTTATCAAAGGTGACCCTTTGATAAAATCCTGTTGTCTTCATAATGCCAAAGAAATCCTAAAATCACACCAAAGAAATCTTAAAACTGAAAAATCCTGGAAAAAGCCTGATTCTTCTCTAGCCACAGCCAATATCACTGAAAGAAGACTAAGACCGTCTGTTAATAGGAATGGATTCCCCTACAACTTTGCAAAGACAGAAGGTATCAGCAGTATTCTCTTCTCCACTGTTTTACTTGTTTCATGGGTCTTGGAGGGAAAGTCAAATGTATGCTCAACCATACAGTGGGGAACACACTCTGATCTCTCCCTGAAGTTCTACAATTTACTCCCTTCTGCCAGAAATCATTATGTTTCTTTGAGAGTTGAAACTCTAGTTGACTTGTTCTCAAATAAACCTAAAAATATCTTCTTTGGACTTAAGACAAAAATCAGAAATCTGTTGCACAGTCTAGGTTGCTGTAGTCATTTAATGTTTCAGGAACTAGTCGTCCCTAGTCCTCACAGTCCACACAAGAGAGAGCTCAAGCTTCAAGGAAAAGTCATGGTGAGTCTAAGGAAGATAGGATCTTATAGACTGGAGGGAAATGAACTTGAAGGTGAAATATTCTTTTCTGAAATGTGCTCCCTTGCAGTGCCTAAATGTAGGGGAATATGTTTAACCTAGGTTTCCCAAAATATGTCAGGTTCCAGAGAGTCACTCTTAGAAATAAACAGGATCCTAAAGTAGTTTTGCTCTTTCACCAGAAGGTCTCTTTTTCACCTGGATTTCATTGCAGTCTGATATAGTGACTTCTTCTCCCATCATTCCCAGCAGCCCCCTCAACAGGAGATATGGCTTCACTTTCCAGGAAGACAAGGGTTCAGCATCCTTCAGTCTTGGGTAATGTACAAATCCCAGCCCACCCGCTTCCTCCCAGGGGGGACTTCAAAGCATGGGCAGAGACTGCAGTCCTCTGGGTGACCCTCTCAGGTTGCAGGATGGGAGTCAAGCAGACACTAACAAACAGGATGACCATGTGTAATCCTGTTGTTCGCTTGTCTCCTCTCGTCCTGTCCAGCAGCAGTACCTAAATGCCGCACATTTAACAGCCAGCCTCTCTCCACCAGTGGGCTTAGGGATGTTTCAAGTACTCATCAGTCACATCTAGCATGCAGGAAAAGATAAAAAAAGCTGGAAATGGCTTTGATGACTAGGTAGCCACATTGCAGAAGAAAAGGTTCATGGGATGAGATAGCATTTATTAGCTATCTGTGATTGACAGATCTTTAATTCCTGTTTCCTGACTGGCGGGACCATAAGGCAGATTGTAAACGGGGCTGCCAGGCAGGATGGAGAGCAGAGACAATCAACAAATCCTTTTATTGTTTTCTTCCCCCATTTTATTTTTAACCTTACAGGACATTTCCCTTCGATGACTTTACTTCAGGCTTTTCATTATTGCTCTGCAGGAGGAAAGGGCAGTACGGTCTCATAGTCTGGGCATTGCTTTACCCGCTGGGAGTTCACAATAATATGATATCAATCAGAGTATGTCTACACTGCTGTAACATTTGCACTAGGAACGCACTTTTGGAGTGTCCTGATCATCCCCACTTACAGCATTTTTTTTCCTGCTGCAGGAACGAGAGTATTTTGGGATGAAATTTATCAAGAAATTGCCCTCCAAGACAGCACCCCATGAGTTCCAGCAGCTACAGACACTCAGTCCACAAACCAGATGAGAGCTGCTCTGAGGCAAAACCCTCAAATCCAGCTCTTTCATTCTCCAGTTTCCTCATGGCACACCATGTTACAGGCTATGTCCATAATATTTCAGCAAGAATCTCCTTCCATCAGTGACTCAGGGTCACACACAGACCTGCAGAGGCCATATTAGCCATCAAGTTGTATATTAACTCAGTGGTGCAATGATGCTGCTTTAGGGTCTGCCCATATTTTCCCAGCTCTACCCAGGTAACAGAGGCAGGAGCAGGGCACTGAGCTCAGGAGCAGGTCCTACTTGATACACATTGTTTAACACCAGCACACTTAATAAAATAAAAACCAGGATACACCTACAGTTAGAAATACTTCCTCATTGTATATTTAGGTTAAAAGTCCCAGAGATGGGAGAATTAAACATACAGATTGAGATCAGACCACAGAGAGAAAGACATAAAGCTATCATGTCCTGGTGTGAAAACCACCCTTGTCTGAATGGCAACGAAATCTCACCGTACATATTTTGCCTCAAATCAGAACAGACTTTTAGCACCCATCATAATAACCTGACAAGCCGACAAAACTGCTGTAACAGGAGTGACCTCCATCTCCCCTTTGCATGACTTCTCAGATAGCAGACGGGTAAACCGATGACTCACTGAAGCCACAGTCCCAGTTCATATTTAACTGCAAGTGCATGAGCTACTGATTCAGCATAAAGGGCCCCATACATAAAGAAAAAGAAAACAACTTTCAAAAGAAAAGATGTCTGACATGGTAAGATATTTGAGGAAATTAACTTTACCCCTACATAACATCCAATAGTAGCACATCTGTAAAAAATAAACAATTCCTACTGCCTACAGGTGGCATATTTAATAAGTAAATATGAACACAGCAGCAAAAAAATGAAACTTAATCATCACACCAATGTGACCTTGAATGATCCCCTTTTCCATAGCAGCTTAGCAGTCTGTTCAGAATCAGAATACTTAATTCAGTACTTTTTTTTCCAAAATTTGTAAAATATGTTACAAATGATCCTTATGTTCATTTTACAGACTGGGGGAGGGGGGAAATGAATGAAAGCTGCTTGCTCAGAGTTTATCATCATACTGGTTACAGAGCTTGAACAGAAAATAAGACTTCCATTTGTCACAGTTATCTTGGGGTCTGTAAATATCATTAATGCTGTTATTGAAAAGGAATAGTTAATGTCAAACATTATACCACAGTATGGAAAGCTGGAAAGTGAGGGAGCTTTTGGGGGTAATATTTAACAAATGCAATCATTGACACATTTCAAAATGCTTTCTATAAGCAACAAGCATTTTAAACTAAGTTACTCCATTTCAAATTGATGTCATATGAGACTATTGTAATTCCTGAAGATAAAAACTTTTTTGTTTGAAAATCAATAATATTGATACTTTGGATTTCCAGCTTTTTATATTTCTTTTTTAGGTTTATGTCAACAGTCAAAAAGAATAAGTATAGCTCATCATGACATTCATCTCACTTAATGTAGCAATATTGCATTGCTTAAGTTAGACAGTGTTCTACTCTGCACAAATTAAATGAGAATTAGGCTTGTGCACTACTCACCCAGTGATTTAGAGCAGGGAATGAATTCCACAAAAAAATCACTATTATTTCCCAATCATTTTAACTTCTATAGCTGGTTCACCCTGCAAATGTGGGCATTTAAGTTTTTGTGCCAGTTTTACAGTTTGCTGCCTCAAAAAAAGGGCTGTTTTCCCCTCTTGCCCAGGCCAGTGCTCCAGCTCCTGCTTTCATGTGACCACCTGACGAGCCAGAACTCATTGGCAGTCAATTTTTTTCTGATTGGTTTTCTATCAGTTTCTTGAATTGAAACAGACCCCCACAGGGTAAGAAAAGAATTAGAGACAAACCAAAAGCAGGAACCAAACGGAGGGTGAAGGGCAAGGGCAGTATTGATTACAAACTGTTGGATCAGCTCATGACCTAATGAAACCTCACCATGAGAGGGCAGGACCAACAAACATGGACCACGTTCCAAGCAACATCAAATGACTTATCAACTTTTAATAGAGTTTGAGGCTGTTTTACACACACACAAAAAAGCAAGTAAGTGAGATAGCTTTCATTGTGTCCATTTAACTCTACAACATTATTTATAGATTTATATTTACCCAGATTTATATATTGTCGATTTTATACATTTATATGTTTTCTTATGGTTGGCAAAAGCCTAAACACAAACAAAAGTAGAAAACTGATGGTTACAATACCAAAATCCCAACTAGTATACAAATAATGAGAAAATGAGAAAAAAATGGACATCACAATCTATCCAAAAGCAAAACATGTTTGGGTTTTTTGCATTATGCTGCCCTCGAGCAAGCAAAGAATCAAATAGGCAGCATTTCTATTCAGGTGATAATACTGGTGCATTATGAATCCTGTTCTGCATCTCTCCATATTCCACAGGGTCTCAGGTGTGAGAGACACACAGAGTTGCCCTTTGAACAACCCCCTTCATCCAACTAAGATGGGCAAACCATTCTGTAACACAAAGAAAGCAGCGGGACTGGGACTGGTGGGGGCAGAAAGCACAGTGGAAAACAGAAGAGTTTATTAAGATCTAATGAAAAGAAAAACCAAGATTAAATTAATTGTACCCCCATTGCCCTGGGGTCTGACTTTCACAGTGTTATCTGTATGTGAAGAGAAATGCAAACGCTGGGGTGGGAGGAATGTGCCTTTATTGTCCCTCCTACCACATGACTGCTTCTCCACCCACAGACCGCACTCTACCCACACCTTCCCTCTGCTAACTTTTGCCTCATATATCAAGGCCAATGTGCCTAGCTTAGGGACCAGTTTCACTCAGGTTCACAATTCCTGCAGAGTTTACTAAGCATTAGATACTGAAAAATGTTTATATTAGAAGTGAAAAATCCAGATTTTGGATCTTTACATTCTACTTAATTTCCCCAATAACATATGAGTAGTTTTAAGAAGCACTGCATGTCCACTGCCATGCCAGCTTGGCATTACAGGTATACAGAAAAAAATGATATTGTATTTTAAGATAATACTTATAAGACTTTAATTGTGCAGAATTTTCGGCCTAAGCAGTATCATTAGTGCCCTCTGGCTTCCATATGGGCTGGAATATAAAAATCCTGGCAAGGGGATCTTAGATGTGCCTCTTAGACCAAAACATTCCTCTTCAGATTCCTGCATCCTTGTGCCCTGCAGGAAAGATTCCAAATTATGTGGTTACATTTCAAAGGCACCCGAATCTTTTCTTTATCTATAGAGGGAACTTTGAGGCTCATTAATGAAATACTTAAAATTTCATTGCAAGTTAAAGGCTTAAGCTAGGAGACTAGATTGCTTCCAAAATTGACCAACTTATCAATTCATGAATCGTAAAGTCATAGAATATCTCAAATTGGAAGAATCCACAAGTATCATTGAGTCCAACTCCCTAGTTGGAAGTTCTAGATCAAAAGAGACCTATATGTCATTTAAATCGACCTTGAGTTTGTTATAGGTCATTACATTTCACCATCTTACCTCTACATGATAAATTAAGCAATTTTAGAAAGAGGCTAAAAATAATATATAAAAAAAATTAAAAGATAAAAAAATAAAAAAATTATCATTACAAAAGATAGAGCTAATGTCATGGGCTAGACAGTTGACTTGATCCCGCCCGGGAGGGGGAATCGGGAAAGGAGAGGAGACTCGTGGGTTGAAATGAAAACACACTTAATAGAATAATAATAATGATCTAATATTACCCCCAATGCTAGTACAAAATACAAAGCCATACTCAGCTTCAGATAGCAATCACGAGCTGAGCGCTTCTATCAAGGAGTGCCAACACTGCAAGCACAGCAGCTCCAGCAGTGGTCTCAGAAAACAGAGGAGGAGGCCTCAGGCGTGAGACGACTGGCGAGTTACGGGGGACTCTCTTGGGAAGGCAGCC
>VZRW01010743.1:1297-12136 GCA_013398125.1 Aegotheles bennettii
TCCCATTGACCACAACTCTCTGACTTCTTCCTTTCAAGCAGTTCACAATCCACCTCACTGCCCGATCCTCCAGACCACACTTCCTCAGTTTAGCTGCGAGGATGCTGTGGGAGACAGTGCCAAATGCCTTGCTGAAATCAAGATAAACCACATCTACTGCTCTACCATCATCTATCCACCTAGTTACATCCTCATAGAAGGCTATCAGGTTGGTCAAACATGACTCCCCTTTGGGTCCAAAGCTCTTCCCAGCACCCGATGGATTTGGATTCTGCAGAGCACGTGGTGAGCTGGTGACAAAGGCAGTATTCTTTCTCGCTCTGGGACGTGGTGAGGCAGCAAGGAAGGGGAGAGCAGGAAGAAGAGAAGGAACTTCCTGTTTTCCTGGCTTTTATAGAGTTTGGCAGGAAGTGGGAGGGAATACGGATTCCTCAGCTTTCCCCACCCCAGACCCCTTTTCACAAAGGGTCCTAATCTCCACTCCCTTTTCTGGGTCCTTGCACTAATACCATAAAATTTCGCCTGTGCCCCCTCAAACTATAACAGTGTGATTCCACAGCTGTTTAAGATGTTGAACTCTGGGCTGCCGTTGTCTGTTCACTGCATCAGTGTTAGTTTTTAGTTAAATGTGTTGGAGGGAAGTGAGGGAGGGAGAGTAGGGAACTAAAACTATGGTAATCCAGATGTAGATTGTCTTAAACTGCTGTTAATTATATCCATGAACCTGTGCATATTGTATATGTCCAGGCACACACAGTTTCTTTTCTGTCCTCATTCCTCTCCTTAAAATGTTCACAGTTGTTATATTGCTGTTTGAGTACTATTTTTTTTTCACTTGAAGAATTAAAAAGCCTATAGCTCACTATAGTGTTCCAAATAGAGATAGACAGGTGATTGACATGATTTTCCTACAACTTTGACCTCTGTAAAGAGACACTTTGAGTTCTGTAGTAAGTGTTCAGCTATGAGACAGTACTGACTGTGTCTGATACCCTGGAAATATGTATTGTGCATCTCCCCAGAAAGTAAGATGATAAACAGGTAAATTGTGGCTTAGAACATCCATAAACCATTGATTTACTAGAAGATGGTGAACTACACCTGCCATGTTAAACGCTTTTCTCGAGTGGACCCACCGTTGAAGGCAGAATACAAGGCTAGATCTTCTTGTCTTGTGCCACTCTTCTGTGCTTTGTAATCCTGGAAAACAAAGCAGGTAGTTCTCTGGATGTTAGATGTGTCGGGGATCCAGGCGAAGCTAGGCGATGTAATCTCAATCTGGCAGCAAGCTGCCCCAGAGTGCTGGGTGCGCAGAGCCGGCCTCCTTTCCGAGCACTCAGTGTTCTTGCTGGTATTGTAGGTTGAGTAGTTTCTCAACGTCCAACACAGAGCACGTCCTGCTCCTTCCCCCGGTGCTCAGGCACTGAAGGGGGACATCAATCATATTTTGTACAAATTTATTGTTTATGCCGTAGCTCATGATGGCTTTTTGAGCCTCTCCAATTGTTCTCCAGTCCAGAGGGTCCCATCGGCGCCCTCTGTCTGTCATAATCACTGGAAGTGATGCCACGCTGGGCGGCAGTATTACCCCTTCTATGGCCGCGTTTTCTATAACTCCTCTCCAACGCTGGGCTTGCGAGAAGTCTGGATCTCGGGGAGGGGGAATGTTTGGATCTTGAAAATTCGATGAGTTAGATACTGCCTTGGGCTGAGGCGGAGGGTCAGTTAGTCGCCTCATTCCCCTTTTTTCATATCCCCCTTTCTGTTCCCTCTTCACTTGTTCCTCTCTCTTCACTTGTTCCTCTCTTTGGGTCGGGTTCTGCCAGAGTCGCTTCGGGGGGGGCGCCTGATCTAATTGGAATAGCACCCCCCTGCACAGCATTGGCTAAGGTATCCATACTATCCCTTGTTGTTTTTGCTGCTTGGTCATATAACTTGGGTGTAATCCCTTTGTGGTTCCCTGTTTTATCC
This sequence comes from Aegotheles bennettii, assembly GCA_013398125.1. Classification (NCBI taxonomy): domain Eukaryota; kingdom Metazoa; phylum Chordata; class Aves; order Caprimulgiformes; family Aegothelidae; genus Aegotheles; species Aegotheles bennettii. The sequence goes on from VZRW01010743.1 coordinate 3,269, forward strand.
AGACGCTGGAGTGACTTCAGTATGTCTTGCATCAGCTCTCCCTGTCTTTTTACTTCTGCCAGGAGTTGGCCCTCCTTCGAGTTCTGAACCTCATCTAAGTCCATATCTTCTGGCAAGGGTATATTTTCAGGGGCAACTGCAAGTCCGGCGTTGCCGGGTGCCCATTCATCTTCTGGCAGTATGGGTGCTGATGGAACAACAGCACCTTTTCCTCCCCAAAACTCTTCCTCTTCAGCTGGGAAGGCAGACAGGTTTTTCTCCGCTTCCACCTGAACAGGTGGTGACTTATAAGGAGGAGGTGGTTCGGTTACCTCTTGGGGGACTGTTTGATTTAGCTCATCTGTTTCTGAGCTAACTTCTTTAAGCATTTTCATGCACTGCTTCCAGGTCTGAGCCTGCCTGAAAGCAGCTTCACTTCCGTCTCCTACCGATTCCCACAACTCACTCCCAAGCCGATGCCATACCGAAAGTGAGATTACTCCCTTAGGGACCTTAAAGGATCCTTTCTGCTGTCCCCAGGTGAGCAGCTCTTCTACTTCCTGCTGCTCAATCTCTATCTCGGTTATTTTTGCTATTAGCAACAGGCATTCAACTAGGGGTTTTCCCATTGCTGATGCAACATTCCCCATAGGGTTTTCAACAGAGGACACCATGTTTCCCATGCTGTTGTTTAGTGTGATCTTTATAACCCTTTTTCAAACAGACCTGTCTTTTACAGACAGCCTAACACCTTTCTCAAGGTTTTGCTGACAACAGCTTTCCCTTGCCTTTTGTTATGATCCCGAATGCTCCTTACCGGATCACGTCGGGGTCACCAGATGTTGGGGATCCAGGCAAGGCTAGGCAATGTAATCTCAATCTGGCAGCAAGCTGCCCCGGAGCGCTGGGTGCGCAGAGCCGGCCTCCCTTCCCAGCACTCAATGTTCTTGCTGGTATTGTAGGTTGAGTAGTTTCTCAACATCCAACACAGAGCACATGCTGCTCCTTCCCCTCGAGCCCTGCCTTTTAAGGTCCACCCCCTTGTTAGGCAATTAGCTTTATTATTATTAAACAATTAGCACCTGCGTAATGACCAGTAGGGCTGCTCTGTCAATCAACAATCAGGTAGCCCTCTGATCAACCTCTACACATAACAGAGTTCTTGTTCAGCAATACTGGGTCTGATCTTATATTTGACTCTTGAAAAAGAAGAATGAGGGATTTTGCTGCTTAAAGGCTTAAATGTAGTAGCAGAGGTTTTTATTTTGCTTTATTCAAATAATACTGCTTTCAGTATAGCTTTTTTTTTTTACCAAGTGGCAGTTCTGGTTGCATCAGACATAAGTTGCTTTCAAGTTTCCCAGACTTGTAAAGGGACAAGTCTGCTGAATTTCTTCTGCAACACCAACTCTGTAAAACATAATTGTCCAATCCCAAACAGTAAAAAAGTGACTTCAAGTAACTTGCATATAACAATAAATCTTTGACTTTGGTTGCATTTTTATTGGTGGGTGATCATGCTTTTCACGTAGGGGAAAGTTATTTGCTTTCAAGTTATCAATAACCCTATTGAAGCTTTGTCAAGCACAAGTTTGAGTTTCTCATGGCTCCCATCAGGCACTGTATAATCTGTATAATCCCAGGTATCAGAAGTGTGAGTATTTTCAGTCTCTTCTGTTACTTATGGGATAGTATGTTAAGAGTTGCCTTCAATGAATGAACACACTGAATGTGTATGTAAGTGGAGGGAAGTAGAGCACAAGCTTTGTTTAAAGCTTTCTCTTTAGAAGCAAGGTACGTAGCATACTTGTGCCCTTGCAGAGTTTGTATCTAGAATTTTTGTTGCACAGTGTTGTACATCTTGCGATCACTAAAATGTATTACTTTCCCCTTGTGGCTGAACTGCATAAAGAGTTTGAGGTGTATTTCCAATTGATCTATAAAAGTGTTTGCTAGAGATGCGGGCATGCATGACAATGTGGTGATGAGGATCTCTAGCTCTAGGAAGAGGGCAGTGGAAGTGAATTAAGTTTGAAAAGCACATGTACACTTAGATTTTTGAATACTCCAAGTTTCTGATTCAATTTTGGGTTATGTTTGCATGTTCTTCTATACTGCATTTATGAATTGAACTTCCCAGTTCATCTTGACATTTTAATAGGATAGGAATTCAGGTGGTGATGAATGAGGTAAATATAAATCACAACCTGATGATTTTTAAGTTACAATAAGCTTTCATCAAACCACAGAGAAGAACTCTGGTGGTGATTGGTGGTTGTCTTGGTCACAGTGACCACAAAGTAGTTGAGTTTCAAATAATTTGTGATAGGAGAAAAACTGCCAGCAAAACTCTGTCCCTGGATATGGGGAGAGCAGACTTCAGGCTGCTGAAGGAGCTAGTTGACTCGCTTAGTGGATGAGAGAAAGACTGCGGATGTTGTTTCCCAGACTTTAGTAAAGCCTTTGACACCATTTTCCACAATGCTATGCTCCCTCCCAGCTTCTTGTTCACTTGCACACTAGCAAAGCATGGGAAGTTGAAGAGTCCTTTATTTCTTAGCAACAACTAAACACATCAGTATATTATCAACATTCTTCTCATTCCAAATCCCATACTAAATTCAAAACATAGCACTATTCCAGCTACTAAGAAGAAAATTAGCTCTATCCTAGCCCAAACCAAGACAGACCTTTATGATTGTAAAGCTCAACCAAATCCACCTGCAGCCTTTTCATCAAAAGTGAGTAATCTCACCTGCCTTAATCTCTACTTGCTTCATTCTCTTTGTCTTCATCATCATCCTTCTCTTTGCTTCCTCTAATTCTGCTAAATCTTTTTTGTGGTGTGAAGACTAGTGCATGCAGTATTTGAGATGTGGGGGCACCAAAGTTTTATTTATAGTTTTAAAATGACAGCAATCAGCCAATTTAAAAATGGAGCAATCAGCCATCACAATAACATCAGTTTTGGAAGTGATTTTAGCTCATCCTGCTTGATTTTGCAGTAAAAAGGTGTGTGTGGGGGGGAATTACAAAACTAATTGAAGCATTCTAGGAACTTAAGTGCCTCAGCTAAAAGTAGTAGCAAACAGTGGAGTACAGATGCTGAAGTGCTTCTAGTCTCTGTGTCTCAAACTAGCATCCTAGAGGTGGAGCAGGTAAATGTAGTGCTGAATCCTGGAGCTGAGTGCAGGATGACATGACCTGAGCTTGGCCCGCCAATGTGTCAGTATGGGAGAGGCTTTGCACAGCATTACTGATATCAACCCATTATGAAGGTCAGGCATAAGTTTCTCTGAATTTCAGTAAAATGTTTTGTAGAACACTAAAAAGTATTCAAATGAAGTTTAGTACAAGAATGGTAATGTATTTAAGATGCGTGACGATAGTGTACCTAATAATTTCTAACTAATAGTGTGCCTTCTGGGATCAGTTTTGGGACTGACTGGCTGTTTTTTCCTTCCATTATAGTTATTAATTCCTGGTCACAGCACAGAAAGTAACATTGTTTTCAGGAAACTTCATTACTATGCTAGAGTGGAAGTATCATCTTTGTGGAGATTTATATCATGAGGAAAGATTAGGAAATACAGAATGAAACAACTGGGGTAAAACATGGCACAAAGTAAATGTGCTTTTGCTATAAATTGGGAGATAATAAACTGTAAATGATGGGGAAAAAATTCTTGATATTCTAGTTATTCACAAAATAAGTGTGGGCTACCAGGGTCAAGTAACAAGGGGAAAAGTGAGTGCAATTTTAGAATTACTGTAATTTGGCAGTGAGTGTTCCTCTGGAAAGCAGTCTGGAGCCCATGTGGGATATTGCACCTCGTCCTGGTTGCCAGTGTTGGAAAAGGAGATACTAAGACTGAAATAGGTACAGATAGGCTCACTGTTCTTGTACAGGTGTCTTTATACAAGCCATAAAAGAAAGCACAGAATACTGAATGACTGTGAACATGTGTAATCTGGAAAAAAGTTTGTATATGTTGACAGTGACATGCTAGTGCAACTTTCTGAGGTGAATAGCAGAGACAGATCACTTAATAACCTAAAGGTAAAATGTGTTTGGTTTATAGGAGACTTATGGTAGTATGTATTAGATATGATTGGACAGGTGCTTCCTTCCAAATATCTTTTTCTGTGGCTAAGTTATATGTGGAGAACTTCTCCGCTCTTAAAAATAAGTTCATTGGCACAGTACAGCTGAAATAACTTATTGATAAATATCTAAATATCAATGCATCTGTTGGCCGTTGTGATGTGATACTTTATGAATTGATCTGCTTTACAAACAAGTCTCCTCTCTTGCTCTGACACTGACACCTACAGAAGCAATATGTAACTGTAGCTTTGGAATGCTAGTGGTGAGGTGCTCTTAACGTTTTGTGAAGCCAGTGGGCTGACTGCCATTGATTTTACTGGCAATTGAGGCTTCTGAAACCAAATAAAGGGAAGATGTTTTAGGAGGAACTCACTAATGTGAAATAATGCACTTTGAAATGTGCTTAAAAGAGTATTGGCTCCCCACCCCCAAAAGAAACTGAACCTACCTTAAAGGGAAGTAAAAAACAAAGTGTTCCTCTAACTGGGGAAACCACAGGAAACTTGTTTTGAATGTAAAGAGAAATTTTAGAGATCGGCTTGGAAACTTAAAAGTCAGCAGAAAAAAACCCCAGTGAATTGCAATGTGAAAAGATTGGAGATTTAACAATTATTAGAAAAGCAAAAACTGTGACAGCAGCACTGGGGTGCAGCTCTAGGTTACATTCTGTAGAGAAGGTGCATCAGTATAAACAGCTAACAAGTTCAGCTAGACTGAGCACATTGAATTATAATTTAGTGGTTTGGGGCAGGGGGTGGAGGGTAGTGTTGGTGTTGAATGTAAAGAGGACCAAAAAGTTGCTTGTGTCCCATTTGCTGTATGAAGGACATTAAATGTGCTTTTTGCATTTTGAAGCTAAATATTATACACACTTCAGCAGCATGTGTGAGCTTCCCCCCCACCATTTGTTAGTGGATTGTCAATAAGATCTGCGAACTTTGTTTTTCTAAAGCACTGTTTGATTGGTTTTTTGCACAGAAATTAGATACATATCCTGAATGGGGAGTTTTCTGAGTTTAGTAGCTTTCTAGATGGGGGCAAGAGTAGATTAAGTTGGATTTTAATTCAAGACTGAAATATACAGGCAGATATGGGAAACTTGATTTGGTTAATGTTAGTTTCTGTTCTCAAAATTCCTGTCTGTTATGTTGTAGAGGTTTATGGAGATCTTAAAATGCAGTTGTAACAAGCTTATTAAAGGACTTGAAGCACTTGGGTGTTGCTGTGATAATTTAGAGAATAAAACAAAATGAGTTGGTAGCTAGGATCATTCACAAAAATAAATATTAAAATATAGCTTTAATTAAAATTATATGAAATTTTAAAAAAATTAAGAACTTGCTTTAGAAATATGGCAGGTGCCGTGTATGTTTAGTGACCCATTTTACAGTGTAATAACAGGGCAAAACACAAGACAATAAGGAAGGGTGGCATGGCAAGAATGAAACAAAGAAACAAATCTATATGATAAAGTAAAACAAAACTAAAGCATAACTGTGGTAGATACAAATAAAAGAAAAGGCTAGTTGTTTATGGATAAATGACTCTGAAACAAAATAAAATCAAGCATGTTTAGTGTTATGAAGAAAGAAATATCAGTCACTAGTAACTTCCAGTTTTTCCTTGGGGGATTAGCAGCAGGACTATCCATATAGCACAGGGAGAACAATAACAAGCGCTGATCACATGAATAGGGATGTTACCATAGGTAACATTGCTGGAGACATTTAGCCTGGAATTCTCTTTTTCCTTGGGATTTTTTCCTGAAATTTTGCTATAGACATTGTTTGGTGGGTAAAGGATTATCTTTTTCCTCCCTGAGTTCTGTGAGAGCAGGAATGTCCTTCCACCAGAATTACCGGAGTTGGAGCCTGTAAAGTATTAGGAAGATGAAAAGGCCATGATTTTAGTATTGTCATTGATCACTGCTACAAAATTGTTGTAGTTTCCAAAAGTTTTGTAGGTAAAAAATGTTCAGTTTGCTTAGAGGCAAGGATCTAAGTACAGCTTGGTATTTCTATCAGTTGCCATTGCTGCCTAGATTGAGTTAGTCAAAATGTTTGATTTAGCCCTGGTTATTTGCTTTTACTACTGCTTCCTAAACTTTTTTCTGTACCAATAGCTAGCCTAGGAACTCTTACAATAGAGGGGATTTATCTGCTATTTCTGTATATATTTATGCTTGCTTTCTTCTGTTTGTCAAATTTTCATAAGATGACTAGGAAGAGAGGGAATGGAGAGTTTCTATTCTTCACTTGTATTGATGGGGTGAGAATATCATAAGATGTATTTAAGATAATTGTAAAGTAATGGCTTCACATACATTTGTGTTGTCTTACTGTTGTATTTGCAGCAATATTTTCTGCATGCTCTAGTCAGTAGGAGATAAGCCAGATGCCACGTGCTGTATGACAGAACTTATTTACACAAGTAATAGATTTTCTAATAAGTTGTCCATTAGTTTTGAGTTCTATAGCAATGGACTGATTTCTCAGAAAAGCCTATGATGGTGTTATGGTTTGAGGGGACACAGGCAAAATTTTATGGTATTAGTGCAAGGACCCAGAGAGGGGGGTGGAGTTTAGGACCCTTTGTGAAAAGGGGTCTGGGGCGGAGAAAGCTGAGGAATCCGTATTCCCTCCCACTTCCTGCCAAACTCTATAAAAGCCATGAAAACAGGAAGTTCCTCCACTTCTTCCTGCTCTCCTCCTCATTGCCACGTGGAGATATCCCGGAGAGAGAAAGAACCCTGCCTTTGTCATCAGCTCGCCATGTGCTCTGCAGGATCCAAATCCATCAGGAAGAGCTTTGGACCCTTTTCCCTGCATCGGCTTTGCCATGAGGGACTTTCGGGAACTTATATCTGCGATCATCAGAATCGGGTTTTGTATATCTTGTTATTCCCCTTCCCCATTTCATTAAATTTGTTCTAGTTTTAAATTCCAACCTTTCAGCCTCTCTTCCTTATCCCTCTTTTATCTTCCCCCGAGGGGGTGGAGGGGAGTAACAGAGAGCAAATTCTGTTCTCTGGGTTGTGGCTCGCCCTGGCCACTTAAACCGAGACAGAATTATTGGTGCCCGAACAGGGACAACAAATTAAAATTTTCCTTTTCATTTGAAAACATCGGGAGGTTGGAAATTAAAACAAAATAGTTTCCATCATGCCATCCTGCATGACACAGATGTATATGTTGTCTTTTTCGAGTACACTGCAATATTTCGAATACACTGCAAGATTCTGTGATTCTGTGATTCTGTGATTCTGTGATTTATTGTTATAATGGGGTACTGTTTGCCACCTATGTTACCTTCCGAGGGTTAAGGATTTGTTTGGGCGCTTTGGGTGCTACTTTATGAATCCCTTTAGCATGAAAAACTCATCCGCTCCTCTCTCTGGCCAGTTCACCCCGCCAGAGCTCAGAGGCCCCGGGAATGGCTGGTATTACTTGATGTTATTATCGCTTTGCCTGCATATGATCCAGGGGTGGTTCATTGCTAAGCTTATTGTTAAAAACTTCCATTGCCCTGCTGCCGCTTCCCCCACAGCCCCTCCCACTGCTGCCACGCGGCAGGGGACAGCGCCCCCTGCCGGCTCTGCTGTGGCTGCGGCAGTGAGCAGCGCCCCCCCCACTCGCCCCGAGCCGGCCCTGGGTGCCCCGGTGACCACCCGCAGGAAGCATTTAAAGACATCTGACCGCCCGGTGAGAGATGACTCAGATATTGAAACAGAGATGAATGCTGAGCCAGGAATGGCACAAGATAATGATTCAGACCCCGGAATTATTGTTAAATCCATGTCCCTGAAAGAAATACAGAGTTTGAGGAAGGAGTATGCTCGTACCGAGGGTGAGCCCCTGATTGCCTGGCTGCTGCCCTGCTGGGACATTGGGGCTGACTTTGTAGACCTGGAGGGCAGGGAGGCTCAGCAGCTGGGGTCCATAGCCAGAGATGCAGGCATTGATAAAATCATTGGGAGGGAAACCAGCACTCACAGTCTCTAGAAAAGCCTCTTATCAGCTGTGAAAAGCCCATACCCCTCTAGGGAGGATATTAAATGTCACCACATTAAATGGAACACAATGGAGAGAGGTATCAAGTACCAGAGGGAGATGGCAGTCCATGAGGTCATCTATGGTGATGGGGAAACGCCCACAGATCCTGATGAGCTGCCAGGCAGGAGGCCTCTGTTAAAGCTATTCACACAGAGTGCCCCTTCTATGTACTCCCATAACTTAGGAGGAAGAATCTTTGGGGGGGATGGTGAGGAGCCGCCGACTGTCGATGAATTTGTTAGCCATCTCGGGCAATATGAAGACAGTGTCTCTAGCCCTTTGCAGGCCCGCATCATCTCGGCTGTGGAGAAGATGGCTGAGGAGTGCAAAACCTCTTATGAGAGGCTGCACAATAAGCTTTCCAGGATGAAGAGGGAGAATAACACCTGTTCTTCTCCTGAATGGNTTCTTCTCCTGAATGGATCCATGTCTTGGCCATTAGGAACAGACGCCCTCCAGGTAGACCAGCTCAAGGTAGGCAGAACTCCACATGAGGTTCTCTATGGCTTGTCCTGTGCGACCATGGTGAAGACATGAGTGAATGGCACGGCAAACCCACCGCTGCTCTGCGTGTTAGAGTACGAGAGCTACAAGGTGATACCCCCAGAGAGAACTTTTCCAGAAGGATGGTCGCTCCAGTCTCCCAAGAAGTACTTGCTGGACCAAGTAGATGGGCTTCCGACCCGAATGTGAGTCCTGTACACCTCACAAACCCCTCCGTTGATCGTG
>VZRW01010744.1:0-23827 GCA_013398125.1 Aegotheles bennettii
AAGGCGGCCATCATCAACATGTCTAGCTCTGCAGGCTCCATTGAGGAAGTCTATTTATGGGGTCCGGTACATGTTGTCTCGTACCGCTGCAGCAAGGTAGAGCCACACTCCGCATGGCAAGAGCCTGGACATTTTCCTCTCTGAACGATCTCACATGGCTTTCAACCTCCCCCTGAGTCCCTCCACCTCTCTGTGCAATGTTGAGCTGCCGATTGTCACCATGTCCCTCTGGTGGCACATTCCCCTGCCCCGTCCCTGCCGCGGGGCCGGCCCATGTCCCCTCGCAGCCCCCGTTGCCCTCCCCCCCCCATCCCTGCCCTGTGTCCCCACAGGCTGCTCTGAACATGCTGACCAAGTGCCAGTCCCTGGGGTACCGGGAGCACGGCGTCCTCTGCACTGCTCTGCACCCCGGCTGGGTGCAAACCGACATGGGGGGCTCGGGACCAATTAAGGTAAGAGAGTTTTTGGTCAGGGTCTGGAAGAACCTCTTTATCTGGGAATGCTGAGCTTCCTGTGGGTTTAGCAGTCCTAGGATGCTGGGTTCTGGGAGAGATCTTTGGCAGATCCTCAGAGCTAGAGGCACGAGAGGGAAGGAGATGAGACGAGAAACTCTTCTTGCTCTGGGCTGGCCTCTCCTCACTCACACAGAGCCTCAGCCCTGAGCAAGGATCTTCTCTGGGACAGGCCTTGGCCAGATGACTGTTTTTCCCCCTCTGTCCCCAGCCCCCCTTGACGGTGGACGACAGCGTGCGAGGGATGCTGAAGGTGCTCTCCTGGCTCTCCGAGAAGGACACCGGCTCCTTCCTGGACTGGGAAGGGAAGGTGGTGCCCTGGTGAGATGCCGGCCCGGCCTCCTGGCAGTGGAGCTGCTGGACCCAGCTGTGCCTCTCTCTTAATAAATTTGTGTCTGTAAACAATAATCAGCACCACTTGAGCCTTCCTCTTGGTCTCCTTTTAACAATCATTCTGAGAGTCTTTGCTAATGCTTGAGAGAACTTCTCAGAGTTATTTCTGCCTCTAACTGAGCTAGGTTGGTCTGAATATCTGATGTCCTCTGACGGGAGGCCTGGTAGTCATCCTGAAAGGGCTTTGTCCCTGGGTACAGAGGAGATAATTCCACAGCTCTCCCTCTGAATGGCAGCACAACCTTCCATGGGTAAGTCACTCCACCCAACGAGCTCTTCCTGATTTTCTAAGTACAAAGTCCAGCAGAGCACAGCTCCTCCTTGGCTCCTCTATTGTGTATGTCAGGAAGCTGTCACCAATGCTCTCTGGGATCCTTCTGGGTTGCTTATGTTCTGCTGTGTTGACCTTCCAGCAGATATGAGGGTGGTTAAAATCCTCCAGGAAGACCAGGTCCTGCAAACGTGAGGCTACTGCCTGTAGAAGGCCTCATGCACTTGTTCTTGATCAGGCAGACAACAGCAGACACCCACTACACTGACACCCAGCCCCTTCATCCTGACCCATAAGCTCTCTCACCTAAAGAGAAACACCATAAAGAGGTCCCCAAGCCCTGCTGTTGTCCCGTGTTGTGTGTATCAGTCTCTGAGCCTTGTCCATATCCTAGGAACTGGAATGCTGCTGTATGCACAATCCCACACCAACAGCGGTGGCACAGCCTCTATAGTTGGGACCGACAACCTGACCAGCGCATCTGGAGTGCACAAGGTGAGCCCCCATCTGGGCAACCGTCATGGTTCTCAATGGCCCCCCTGTTCTCTTTGAAGAGTTGGTAGTGAGTTGGGGAGAGCACCCCACAGCACCCCCCACACCTCCTCTCTTTCTTGTAGGGCAAAACCTGGCAGGATTTAATGGTCTAATGATTAGAAATAATGGTCTAATGGTTAGGAATATGATGGGATAAAGGTTGGACTTGATGACCCTGGAGGTCCCTTCCAACCATAATGATTCTATGATTCTAGGATCTGGGGGAGGCTAAGGGGGCTCAGGGGAGCCCTTGCAGTCCCTCTGTGACACGGTCTGGGGTCACACTGGGACATTCCATGTCAGGGCGGAACTGGGGGCCCTTCGGTGAAGTCAAAGAGGGAGTTAGAGATAGTGGAGGAGATGTTTCCTTCTAGTCCTCCTGCTACAGGATTTAACCCAGAGGGAACAGAGGACAAAGATGGAAAACCTGCGGCCAGAGGCATTTCCCACGCTCAGGAATCTCAGCGCTGGTGGTCAGGCTTGCACAAGTTCTTTTCTGAATCTCGTAGACAATATTAGTTATGGATGTAGCTGTTGTGGGGAGGACTGGGCAGGGCTGATGGGTAAAACAGGAGCCCTGTCTGATCATCCCTTCCAGGCCCAGGATCATTTTGGCAGCCAGGACTCCTGAGTCCTCTTCCTGAGGACTGCCCCTGCCTTGCTTCCCACTCCCCAGGGCAAAGCCAAGGGTTGCTGCTGGCCTTGCAGAGGGGATTGATTGTCCACCCGGAGCTCCCAGCCACGGAGACCACATGGAGTTGATGAGCACAAAGAGGGTTGACAGTGGTCCCTGGGGAGATACTTGGGGGTTACCTGACCCTCCAAGCCCTCTGTGGGCACCACACCATCCTCTCATGTGGAGCATCTTACGTGGTCTTAATTGTGGTGGCAATGTGTTTAATGCCACTCATCATCTCCTCGGGTAAGAGCGTGCTGCAGGGTTGTGAGCTTGCTGACATGGGGCATGACACATCACTCACTTGCTTTCCAGAGATCCTTACGATTTGGGACAGCGTGTCTGACTGCATCAGAAAGCATGTGGCCCAGGACAGGGTGAGTCTTGCATCTTGTTCCTCCCCTTGTGAGACTCTGAGAGCTTGCCCTGTCCGGACAATGCTGTGCCACCAAGTGCCATAGCTTGCCCACTCTGAAAGCAGAAGCAGTCACCCAGCAGGACACTGCTGTCAACAAGTGTGGCACAGACCAGCTTCTCTGGCACCCGCAGCAAAAATGAAAGTCCAGATGAAGTAGAAGAAAGTGTTAAACACTTTCTGTGTCTTCTCTCATCTCCACCACCAGAATGGGAAGACCATACTCTGGTACCTCCTTAAGGGTTGGTCCCTGTTGGAAACCCCTACCATTATATCTAGACAAGGGATGCTGGCTCTGCTGTCACTTTTTCCAATAGTTTTCTTGAGCAAAGCAGAGGAGAAAGAGCAAAGAAGACCTGGAGTATTTGCATTGTCTCCAGAGCTTCCTCAGTGTCCCATCTCGGCCTTTGTAGGCTTGGGGTTGGCAATGCACAAGGCAGCATCCCCATCCTCTGACAAGTCATTGGATACTTACAGCTGTTCCTTTTCTTTGCCTTCACTGCTCTCAGGGTGTGCAGCTGATAGGAATTGGGACATTTTATGTTCTTAAAGACTACACGTGCACTGTGAACAGCGAGGTTTCAGTTGTTCGAAGACCCATGTTTCGCATGTCCAAGGTAGTTGCAGATGAATGCAACCTCAGCTACGCTAAAGATGATGTTCCTGGTAAGAAGGATTAAGACCTTTGCCTACCCTTGCCCCACCCCTGATGTCCTGAGAACAACCTCTGCTTGTTCAAGCTGAACAGGCCACCGAGGAGCAATTTCTCAGCCAGACACAGGAGATGTCCTTTTTTGGTGGTACATGTTCAGCTAGAGGATCTCTTCTTTCCCTGCCTTCACACTTGGCTCCATGCCCTTCACTGTTACACAATGTTAGGACAACTGCTTTTGGCCTGTAATTTATTGGAACTGCTTTTCCTCACGGAACTGAGATAAAGCTCGTGTTCTGCCTTCACGGTGCTGCGCACCTAGGTGTAACGGCAAAGGCCAGAGTTCCTGCTGACTCTTACAGGCTCCTTCTAGAGCAAAGTGGGTACAAGTCACTTGTAGATGCACCAGAACCAAAGACAGGGGCAAGAGAAGGACTTGTGGCTGGCCAGATTTGCCGTGATTTCTGGTCGGTGCAGCATGACATGAATGATGTTGTGGGGCAGGAAGAGCTTGGGTTTGTGTTTGGAGGAGTCCTTCTCTTTCACCCCATCTTTCATGTGATTGAAACATCAGGTGGGTGGATGGGTATGAGGGACATGGGGACAGCAGTATGGAGCTGTGCAGTCCTTGCATTTTCCTCCTCTGTTGCTTCTTTATTTAGCTGCAATGCCCTGGGTGTGGGCACGCTTGTGGCCAAGCACCATGGACTTGGTCATGGGATCTGCACCCGTGTCCCCTGCTCTCCCACACAGCAGTCATTCCCCAGGCACTCTTAAGGAGCTGTTAGCATGGGATTCAACAGATTGCTCTGGAGCAATGTCCTGTCTGAAGCTACGGACACCTTCTTGGAGCCCACACCGTCCTGCTGCAGAGATGGTTTTGTTCCTCTTTTGCTCTTCTCCAGTTGATGTAATGGTTGTCCCTCTGAGGTGTGAGGAGCTCTCCGTTTGTGCCTACCTGCCTTTTACAACGGTGCAATGCTGTGTATACGAGACTGTGACATTATTCTTTCGGGCCACCTCTAAAAGACAGGACACAGACTTTGTCTTCAAGGCCATCGGCATCCTTTCCATACGAAACAGGGAAGTCACCATGAGATTTTTTGATGACTTTCTCCTCGCTGTGGATGACACTGGAAAGCTGTTGGAAGCCCTTCTCAGTGTAAGTTGATCCCTTCCCTGTGCTACACCTCGTCTTTCTGGATGCCTGTCAAAGGGTGACTGAACTGGTGGTGAACTGATCTGGTGGTCTGTGAAGACTCCCTTGGCCACTGGGGTGGCCATGGTCTACAGCAGTGACAACTCTGTAGTGTTCTGCTCTCCTACACAGTGGTCTATCTGGCACAGCAGAATCCAGGAAGAGTTACCTAGAGTTAGACCAAGGCTCTACCTAGCCCAGCAACCCACTGTCTGTCCTAGAAATTATAATGGTGAGGCTTTGATGGGCTCAAAAGTAGACACTCTCTAGAGAAAGAGTCCAAGACCACATGTCCCAACCTACTTCACCCCCATAGAAAGCCAAGGATTCGTTTCCATGCACATTAACAGCCAGGGGGTCATCTCACTGCTTCTGAACCAACTTTGGATCATGTTTGGGATGTGGTAGCAGCATGTACAGTAGCTTCTGTTCCCCATATTCCTGTTGTGCCCCTGGGGAACTGCAGCTTGCTTGAGGCAACACGTGGCAGTGTTACTGCTCCTGGTCTTCTCGGAGCTGTGCAGCTTCTGTGTGAAGAGCTGAGGGGCACATATGAGCCAAAGAAAACTTTGTTATAGGATATCCAGGTGGCTGTGTCTTCTCTGAGCAGATGAAAAACTTGATAAGCAAGGTCAGAAGGTCCCTGGAATGCTCTCACATATCTCTGCCTCTGTTTCAGACCCCGGGGAGGAGGCATCTGGTGGTATCCAACAGAAAAAGTTGTGATTTTCACGTGGGTCCTGGCGGTGTCTTCGCATTGCCACGGTACGTTGGCTTCTCGTTGGCTGAGGAACTGAGGCAACATTTTCCATAGGGTTTTCCTTGATTTTTCTCTTTCTTCTGGGTGCAATTTCAAAAATGGAAAGATCCCAGAATTTCCCGCACATGGATTATACAGGAAAGTGTCCCTGAGTGGGTACCAGATTCTTAGAAGTCCTATGTTTGTGATGTAGCCATGCCTTTGGTGAGACTTGAGGCCCCCTAAATAACTGCCTCCCATGTCCCTGAGGGACGGGAGGAGTGATTTCCCCTCCTGTGCTTCAGTGAGGTTCCTCAGAGCTCTGACCTTAGCTGGAGCTGCTCAGTAGCGTCCTTAATGTCCATGGGGATGGTGGTTATGCATTACAGATGCCCTGACATGAGCCTAAAAGGGTCTGCAAGCAAGCTGCAGGGCAGGGTTAGAATTCAAACCAACCCTGTCCAGTTGGGTTATGGGAGAGTAGTCTGTTCTGCAGGTCCATGAACAGGAAGAAGACATGAGAGATGGTCTTCAGTGAGGGACTCAACTTTTCCAGAGTTGAGTCCCTCAACTTCCCAGAGTACTGGGAAGCCCTGGAGCAAACTGGTGGGTCCTCTCGTGTGGTCCCAGGCCATGGAGGTCTGGTGTCACTCCATTTACTAACAGAGCTCTCAAGGACATTGCATATTCTGCTTTAGAAAGCGATGGCCTTGAGAGACCTTCTCAAGGTTCTCCATGACCACATTGTTAATGGAAGATGCAATGGGAATGTGGTGGCCCTTCCTTCAACCTGGTGTCTGCTCATTTCCAGGTTCAATCTTATGCTTCCCCCTGAGAAAAAAGCCAAGAAACTTCCCTCTAAAGGACCTCTGAAGGCCACAGAAGACCAGAAGAACGAGGAAAAGAAGGAAGAAGAGGGTGATACACAAACTGAGAAGTCCACAGAAGATGAGAAGAAGGAGGAGGAAGAGCAGACAGCGAAGGAAGAAGAGGGTGATAAGCAAGTTGAGATTGATGGTAATGTCACATCTGACTTGGCAAGGGAGAGAGAGTGTTGGTGGACACGAGTGCTTGTGTGTGGGTGTTCCTTTAGTCCTCAGCAGTGGGAGGTTGAAGCCAAGACCAAAACATGGTGCCTGGGAGGAAAGACTGCATCTCTGGTGCCTTGATGTACACAGCAAAGCTCAGGTCACCCACTGTGGAAGGAGACCTCATGGCAGCCCAACACTGACAAATGCAGCTGAGGGACACTTTCCCCCTGGGCTCTGTGCCCTGGTGCATATTGCAAGCTGCTCCTGCATTTCAGGAAGCTCTGCCTTGAGCTGCCAAGGGTGAAGGGTCCCACCTCCCCTGCAGATCCTGGGCACCTGGACGTGGGGACAAAAATTGCCTGGACGTGACTTTTAAAAGGCTGCTGGTCTGTGCCAAAGACCTCCTAGAGAACGAGACCTCCTTGAGGTGATGGCATCAAGGGAGTTGGATTGTTTTCTCAGATGCTGGAGCTGATCTGCCTGTCATTCTGTTAAATAGCCCCAAGGATGCTTTCCAAAAAGTCTTCTCCTCATACAGTTCCAGGGAGTCCTTCTACTGAACATCTCCTTTCTCGAGGAAAGCGGTCTCGATCTGGCCCAAAGAAAGGAAAGGGGCAGAAAAGCAAAGGAAGAAGGTCACCTGGCAGGTGAGACTTGGGGAGAAATGGATAAGGGTGACCCTGCGCTCTCGGGTTTCTTGGTTGAGTTGTTCCCTTTGTACGCAATGTCGGTGTTGGCTCTGAAGGACTGTCCAGATTTGTCACGGTGACTGAAATTTGTGTGAAGAATTACTCCAGGACCTGTGGATATTTTTCTCCTTCCTTCGCCATGTCTATGAAACTTCCTCTCATTTCAGTGTAAATGATGCCACTTTCCAAAGAAAAATGAGAAGCTGTGGCTGCCCCTCCCTGGCAGTGTTGAAGGCCAGGTTGGATGGGGCTTAGAGCAACCTGGTGTGGTGGGAGGTGTCCCTGCCCATGGCAGGGGGTGGTACTGGTTGGGCTTTGAAGTCCCTTCCAGCCCAAACCAGTCTGGGATTCTATGAAATCTAGAAGAGCCTCCCCTAGCAAGGCAGAGCAGCGTCTGTGTTCACTGTTTCCTACCTTGGATTTAGTCAACTGGAAGACTCTGCTTTAATTCCAAATGTGGTGGTCGGGGGCAGTGTCTGTCACAGGAGAAGTGCTAATTGCCCATGTTCCTTTTTTCCCTCAAACACTTCCTTCTCCTCCTCCTCCTCCTCCTCTCGCTCCTGCACTGGGTGCCCCCAAAACACAGCCTTTAGGTGAGGCCACCACAGTGCGGTTTGCAGGTCATGGTCCCTCCAGGCTCTGGGTACTGCAAAAATCACTGTTGTTCACTTTGTTCCCTCAAGGTAGGGACCACGTGTGGGTGTTACAGCTCATGTGAGTGTTACAACTCAAGGGTTGCTTCCTCCACTGTTGACGTGAAACCAAGTAGCCAGATACACTTAATTGACCAGAAGAACCTCCGCCTGGTGCAGAGGCTGACACCCATGAGCACAAGGTGGAGAACAACCTCAACCCATACTCATAACAGCTCATGCTCTTGGGTATTTTCAGCCTTCTGCCAGGAATTCAGGAGAGCTCCTTGGTGGTGGAAAAGAACGTCGAGCACAAGCAAACTCTCGATGTCAGACCTCAAACCACACTTCCCGTTTCCAGAAAGAAAAAGGAAAACTCTCTGTTGCTCCAGGAAACCAGTCCACAGGTCAGAGTGTGGATCAGCTCCAGCAGGGGCTGAAATGGGATGAGGGTGGAGGGGGTGCTGCACAGGGTCATTGAGGGCTACTGGTGCTCTCAGGGCCTCCATCTCCCCAAACCGAGCTGTCTCTGTGGCTCAGTGATATGCTCTGAGCTGCTGAACCCCACTGGAGGATTTCATTTCATGGGTCCTGCTCTGAAAACCAGTTGATCTGTCCCCTCATTTACCTCACCATGAGTGATGTCAACATGAGAGCTTAGGGCCAGGGGGGAACTGATGTCCCCCTGACCTGGAGGGTCATGTTAGGGTGACTCTTATTCATCTCATGGGGGCTTCTGAGGGTGGAGCAGACCATGCTGGAGGGCTGCACAGACCCCATAGCCACTGCTGAATGTTTGGAGCACCTGAGAGAGATGAGAAGCCTCCTAAAAATCATCTTCTGGTGCCAATGCAGGCTAGGTGGTCTCATGAAACATTGGCAGAGATTTCTCCACACTCACGACTGCCACTGATTGAGAAAGAGGAGAGGACTGCTCCCTTCCTGCATGGAGACATAGTGGAGAGTCACCTATGCAAAGTGAACATGTCCACCAACCTCAGCCCAGAAATCTTGAGTAGCAGCAGCTGTCTGAGACACAAAGAACTCCAACTCCTGAGCTCTGAGTACAGCATCCTCTGCTTCCCCACGACCTGGCTTAGACCCTGATCCAGGCAGCCCCAACCTGCCTCCACGCTGAAGGCAGGGGGAGGCAGAAGGGTCTCGGGCAGAAGGTGAGTGAGACTTTTCCCTTGCTGTTGCAGCCAGCTTTCCGTGCGAGCAAACTACACCCTGAAACTCTTGGAGACTTATCGCATGCGTCGGGAGCATTGGAGCAGGAGAGTGGAGCTGAATCAGCAGAGGAATCACGAAGCAAAATGGTTCCTCTGGTAAATCCCTCCAGCTCTGGATGGTGTCTCCCCATCCCCTTCCCTCCACAACCAGGAGGACCCAGGGGAAGGGGGTCTCTCACTGGCACCCTCGTGGGAGGGCAACAGGCTTGGGAGGCTGGCACCTGGGATGAGGCGCCCTGCCATCCAAGGACACTGTTGGGCACTCCAATAGGATCTCTGGGTAGGACCAGAAAGTTGTGGATGGCCAAAGAGGAAAGGATTCCTCCAGTGTTTCCTACCTAGATACCAAGCTGCCCTGCCCTCCGGGTCAATGCCTCTTTGGTCCAAAGTCTCATCCATTGCCTGCCCCTCCCTGGCAGTGTTGAAGGCCAGGTTGGATGGGGCTTGGAGCACCCTGGTCTGGTGGGAGGTGTCCCTGCCCATGGCAGGGGGTGGCACTGGATGAGCTTTAAGGCCCTTGTCAACCCAAACAAGTCTGACTTTATGATCTCCAGGCTGACTGCCTGCATATGGGACCTTCTCGTTGCCTGGGGCGCCAGGGTCTGTGTCCCATCAGAGAAAGTATAGCAATGCCAGGAGAAGCAGATCCCATGATATCCAGCCCAAACTAAGCACACAGGAATTCTGTGCCCTCCTCCTGCACAATAAAACCAACCTTGTCCTCCTTAATGCGCAGCATTGGGGAGCAGATGACTCTCCGGGATCCAAGGGAAAGGTATCTGGACTTCTGGAAGTACAGAGAACGGGTGAACGTGATCAGGAAGTCTGCAGATGTTGTCCTGAGTCCTCCCAGGGATGGGAGCCCCCCTCTTCTCTGTCCCTTCTGTACTGCTATTAAATCCCATCTCCACCTCTCGTCTGGGTGGCTGCGCTCCCTCTTCTGCACTGGTGTGCAGAGCCAGGATGGGATCTTAGTGCCATGTATGTTTCCATGGGGCACGTGTGACTCTAGGGGCTCCAGGCTGAGCAGAGATGCCTGCAGGGGCTCTGGGACTTAGCAAGGTGCTGATGGAGTGGGGTGAGAGACTCAATGGGCACATGGGGACCCTGGGGTCCATGCAGGGCTTGGGGCCACTAGGGCTCACCCACTGCATATCCTGTGGCGCATGGAGGATGGGCAGGAGGGAGGTGGTGGGACATGGAGCAGGAAACTCTCTCCTCCATCATGTCCTTCCCTCTTCACCAGCACTGAGCCCAACCTGTGCCGGGGCCAGAAACCACAAAAGCAGCTCTGGAGTCACCAAAGCACCCTCTCAAAGCACCCTCAACTGTGCCCCCAACTTCGGCAGAGCAGGACATACACAGGGTGGTCCCAACAGAGAACATGTAGGACCATTTTGATGTCCTTGTTTGGGAGCTCGTGAGCATCAGCAGAGGAGGAAAAGGCAGGGGCAGGACAGTTCTGGGAGGTCCAACTCCTGCCCTCCCCATCCTCACCAGAGATGAAGTAATTTTGGCATGGCCAAGGGATGAGAAAGCCCAGATGGGGAGCGAAGGATGGGAGGGTCAGACTGGCGTTGGATCCATCTCTCTTGGCCAATTTCTACCCCGGACCATCTCACACCACCTGTTTATGGTGCAGACCCAGTCATAAAGGGTCTAAAAAGGACAGAAAATTAGGTTTCCTCTCCAAACCAGGCAGGAGAAAAAGCCTGGCGGCGGAAAGGGTAGGCAGCACTGACCAACATACCCCATCAACTGGGCTGCCAGGGGGCAAAAATGGGATGGGGGGAGGAGTAAAAGTGTCACAGAAGCAGTTGGAGGGGTGTTTCCAGAGACAACAAAGGGCTGAGAGTCCTCTGTGTCAGCACAAACCCTGAAGACACAAGCTTGGAGGACAAGACTCCAAACCGAGGAGCCCCGCAAGGCTGAGCCCAGAGGCTCAGCTCAGCCACGGTGCCCACCCCAGGGTTCCCTGCGCTGGAGCGATGCTGCCAGGGAAGGATGGCCAGGCAGGGGGGTGGCAGTGGGACCCCAAGGACAGTGGATGAGGGGCCCTGGGGACATCCTGGGTTAACCCGGACCTCCCTGCCCAGAGCCTTCCCACAGCAGCACTCACAGACTGCCTCATGCCATTTGTTGTATTTTAACCTAAATCGCCATAAATGTGTTGAATCACACACTTAGGATGCTATAAAGTTACTTAATCACCTCTTAGATGAGTTGGCTGGAGCTGTTTATAACTCTCCACTTGCTGTACTGTGGCTCAATGCCCCCACAGCCCGACACCCCCTCGGCAGCGCCGTCCCTTGCCGCAGCCACGGTCCCCAGGTGCCACCAGACCATCACCAGTGTTTTACACAATTCCCTGCCCCTTCCAGCCTGCCGATGCTCCGAGCAGCACCATCCGAGCCCATTTGTAGCCACCTTAGGAGAATGGTGTGGTTCTGCTGGCCGGGCCGTGCCGAGTGCCGCGCGGCAGGGGAGGGGACGGTGCCGGCGCTCTGCTCCTCACCGTCCCAGCGTGTGGCAGGACTTGTGCTGTGATCGTATAGTGGTCAGTACTCTGCGTTGTGGCCGCAGCAACCTCGGTTCGAATCCGAGTCACAGCAGTGGTTTTGATGGAGGGCCCTGGGAGGAGGTCAGCTCACAGAGATGCTGTGCCCTAGGAGGGGCCACAAGCTCTGAGCTGCTCTCTGCTCCTAGGAGTGTCCCTGCAATGACTTCCCGACCTGCACAGGGTGTCTCCAGTGGGGTTTCCTTTTGGGAAAGCACCCCAGCTTCTCCATTTTCCAGGCAAAGCTTGAGAATTTTAGAATTTTCCACCCTTCCCTCACCCTTTCTCCCAGTTGCACACAAAGAGGACCAGAAGATGCTGTGGCCACCCGCCAGAGCGAGAAGAAGTGGGAGGCAGCTCCTTGATGCCACAGGCTCAGCTCCGGAGAGCCAAGGGAGCTCCATCCTGCCCTGCAGGGTAGGAAGAATCTGCCAGAGTGACCACCTGAAGAAGGAGGAAGATGAACCTGAGGAAAGGGGCACTGCCAGCATTCCCAGCTCCTGGGGTGGGGTTGGGGCTGCAGCACCTTCCACGGCAGAGGCAAAACCCATCCAGCACAGAGGGACAACCCTGACCCTGTGGGTCTGGGAACCAGAGGGCTCTCGGGCACCAAGAGGCAGGTGGAGATCTCCGGGGTGCAGCAGGAGGTGCTGCAGCCTGAGGGAGCATTTTACACTGCTGCCTTCACGCTTTAGGAGCCTTCAGAGCACGGAGACGCCTGGTTTGCTTGGTCTGGGTGCCCTCTCCTGACAGCTGAGCAGAACTCACCCTGCACGGCAGCTTGCGAAGTTGAAATCACAAGTGGCTGTGCAAAGTATCTCCCAGGTCGCAGCCGGGGCTCAGCGGGTGAAGAAGACCCTACCCAAGCAGTGGGTACCTTTAGGAGCTGCAGTTCCTAGGGCACTGCTCTGCCCAGCTTCACACTCCTCGGATCTTCATTTGCTCTTTTACCAAAGCCAGGTATTTCTTTGCTCTGAGAAAGCTCAAAAAGCGTTTTCCTTTCTAAAAGTAACACGGAAGGAAGAGAAGGCAAACCTCTAGAGAAGTTGTCCTTCAGCAGCAGAGGTACCTGCCCCACTTTGCCATGGCTGGGAAGCAGAAACGCTCTTGCTCCCACGTGAACCACCTTCCCTCCAAACAACACATGGCTTTGCCTTGGCTGGAGTGAGTTTGAGGGGGCTCTGTTGCCTCTCACAGGTAACAGAATCACAGGACATTTGAGGCTGGAACTATCTCCGGAGGTCATCTGGTCCAAACCCCTGCTCAAGCAGGGCCACCCAGAACTGATTGCCCAGGACCACGTCCAGACAGCTTTTGAATACCTCCATGGATGGAGACTCCACAACCTCCCTGGGCACCCTCATAGTGACAAAGTGTCTCCTGATATTCAAGCAGAGCCTCCTGTGCTCCACCTTGTGCCCATTGCCTCTGGTCCTGGAACTGGGCACCACTGGGAAGAGCCTGGCTTCCCCCCTAAGGAGAGATGCTCCAGTCCCTTCATCATCTTCATGAAAAAGCAGGTGCCAGCAGGAACCAAACCTCTGAGGAACCTGCTTGAAGATGGTCGGTTTGGGCACCTGAACACCTTTCAATGAGGAAGGGAGCAGAGGAAACCACCTCTTGCTTCATCCCCATCTCAGCTGTGCCAGGAGGGACTATAACCCAGCAGAACAAGATGCCACCCCTGCCCACGGGCTCCTAAAGGATAAAGCCTCCGCCTGAACAGGGGCTTGAACCCTGGACCCTCAGATTAAAAGTCTGATGCTCTCCCAACTGAGCTATCCAGGCTCACACCAGGGTTCTGGGGGGATGCTCGGGATGGGCAGTGAGGCCCCCACCCCACTGTGGGACAATGTGGGGACTCAGTCCCACCCCACAGCACCACCAGAGCAGGGGCACCGTCTCACCAGGAGGAGCACCCCAGGACCCCCCTGCCCTGCCCCAGCTCCTCAGGCCAGGAGGGGGGCACTGGGGGCAGGGGATGCAGGAACGCCAGGTTTGTGCTCCTGGGGACAGCCAAAAGCTGGGGCGGTGATGGAGAGGAGGAGGAGGAGGAGGCGGAAGAAGAGGCGGAAGATGGGGACAGCCCAGTGTGGGCTGCAGGTGCAGAAAATAATAACCCAGCAGCCGTGGGCTTTGAACTCACTCTCACAGCACCCAATGCCAGCTCCTCAGCCCCCTCAGCCACGCTGCCAGCACACACCAGGCTCAGCACCAGCATGGGCTGGACCAGCCTCCCACCGAGGACTGATCCTGAGGTGGCTGCAAGAGGGTGGTTTGCAGACACACCGTGCCCCAGGAGAGGGCCACCAGCTCGCATGGGCCCCCAAGGACCAACCATCCTTTTCTCTTACCCTTCTGCAGGAAGAGGCCCCTCCACTCCACAAGGAGCCCACCAGTGCCCTCCAACCCCATGTAGACCCAATCCACATTGCTCTTCCCTAGGAGGTAGAAGACATCTTCCCTTCAGGAGGAGAGTATGACTTTTCTGAAGCCAACCCACTTTGCTGGAGCATTTTGTTCCTGTCCTGGCCAAGCTGGAAGGAAAAGCCTCCCTGGAAAGGCTGCAGTGTTCTGCCCCAAAGCTCAGCTCCAGAGAAGATGTGGGGTAGGAAGGATTTGCACGTAGGCAGAGGATGGGGCAGGACTTGAGGTGAGCAGAGGTTTCTCATCGCTCCTGTTCACGCTCCCAGGGTGTCCTCAGGTTTCTGGCCACCAAGGAGAGCTTCATGGAGATGCATCTGCAGGTCCTTCCCTGAGCCCCACACGCTCAGCTGGTGCCACTGAGCTCAGCCCAAGGGTGACGCTGACCCCTGATATGGGATGTGGAGCCCCTGGCACCCTGGATCTGAACTCCTCATCTCCATGGTCAGTTTATTCAGCCCTCGCCTGCCAAGTTTCCTTGGGCAGAGCAAAGCTTGGGCACACCAGGAGACTGGCTGAGTCAGGGACATGGAGCTTCCTGAGGGAGGAGGTGGGCACATACAGGCTGCTTCTGGATCTGTAACCCTCTCCTTCCCAAAGGCAGCACGGGCACTCCCTCCAAGCAGGCACAACTGAAAAGCCCACCTGAAGCTGAGATGTCACCTCCTTGTCCTCTGTCTGGGGCTGGACTGTGCCCTGGGGTTCCTGGGGACCTGCCAGCAGCTCCCTGCTGCTCCCTGGGCAGGGGCTGGATGGCTGGAGGGGGACCTAGGGAGGACCCCCAGGTCACCCCAGCTGGGACTGGAGCTGAGGGGGCACCTGTGAGGACCCAGAGTCCAGTGTGGCCAAGTGCTATAGGGTCTGGGGACCGAGTGCCTGCGGGGGGGATGCCAGAGGGATGCCAGGGGGGATGCCAGGGGGATGCTGCATCCCCTGGGACCGAGCACTTGCCAGGGGGATGCCAGGGGGATGCTGCATCCTCTGGGAACAAACACCTGCCAGGGAGATGCCAGGGGGGTGCCAGGGGAATGCCAGAGGGGTGCCGGGGGGATGCTGCATCCTCTGGGACCAAACACCTGCCAGGGGGAAGCCAAGGGGATGCCAGGGGGATGCCAGAGGGGTGCCAAGGAGATGCTGCATCCTCTGGGACCAAGCGCCTGCTGGGAGGGTGCCGGGGGGATGCCAGCAGGATGATGTGGGGATGTCGCACGGGGGAGCCTGGGCAGGGGGGCACAAGGCAGGGTCAGTGCCCAGTGTGGCACTCGGGGATGTCCTGCTGCCATGTGGCACGAGGGACTGCCCCATTGTGTCCTCTCCTGTCCCAGCCCTGATGTCTCCAAGGGGTTTGGGGTCCACCTGGCCACGTCGGCAGCCCCAGCCCCCCCTGGCAGGGGCAGGAGGGGCAGAGAGGTGCTGTGCACACCCGGGCAGGGAGCAGCAGCGTGGGCAGCCGGGGGGGTCACCCCGGGAGCACCGTGCGGGGGAAAGTGGGTGGCAGCCACAAACCCAGCAGGCAGCGCGGGGTCGGGAAGCTGCTGGGTGCGGGTGCTGTGCCAGCACCCCCGAGCGGGGCTCTCGGGGCGCGGAGAGTCCCTGGGCACCCCTGGGCTGCCCTGGCAGGACCTGGCACGGCCGCAGAGCCAAGCCCTCCCCGTCCCTCCTCCCCATCACGGCCAACCCCTCGCCGCTCTGCCCTCCCCTGCAGCCCGGCTGCCTCTTGGCTGAACCTGCCTGACAAAACACACATAAAAGGCTGTTTTGCTCGGCGAGGACCGGAGGATCCCGGCCGGGGCCATGGGGAGCCGCTGGGCCGTGTCCGCGCTGCTGACGCTGTCGCTGCTCCTGCAGCCCACCTCCCAGTTCTGGCTCTTCAACGTCCTCTTCCCACCCACCAACACCCCAGAAGCTCCCCCGACCAACAGCACACCGCCCGTGGTGCTCGGTAAGGTCACACCGGGGGCAGGGTGGGCACGGCGGGTGGGCACAGCTCCCCCCCGGAGCTGGGGGGGAGGTTGGGGTCACTCTTGGCTGCCGTGGCCCTTTGCGATGTGGAGTCACCAAGAGGGGGTGACACGGGGCTCCCCAGGTCCCCTCCCATCCACCGGGCTGGGGACACGGGGCTGGCTATGCCCAGCCACAGCTGCCCGGAGCTGGGGGTGCAGGTCGGGCACCCCGGAGAGCAAATGGGGCTCGAAACTCTCATAGCTGGCCCAGAGGGGGTTTTAGGGCTTGCTTGGTTGGGGGGGGACTCTGCTGGCAGAAACGGTGGCTGCAGCACATCCTCTGGTGTCCTCTGATGCCACCAGCACCCACCACCCCTCGGTCCCCCAAAGTCCACCCCATCCTGAGTCTCCTGCACCCCCCTGGTGATGCGGGAATCATCCCCTGTGGCTGCATTGTCCCGCATCCCACCCGCCCATGTGGCATGGAGCAGAGCAGGGGTACCCAGGGCATCGCCTGGGGAGGCTGGGGTGGGAGCAGGATGGTACCTCCATCCCACACAGCTCAGCCTTCCTGTGCCCCCGTGCCACCACTGGGGACTCGGGCTGGGCTCTTGCCACTCAGAGCTGAGGTT
The DNA here is from genome assembly GCA_013398125.1 of Aegotheles bennettii. Classification (NCBI taxonomy): domain Eukaryota; kingdom Metazoa; phylum Chordata; class Aves; order Caprimulgiformes; family Aegothelidae; genus Aegotheles; species Aegotheles bennettii. The sequence continues at coordinate 16,531 of VZRW01010744.1, forward strand.
TTCTCCTTTTCCTTGAATCACGCCAAGTTCCCCCTTTGAAAAGAGAAGAGGAACAGCAGAAGGTCCCTGTGGCAACGCTGGGGGCTGACCCCACAAACTCCCTCCCCAGGGGCACCACAGGGGACGGTGTCAGGGCCCCGGTGCCCCAGGGCAGGTTCTGCTGGTGGCCAGGAGACCCAGGTGGCCGTCACCGGGTGCCTCTCCTCAGGATGGCTTGTGAGGGTCGGAGCACCCCCCCCCATGCCCCCAGTAGCAGCCTCAGCCCCTGTCCCCACACCCAGCCAGGTCCAGCTGCCCCGTGTGTCTCTCGGCATCCACACGGAGCCCATCCCCCTGGGCCGGGCGTCCCGGAACCCCCCAGCGCCCTTGGGACCGCTGATAACCCCTCTGCCCCCACAGGAACTTCCTTAATAATTACCTAATGTTCTCTGGAAGAGGAGGCAGAGCTCAGGCTGCGTGCCAGGGGCGGGGGTGCTGGCTCTGCACCCTCGGGAGCCACCAAAGCAGCTCCTGGTCCCGCTCTTCTCACTGGCCAGGGTGGTCCTCTCTGCCTGCTCCATGCCTGGGCTCTCCTGATTCCCAACCAGGTGCTTGGAAGGCAGGATGAGACCCTCCCTATATCCCTGGGGAGATGCCACAGAGATTGGGGAGCTGTGAAGCAGCTTGAGAGAGGCAACCACTACCTCCCCATGACCTCTAACCTGGGATAAGGCTTTGGGAGGCTGCAGCCGTGCCTCTGCCACGCTGGGGGAACCGGTGCCATGGTGGGTGGGATGGAGCTAGAGCATCTCCAGGCCAGGCTGCCCTCACACCCTGCACCAGGGACAGCACTGCAGCTCCCCAAAACACCTGCGCCCATGGACCCAGGGGTGCAGGGACACCCAAGGTTGATGGGCACCAGGGAAAACGTGGGACATCCTTCTCAGGTCAAAGATGCTCCTTGCCTGCATCCTCCAGGCAGTGGGGTTCCCACCCTGCCGTGCCTGTGGGGTCAGCACAGCCCAGCATCTATAGGGACTTCAGGCCACAAAGCAGCCCATGGGGTCCTCGGGGTAAGCACCTTACATAGGACAAGAGCAGACAGCATTGAAGGTCCACCCTGTCCCCAGCCGTGCACTGTGGGCCAGGATCTGCTGTGGCCATGGCATTGGTCACCCAGTGCTCCCACCCTACCAGGCTCACAGCCACTGTCCCCTGCAGTCCCGTCACTCTTGTCCTCATCCTGAGGGTCAGTGTTGGCACCAGGAGCTGGGAATGCTCCCCACAGCCCAGGCACACGGACTGGGGTGGCACTGGCCAGGGGTGTCCCCTCCCTGCCAGGTTCCCCAGAGGCAGAGCAGGCGCCTGGGTGACAGTCACCCTCCACCCAGGGAGCCCAGGTCGCACATGGCAGCCTGTGAACTTGCCTAAAACCACGTCGTGTTTACCCTGAGTGCTCTTTGCACTGGATTCCCGTAGGATGTGGTTCTGCTCGGCACCGGACCATTCCGGGACCTTGCTCAGCCCGTGAGGAGGGTTTAAAGTTCAGGAAAACAGTGCATAGGGCTCAGGTGCCAGCACCGGGGTGACTTTCACCTCCCTGGGGACTCTGTGCAGCCCTGAGCAGCACCGACCCCTTCCCCCGGGGTGCAGGGAGGAGAGGGGGATGGAAACCCACCAGGCAAGAGGGATCATCTGGGATGCTCCATCCTGGCAGGCTGGGGCTACAGCTGCCTGGAAGGAGGTTGTAGCAATGTGGGTGTTGGTCTCTTCTCCCAAAGAACAAGGGATAGGACAAGAGGGGAGGGCCTCAAGTTGCACCAGGGGAGGCTTAGGTTGGATCTGAGGAACAATTCCTGCCCCAAAGGGCTGTCAGGGCCTGGCCCAGGCTGCCCAGGGCAAGGGTGGGGTCCCCATCCCTGGAGGGATCTCAAAGCCGTGTAGATGTGGTGCTGAGGGCCATGGGTCAGTGGTGGCCTTGGCAGTGCTGGGTTAGTGGTTGGACTGGGTGAGCTGGAAGGGCTTTCCCAACCAAAATGGTTTGATGATCCTATGGTGGCAGCTCTGGGGGTCACCCCATGGAAAGGCAGCTCTGGGGGTCCCAGAGGAGGGCCTTTGGGTGCCAATTCCATGCTCACATCTTGGCTCTGAGCGCCCTCGCTCCTGCATGGAGCAGGCTGTTCTGTGGGAATGCTGCTCCAGCTGCCCTCAGCTGGGAGGGAGCCCTGCTGGTGGGCCCAGGGCACCCCAGGGGCCATGGGACAGGGTCTGTAGCTGGCTCTGCTCTCCCTCCATGGTCCCACCAGTGCCCGGGTGCCTCGGGAACCAGCTGGAAGCGAAGCTGGACAAGCCGGGTGTGGTGAACTGGATGTGCTACCGCAAGACAGAGGATTATTTCACCATCTGGCTCAACCTCAACACCTTCCTGCCAGTGGGAGTCGACTGCTGGATCGATAACACCAGGTACTGCTCACCCCCACCCGGGAGCTCCAGGGGAAATGACCTCCCGGGGATCTCCCTCCCCTCTCCTCCCCCCCTGGCCATGACCTAGCACACGTGGGAAACCACGGGACTGTTTGGGATGGCAGCTGGCTGGCTCCTGCTCTGAGCGCCTCATCCCTTTCCCGTGTCCTTGCCATGTCCTCATGTCAGCCAGACCATCCTCAGAACCCACTGGAGATGCCACCACCCCGCCCGGGGCTGCTGCAGCCCACTCCATCCCAGCCTCCTGCCCTACTGGCTTGGGCACCGTTCCACCTCCCCACCTGCACAAGCCTTGGGAACAGCCACCAAGGTCAAGGCTGCCACCCCACCCCTTGGGGACACAGTTCTTCTGCTACGTGGTGTGCTGTCCCCGCAGGGTGGTGTACAACCGGACCTCGCGGAAAATGTCCAACGCCCCCGGGGTGCACATCCGCGTGCCCGGCTTCGGCAAGACTTACTCTGTGGAATACCTGGATCAGAACAAGCTGGCGGGTGAGAGGAGGGGTGGTGGGGGGTGTCCGGGGATCCCACACCCTACTTGCAACTGGAAAGGTGTCCCCGTGTCTCCAGGAAGGACCAGTTCTGCAAAGAGCCCAGGTCACCAGGAAGTGAGGGACATTGGCCTTGAGGACACATTTCCCTTCCCCCAGCAGGGACCACCCCATTCTTGACCCCAGCGCACATGGGACCCGTAGAGCCACCACCTTGGGCTGAGCCACCAAGCTACAGGGCTTACCAGGGGACATTGTGGCTGTGACCAGGACCAGGGTGGAAAAAGATTGCCAGGAGAAGACCACAGACCTAACTCCCACCCATTCTCTCTGTCCGTAGGTTACATGCACACCCTGGTGCAGAACCTGGTGAACAATGGCTACGTGAGGGACAAGACGGTCCGAGCAGCACCCTACGACTGGAGGGTCGGGCCCCGTAAGTATGGGGTTTGTAGCCAGGCCACCCGTGCAGAATGGTTCTCACGGGTTGGGTGAGCCATCTGGTGTGGAGGCACCCCATGGTGGCCCGTGGTGGTGGGTACTTGGCCATTCACGGTGCTCTCCTGTTGACTGCGTGGTGGGACTTGTGGCCTCTGAGCCAACACCTCTCTCCGGTCAGGGCTCCTAGGTTCAGCCCTGTGGCCACGAGTGAGGTGGCCAAGAGCTGGTGACGTTCTTGTCCACAGAGGAGCAGCCTGAATACTTCCAGAAGCTGAAGGCACTGATCGAGGAGATGCACGATGAATACCAGCGGCGTGTCTTCCTCATTGGGCACAGCATGGGCAACCTGAACGTCCTCTACTTCCTGCTGCAGCAGACACAAGCCTGGAAAGATCAGTACATTGGGGGCTTCATCTCCCTGTCTGCTCCCTGGGGAGGGTCTGTCAAGCCCCTGCACGTCCTGGCGTCTGGTGGGTGACTCCATCTGCTTGGCCACCTCTCTGCTTGCCCTCCCTCTTGCAGGAACAGAAGGGTGGTGCTGGGCAGGGAAAGGACACGGTGGTGTGAGGGGTGGGGGACAAATGGCAGAGGGGTCAGTGGAGGCAGCATTCGTGCTCTGGTGCAGGAAGCACCACGGAGGTGGCTTAGGGTTTGCTCTGGTGTCCATGATTGGGGCTGGTGGGTTTGTATGTATGGAAAACTGCTGTCGGAAGGGTCCACCTGCAGCCCGGCCATCCCCCTTCCTCCACACCAGCTCCCACCAGGCAGCCTGCAGCACACCCTGTGCCATGCCCACCATCAGCTCCTGGGCTAGGGATGCTCCTTGAAAGCCAAAACACCCATCCTGGGCAAGAACAGGGCTCAGCCAAAAGTTCTGGGGCCAGGGAAGGAGTTTGGGGCATGATCAGCCCCTGCTCAATGGCATCTGTGCCACCTCCACCCATGCAGGTTGCTGGACCTCCTCTCCAAAGCATAGAGCCCTTCTGCAGCAGAGGCCACCCGAGGGACACCCACACGCTCCTGCACCCCTTGCTCGGACCCCCCTGCATCTCAAAGCCCATCCCCCCTAGGCTTTGCCATCTCCACCTTGAATCTCCCTTCACCCAGTTCCTCTTCAGCATCTCCTCAGCCCACAAAGCCACAGTCACTTGCCTCATGCTGACAGCCCAGAATAACTGCAAGTCACAAGCTGAGCCTCTGAAACACATGGGATTAAAATCATGTGCTGGAGGATTTTAACATCAGGCCCCTTGCATCACCCTTAAGTCATCTCCTCACAATTTTCCTCTGTTGCCACAAGGCCCAGAGTTGTTTTTAAGGTAACCTGAGGTCATTGCACCCTCTGAGGCCTCCAGACACACCAAAACCACGGAGGCTTGCAGGATGCACGTGGGTTGGCCACCCGCTCTCAGCACCCTCCTCGGGCTCACTCCTGGCCCTGCAGGCGGGCGTGGAGATGCTGGGGTTGCAGGGCAAGTCCAGGGCTGGGTTGGTCAGGGCCATCACACGTCCAGGTTTGTCTACACTCAGCCCCTCCTGGCAGCTCGAGATGTTCCTCTGGAGAGGAGTTTGGAAGGTTGCTCTGGATATCTGCAGCCAGAGGGGTTGAGGAGAGGATGTGCGGTCCTGGGCAGGAGTAAGAAGGGGAAGATCTGAGGTAGAACCATACCCCAGAGACAGCTATGGGTCACTGATGGACAGGCTGAGCCCAGCACGGCTGCCCAAGGGGTTCACCAGGGTACGTGTTGGTGATGTTTCTGATGATCCCCTGTCCCCCCTGCAGGTGACAATCACGGCATCCCACTCATGTCCAACATCAAGCTGCGAGAAGAGCAGCGCATGACCACCACCAGCCCCTGGACGTTCCCAACGAGGCTGGCCTGGCCCGAGACCCATGTTTTCATCTCCACACCCTCTTACAATTACACCTACCGGGACTACCAACGCTTCTTCACCGACGTCAACTTGGAGGACGGCTGGTACATGTGGCAGGACATGAAGGACTTGCTGAAGGACTTACCTCCTCCTGGAGTGGACATTTATTGCCTCTACAGCACAGGCTACCCCACGGTGGAGACATACATATACGATGAGCATTTCCCTTACGAGGACCCCGTGGACATGATTTATGGTGACGGGGATGACTCCATCAACAAGCGCAGTCTGGAGTTGTGCAAGCGGTGGCACGGCCAGCAGAAGCAGAAGGTGTACATCCAGGAGCTGCGAGGCATCGACCACCTCAACATGGTCTTCCACAACCTGACGCTCAGTTCCATCAACGAAATCCTGCTGGGGAGACCACAGGAGCAGGAGGAGCCGGTGCAGGTGAGATCCAGCCCAGGAGCAGGGAAGGGGGGAAAGATCTTACCTGGACGGAAGGTCCTTAAGGAGCCCAAAAAGAACTGAGAGGAATGAGGGCCAGCTGCCCTCCGCGCTGGTAGCCACCACCAGCTGCCATGCAGGGGAGCAAAGGACTCGGAGCTGAGTTTGGAAAGAAAAGGAGCGAGACCACCAGCTCAGCTGGACGGGCTGGCACCCACTTCCACGCTGATGGGTTCTTCTTTCGGGAACGGCAATTCATTATACTTCAGAGGCTTGTGACTGCCCACCAGCGGTGGGTAATTAACCGCGCTGCCAGCTTATTAACATCACCCGCGAATTACCACGCACACACGAGCCCTGGTCCCTGGCAAGCCACGTGTAGGCGCTTCAGAGGCTGCGGAGCCCGCGGTGCCGGAGCCTCCGCTCACCCGGGACAGAGCGATGCACGCGATGAGTGCGGGGTGGGCACGGGGGTGGCACGGGGATGGCACGGCAGGAGCACCTCTGCCAGCTGCCAGCGTGCCGGCAGCGAGCGGGGCTCCCCCCAGCAAGACCGGCTCCAGACCAGCAGATTTACTAAATAATAAACACACTTTGCTTCTGAGCCTGGGGCTGCCTGGTCCTTGCATGGTGCCTGGGTGAAAGGAGGCACCCACCAGCACCCCAGGGGCCAGCTGTGGCTCGGCGATGTGACCGGGGTGGGCGATGCCACTGGGCCTGGTGATGTGACTGGGGCTGGTGGCAACTGGGGACATGGTGAGGTTGGGGCTGGTGACATGGCCAGAGCTGGTGATGTGGCCAGCGTTGGAGATGCAACCAGGGCTGGCAAAGAAACCAGCATGGCAATGCAACCACTATGGCAATGAAACCAGCATGGCCATGAAACCAGTATAGCAATGCAAACAGTATGGCAATGCAACCAGTATGGCCATGCAACCAGTATGGCAATGAAACCAGTATGGCAATGAAACCATTATAGCAATGCAACCAGTATGGCCATGCAACCAGTATGGCCATGCAACCAGCATGGCAATGCAACCAGTATAGCAATGCAACCAGTATGGCCATGCAACCAGTATGGCCATGCAACCAGTATAGCAATGCAACCAGTATGGCCATGCAACCAGCATGGCCATGCAACCAGTATNAGTATGGCAATGCAACCAGTATAGCAATGCAACCAGTATGGCCATGCAACCAGTATGGCAATGAAACCATTATGGCAATGCAACCAGCATGGCCATGCAATCAGTATGGCAATGCAGGGCTCGGTGGCACAGTTGGGACCAGCAACGTGGCCAGGCTGGTGGCACATCCGACAGTGGTGGTGGGACTGAGACTGGTGACACAGCCACGGCAGCAGTGCAGCCGGGGCAGGCGATGCGGTTTGGGGGTGATGGAAACGGGGGGGCGATGGTGCTGGGGCTGGTGACACAGCTGGGGCCAGTGGTGCGGCCAGGGCTGGTGACACAGCTGGGGCTGGCAACACAAATGTGGCTGGGGACACAGCCAGGGATGGGGATGCAGCCAGGGATGGGGATGCAGCCGGGGATGGGGGTGCAGCTGGGAATGGGGATGCA
>VZRW01010745.1:6193-60102 GCA_013398125.1 Aegotheles bennettii
CCCATTGACTACAACTCTCTGACTTCTTCCCTTCAACCAGTTCTTGATCCACCTCACTACCTGATCACCAAACCCATACTTTATCAGCTTATCTACGAGGATGCTGTGGGAGACAGTGTCAAATGCTTTACTGAAATCGAGATAAACCACATCTACCGCTCTACCATCATCTATCCACCTAGTTATTTCCTCATAAAAGGCTATAAGGTTGGTCAAACATGACTTACCCTTGGTAAAGCCATGTTGACTGCTCTTAATGACCCCCTCATCCTTGATATGCCTAGAGATAGTGCCAAGAACAAGTTGTTCCATCACCTTACCAGGGATGGAAGTGAGGCTGACCGGTCTATAGTTACCCGGGTCCTCCTTCTTGCCCTTCTTGTAGACTGGAGTGACATTTGCTTTCCTCCAGTCCTCAGGCACCTCTCCTGTTGCCCATGACTTACCAAAGATGATGGAGAGTGGCTTAGCAATGACCTCTGCCAGCTCCCTCAGCACCCTTGGGTGCATTCCATCTGGACCCACAGATTTATGGATGTCCAGATTGCTCAACTGATCCCTAACCCAATCCTCATCTACCAATGCAAACTCCAATGCAAACAGCTGGACAGTTTTCTACCAGCCTGGACTCCAACCCAGCATCCAGTCTTGATTTCAAGTCATCAAGAAATAGAGAATCTACTCATGTTCCTAGTAGTTTTTACAGGAGGTAGTTGTCCTTACAGTTTAAAACAGAAATACTTCCTTATTTCTTGCTTACGTCTCATTATTTCAATAATTTGTACGATTCTAACTTCTAGCCACTTCTTATTGATGTATCTACCTCTGTCGTGTTGAAAAACACCTTTTAAAGTGACATTTTTCTATCTGAAGAGCCACATGGAGTGGTCAAAAATTAAAAAACATGTCTACAAATCCTTACCACATTGTCTCTTCTTTCACACACCTCTTTTAATGAAAAAAAAAAACAAAACACTGTAGCTGACAGTCTGAAATGTGTGAAATAATTTGCTTGCCTTAATTTTCTTAATTTATTTCCCTCTGGAATAACTAAATTCACTGGGTTTAAAACAAACAAACAAAACAACAACAACAAAAGAACCAAACCCAAACACTGTAGCACCATAAATCTGTTCCAAAAAGACAATTTAAATAACCCACTAAATCACAGGCCTTCATCTCAAAGTTTAGACACAGGACTCTGCCAGTGGGAATACACAAATTTGGCACACTGATTTTAGAGCCTCCATAGAAGAATACATGACAATCCAGCCAAGCTGGTATTACCTTCTGAAGGATTCAGCTTTTAATACAACTTTTATATAGCCATACAGCCATTCTAGTTTAGACCTGTTTCCTTTTTTAGTGGTGGTGTATTTTTATTGTATCATGTTTGAATCACCATAAATTCAATGTACTCAGTGATGCATCAGTATTGATTCAGACAGCAAAAATAAAATCACTATAATTTTAGGAATTATATGCAAGAGCGTTTGGGATAGCTTGATCTAAATAGACTGCAATACTGATTGTGTTGTTTACTTTGATGAGGAAGCAGATTCTTGCATTTCTGCTAGCTGAAGCCAGAAGATCTGAGATTTTTAGTGCTTGGCTTGAATTTGATAAAAGGCTCAGCTTGAATTCGAATGAGATGTTCCAGTCTTAGGAAGTTCAAATACAAAATTACAGGTTTTCCTAATTGCACTAAATACCAGTGATCCAATCTTTCCTCAAATTTCATCCAGTTACAACTAACTGTAGTTTCTCAATTTCATTTTGATGCACAAGAGTATAATTACAATTCTCTGGTAAACACAGAGATTTTAGGTCTGACTCTCATCCACACTAAAGCATTTTACACCAATTTGTGAGCAGAAATGAGGTCTCAACATGGGGAATGTGTGTGATGAACTGCCACTGATAGTCCATTTGCACTAAAAAGAGTGTTAAGTAAAACCTCAGTTTGACCCCAGTATTGTCTCTCTATGTAACCTCCGAATCACTTATTATAAATTGAACTTAATAGTCAGTTTATTCTATGTAATCTAACACATTGGCAAAATTCATATAATATTCCACATGTTAAACCAAAGGCAGAAAAATCCAGATCTCATTTACCCCAAGATGTCTTCAGATTACTTCATCTGTCAGTAAAATGGTGAGAAATAATTACTGTATGATATTTATGTACAGTCAGGGAGAAAGGAGATCTTTTTACTATGTTTTGATTTATTTTTTTAACCCAAAATTTTGATGGAAAATTGATGGATGGAGGAAGAGAGCAGCATTTACAAAGGCTAACTATATCATAGTCAATCTAATTTCACTATGAAATTAGATGAATACTAGGAAAATTAGGGTCACTGGGATAATATGAATTTTTTAATAGTCTTAGGAAGCTAACAAAAATATTCACAGAACTTCCTACAAAGGGAAATCTGCTCCCTTTACATCATTTCACCTGAAATTTTGAGTTTCAGAACCTTTTCTTGCTGTCTCCAAGTTGGAGGTGAGGAGGGGTTATTGAGCTTATATAATTTTTTTCTACCATTTTCTGAATATATTTGAGGTAGAAGTACTTCTAGCTTAAATCATGATAGAAAGTTGTATTTGTAAGTTTCTAGGAAATTGTATCTTAAATACTTACAATAAAGGCTCACATTTTCAGCTGGGCAAGAAACAGAAATAGCAACTTATTACTTATCTAAAAGTTAGGCAATACAATCAGCTTCCAAGTTTTCAGCGCACTGTAAACACCCAAATCACCACATATATACATTTATGGAAGGTGAAAGGGCAAGGAGGGATATTAGATTCAGCAGCATTATTTTAACAACAAGAATTTAGTACCATTCTAGCTTGTACATTTCCTTAGCCACATATAAATCTATGATTGTGATGAAATAAAAAAAAATGCAGAAATATCTATGCATTATTTTATTGCAAAACTCACAATTCTGCCCAGTTTCAGTCTTACAACTTCTGATGTGCAATAAATCTTACAGATCTGATGTGAGTTTTGTGGTTTGTGATCTATTGTAACCATTTTCTATAGTTCTGATCATGTGTGACTGGGCTTCAAACCAGAAGATGAAAGTTTTCTATTATGCAGTTTAGATAATGGATTTTGATCCCCCAGTAAAGAATATTTGATATGTAATCACTGAATGCAGATATCAAGAAACAGGTCAGTAAACTTCCTATGCTGTTCTATATTTCACATATGTGTGTGTCTGATTTTGTATTTATGGGGAAAATACCATGTACTGCGAGAAAAGCATTAGATAATTCAAGGATGGATATTTTTCCCAGCTAACAAAAGCAATATAATGTAAACTTTAAAAGTTCATTCCATTTCCAAATATCTTCATTTTCATCATATTATCCAATGATACTATACAGACAGGAAGAGTTCTGAATTTTTAAAAGTACTTGTGTTTTAGCTTTAAAAGGTGATCATGGCATCTTAATTGTAAGGTAGCAAAACTACTTAACAGAATAATAAAATGTGTCCATACCTCTGCAATCTCACTGGCAGAAGCCTGGAGGAGTTAGTATGGTATAAAAACCCTACAATAGGTGAACACTATATTTTCCAATGACAATTTAGCACCTGCTTCTCAATTTCTGCCCCATTTCCTGGGGCACTCTGTGCCTGTGGAATTTCTGCAGCACCCTCCAGGGCTGATAACAGAGTTGGGGAGTTGTAAAAATGTCTTTCTTATGTCTGGTGTTCTTTAGTGAATGTATTGGGGGACATTCATAATTTTTAAGAAGATTTCTCTTTAATGCTGTCATGGAAATGTGTTTGATTTACTCTCCTTCTCCTCACTGCTCCTGCAACAGTGGAGACTATTTCCATGGAGTGGAATGGCATTCTTAGTTTCATCATGTGTGTTTTAGCAGTACCAAGTGTTGGTGTGGGAATAACTGGAAAGGATGGAGAAAGAGTCTCTTTCAGGCAAAGATGTAGTAATTGAAGTTTTTACATAAATCTCTTGGAGAGTCCTGCATTTTTTAATGCTGCCTATAACCTCCATCCTTCCATCTCTGGCAAATAAGACAGCTTCAACAAGAGCAACCAGAGCAATGCAATGAGCACAAAATTGCTCATACAGCTATTGTAAATACATAAAAAATATACATGTCACACTTTTCTGTCCTCGGACCTGAGACAACTTTAAGCATCACATTATGCAGCTAACCAATATTAATAGTTAGATAAATTTAGAGGTTGATTGTTTGACCTATCTTATATTGTGATAAGGTAAAGTAAATGTGAAGCACAGATAGGGAATAGAATTGAGAAACCAAACTCCCAACTGCCCATCTTATATTCTGTTCCATACTTCCTCTATTAAAATCCAAGTTCTTCCAGGCTGTCATGCTTTTCTTTACTATTTCTGAATATTCACCAAAGTCAAAGGTGGTTCTACTGGGAGAAAATGAAAGGCAAGAAATTATCCCATAATTTAGGAACAGCACAGTTGACATGTATTCAAACCTTATCTGAAGTTACTGAAGGATTAACCTAGAACTGAAAAGAAACACTGAACATTTGCATTTAAAAGATTAAATTTCACACATTCCACGGTATCACATTTCCTATGAGAAAATCATTACAAAAGCATGTTCACAATTGACTCTACCTGCCATCTTGATTGTCTGTGCACATTCTGCTCTAAAGGCAAAAGGTGACAAAGTGATCCTGGGACAAAAAAGCAAACTGAGAAATTCATGTCTTGAAACAGCTATAGCATTATGCCTGCAGAATACACAGAAGCAAATGAAAATATATAAACATGCTGATGTCAGGATGCCACTGCTACAGATCTGCTGCAATATCAAAAAATAGCAAGGCAGTGACTGCAATGACACTAGCAAGTACACAATGTATTAGACTGACTAGGGACAATGGTGTCGGAAGAAATGGCATCCCTGAAATACTAGTTAAGACAGGGGTACTTCTACTTAACTTCAGAATACCTACTAATATTTTGTTTGTAATTCCTGTGTATAGTTGTACTAAAGAAAAAGTATAAAAGAGAATCAATGGTGATCTGGAAAACATCAGCAGTCCTGGGGGAAAAAAATCTCTGTTATGCCGAACAGGTTGCAATTTTGAACATATACTGAGAAATGGGAGAGGGGTGCAGTTGTGCTTCAGGCTTTCATTCTGCAATATAAGAGCAAAGGTTTGCCTTATTATACCACACTACTTTCTGAGAAAATCTGTAGCTGCCTCCTCTGCTGAATGATAAGGTTTCTCCAGACTTCTAAAACTGAGCCCTTAGCCAATACTACTGCAAAATCCCCCAGCACTTCAAATCTATTTCCAAACTATGTTGTTGCTGGACTTCTTTCCTGAGGGACAAAGGAGAAGTGGTGGGCAGTAAAACATGAGCGCACTGATACAAGCAGGGGAAGAAATATGCAGAGATAATCCCAAAGGGTCTCATAACAATTGGAAAATTCACCATGATCATCTGTGGAGCAAAATCAGACTCTGGATACTCACCTGGGCCCTGGAGCAGTCTATTTATCTCTGAGCTACAAAATTAAAATCAAGTGCTACTCTCACCTTCTCCTTAACATTTCTGTAAAACTAACTTCCCTTCCGACCCCTCCAAAAAGGAGCTGAAGATGTCTGGCAGTTTATCTGCTAGGCATATGAATATACCTTGGAGAAGAACCAGGGTTTGGTTCTTGTAGAGATAGAATAATTCTCATATTAATTTATTAATTAACCTGGAATGACACTGAAGCTTCTTATTGAGAATACTGAATACAAATAGAAAAAGTGAAAGTACAGTAACTAACACAACAACATTTTGAGTCAGACATAATGCCATGTTGTGACACATCTGCCAAACAATTACTTGTTGAACTTTCAGCACCAGCATAACCCCTTTTTGACTGATGTCAGTTAAAGAGAGGAAGCTACAAATGGATATTACATGGAAAGCAATGAAGGCATGCTTTCACGGAAGCCCTGGCTCTGGACATTCAAAAGTACCTCTGTTCAAGAACACATTGAAGCACATAAATGCTATCCTAACCATGTGTCTTCTGAAGCTGTGATCCAGTTATAAGCAACAATTACATTTAGATGAATGCACATTTTTCTCTATTTTAAGGCTTCTGAACTTTTAAAATTATTTTTCAAAACTGACTGTCATTCCACAGTGACTTTTCAGACCAGATCAGAAGGATTAGTCTAAAGAGTACTTTCTGGCTGAAGTTCAACTACAGGCAAGATGCATAGAAGATTCTGCAAATCATTTAAATAAGACAGACATTAAAAGTGGAATTAACTTTTTATAATCTTTGTTGAAACTTTCTCAGTGTTCTCTTTCTTCCTCCATCTATTTATTAAAAACATCAATATTGTGTTTGAGTGATCGAAGTAGATCAGATCAGGTGAATTTCCTCAAAAGCTCTAATCCGCTTTTTTTCAGCTTCATTTAGATTACAGGGTTAGCTTTTTTAAGCTATTTCTTCCACTCTCTGACAGAGAATGGTGCTGCAGCATACACAAAAATGCAGTACACAGAGCTAGTATTTCTGTGCAATTCTCTCAGCCTCAAGGAAGGTGAATAGCAATTCTGGTAACTGTTCATATACCCAGGATTAATATTTATAACCAGTGTCAATGAAATAGGGTCAGAAGCAAATTTCTAAAAAACAGTTAACCTGTTAATTGTCCTGAGGAAAGACAAAGGGCTGTACACATGCAATAAGTTTGATTTGCCAATTCATTTATAGAGACAATAATTCCATTATATTCTTCATGTTTTGTTTAATTTTTATTTCTCATCTGGATTTAGTCATTCATAGAATTTCCTGTGAGAGTTCTTTCATTAGGCTATGGTACAAATGAGGACATTCACACTCCCTATTTTTTGGGGGGTTGAGGTTTTTTTTCTATACTCTAAATACTTAAAATATCAATAAGGTGAAGCTCTCTGAAATTTTTTGCAATGGGTTTACATGCAAGTGAGTTTCAACATAAAGAAAGGACTACCTCAGCAAGTCAGTTGCATAGCATAGTTTCATATATTGACACATAAATATCATGCAAGTAACCACTGCAGAAAACCCCTTCAATAGGTAGTTTACAGTACAAATAAAGTAGATGGACCATAAGATCCCCAGAAGGTTTAGGGTGGCAGTGACCTGAAAAGTCAAGCAGGGATAGCTTAAAAGCTAGACCAACTTTCCAGGAGCCTCGTCCAGTTGAGTTGCAAATCCCCGAGGATGGGGAGTCCACTGCTTCCATAAGCACCTGTTTCTGGGCTGTACCACTCTTCCAATGAAGGACTTTTTTCCATAAGTCTGCTCAGTTGCCACAGATATAAACTCTACTGTTCATGAGACAATGTCATAACCCAGCCAGCCACACAGCCTTACCTGGGCACCAGGGAGTTTTGTGGGCCACAGCAGTACCACTGATGGGACGACCATTGGGAGTGACGCACCAGCAGTATCCAGTGTAACTATGGCACTGAACCTGATGGAAATGACATGAACCACATGCAGTTTGTCAGACATGTCTGTTATCCCTCACCATTCATGACACATGAGTAGAGAACACTATTTCAGCGAACTACAGGGTGTTTCAAACAGCTGGATCCATTTGAAATGGACCTTCAATTGAAAATGGGTCCATCTTTTAGAAACACCCTGTATATTGGCAAAAGCTAGAACAATAAACCATAGTGGACCCAATCTCAGTCCTACATATTATTCTTTAGCATAATGAAGAGTTTATGTGAAGCAAAATGCATTAGGTCCTTCAGAATCCAAAGGAACTTTTGAAATATGTGGTTGTTTACTTGCCATTTCAGAAGAGTGAGGTGCAGGTGTTATGAAAACCTCACAATGAAGTTCCTCAGGGGACACATAAACTGTTCATGAAACAAGCAATCTCGAGATTTTTTCCACATAGAGAACATATTGTTCCACCCACTGAAGGAGCAGGACAGAGTGCTTCTGCCAGCATAATTCATATCCCAAGCAGTCAGAATGAATACTCTTGGAATTCCTCTTAGAAATCAATTGCATTGTATTTCCTGAGGGCCAATATCACTTCCCTCACCACGCTTAAAACGAGGATTGTTTTCTGCACAACACTGCAACTGAAATGCAATAGAGGTGGCAGAAGGTGATCAATCTTGGGATATATATCACAGGATAAGCTTCTCACTGTGTCCCTTCTGAATTTCATGATCTAACCTAAGTTAGTCTCAGACTATATGCTTGTGTATTCAGCTGAGAATAGGGAACAATCCTGTATGATTCATGCTTTAGCACTAAGAAATGGACTCTGGTCACAAGATTTCTAGTTGGGATCAGGAATGGATCAGAAATTCCAAGCATTTTACTATCTGATGAGTATTCAGGGGGCTACAAGAATGCTCAGCTGCCTCAGTCTAGAAGAACAGAGAGTGTATCACACAAACACCACTAATGTTTGGATTTTCACTGGCCAACTCTGAAAAAAAGAACCGGGAGTTGGCACAAAACATTAATTTTTTAACATCAATGTTAGCACAAATTACATTTCATTTTGAAATCACATTTCCCTTCATTACATTTGTCTTTTCTTCATCTCCTGCAAACATATATATTTTGACTTCCCAGTCATGCAAGATGATACAGAATGAAAAAACACCTGACTATATGTGCCATCATCGTTGCATTCTGGGATAAACACTTGTTGAAATTCCTTGCGAGCTTGTTCCTGGGTGTACTTCCTCTCAGCCACACATCTGGAAATATCTAGAGAAAGTGAGAAGACAAGTCAGTTGGATGATGCAATATAAAGAAAAGATAGCTGACAACCTAAATTAAGAAAAAGGAAGAAGAGACCCATGTAAAGAGAACTGGAATTATAATCAGGGAAAACATATAATCACTTGCATTTTTTAGGAAACAAAACCAATGAAAGACAATTAACTTCTGGGCAATATTGTCCTAATTCACCTCATTTACCCTCATGATAGTAACATTTTTTGCTAAGTATCATACGTGAATCACTAGTATAATCATGTTCTTCCTCCAGCCTTTGACTGCCTATCTAACCTGTGCATCCCTTTGGTTTTCCCAAATGTGGTCACGCTGTCAAGCAGAGTAAACAAAACTGAAATTTTGCCACCTCAAAGATGAGAGGCCACAAAGTGAAGCACAGAGGGGAAGGACAGAACTGGGAGATGAGATGGAGAGATATCTGGAGAGACATCTTGCTGGTCCAATAGCCACCAAAGGGCAGAAGAACAAAACAGGCTTCTATCAATTTAACATGCAAATAGCTGTGATTTTGTGCCCCACAATACTCTTTCAGTGATGGTGGCAGGACTAGCATTCTAGTGTTTTGTGAAAGGCAAAGCGGGCAGCAGGATTATAGCTGCCTTGTATTTCCTATTGTGAATTTATATGCCACTTACTTGTGTTAGGCAGCGATCTCAGCTGTGACTACAGATGTGCCAATCAGGCTGGTAATAAAAATAAAATAAAATATGCTGTACAGAAGAGGGGCTTGTTAGGGAGGTGATTCAATAATAATTTTGGACATGTTTAATTCATATTACTCTAAAATTTACTGTAACAGTTTATGATTTAGATGTGGCACAAGTCAAAGCCTACCACAGTTATTTTTTTTGTCCACTGTACGGTTTCTTGCACCATGTCTTGCATTACTTCATACCGGTCTCCACCCCAGACAAGGTAGCAAATTATACATCTTTAATTCAGTAACATTTCAATAGTCTAATATATTATATTGTCTAACAGATATACTACATTTTAATTAGGCAGCCAAAGGGTGACAAAAGACACATATCCTATACTTTTTGTCTGTTTAAAGCCATTACAAATTTTAGCATGTTGCTGATGCAGAATCTATATTTCAGAATCTGCTTGAGCTAAGCAATTTCAGGACAGATGAGAATACCAGGCAAGCTTAAGGTAGTATTAATGATTTCAAGATGTGACTCTAACATCTGAGTTAGAATGATCTCAAGCATACAAGCAGATAAATTTGCTGCTTCTGATCCCTGCTTTGTTTAAAGACTGTTTGGCAGTAACTGGCAAGTTCCTTTCTAGGGTTAAAACTGTCCAGCAAATACCTGTGAGACAGGGCTGTTGTGGTGATTCGTAAATGTTTGTGCAGTTCTTAGAAAGCACAGCAACAGGCTTTCTAGTCCATACAAGTTGCACTTTCACTTCACAATTTGATATCAGCATATCTTGACAGGGTTTTGGCATCTAACAGTCCCCAGGAGCACACAGGTGAGCCAGCTAAGTTCCCAGTCCCCCAAGCACCCTTTCTGTGCCAGGATCATCCAGGCATTCATGTGCAGAACCAGCATGGAAGCCTGGTGCAACTGCAGAAGTCCTTTGTACAGGATGAGTCTTTCACTGGTCATCTCCACCAAGCTTTGGACAACTCACCTGGCAACATTAGCATAAAAATTTCCCTTCAAGTCCTAGGCAATCTGGTATGGAAGCGTAGTATAATAAGGACAGAAACTGGTCCTCATCATTTGCATCCTGGAAACAAAATTGGGGCCCCTTAATTCTAAGCTTCATATTGATTTCCCTTCTGGCCTTGGACTCATGTGCACTACTTCTGTGCATTAGTTTACTCTTCTCATAAGAGCATTATGAGAGCTCATGTTGGTAAAATGCCCCAAATAGAAGTTGTTTCACTTTGAAAAACTATGTTTCCTTCATAACAATGTTAATTATATATGCTGTTTCAGGAGGGATATTCACAGACATGCAATGTGACCTAAAAGAGACAGAAAAGTTCAACCATCCAGAAGTGTGAGAAAAATAATACAGAAACGAATTAATTGGTACTATGGTACTTAACTTGTTTCATCAAGAGAAAATTATAGTCAATGTACTGTAGAGCTCAGGTAAAGTCTATTAATGTATGCACTGCCAAAGTTTTTTAAGAAAAAAATAGAAACATTTTAAGCAAGCTTTGGTGTTGTAAGCCTTCTTCTGAACATGGTTTGGTTATTAAGTACTTAATAACATGGTTTTAATGTAGCTAGTATTTTAACTGGAAATAAATCACTTCTTTGTTGGACCTCTGTCCTTGTTTTTCTAGAATGACATGTGGTTTAAATGTCTAAAAGGAAAAGTGATACAAATTCCATCACATAAAGTTTCTGGTATAGTACCAGCAGGGTTGTAAACTATCTCCAATGTTTGAATTATTATCCAATATTTGAATAACATGCCAAAGAGAAGTAGTTCTCCAAAACTGTCCACCACGTGTTCCTAAACAGCCTGATGCTCTAAAGGCCTCTTATTTATGGATAATCTAATGTGCTTTAAAATCAACAATGACCAAATTTAGTGGACTATAAAATTCACATTCGAAGCTTTATTTTTTTATCTTATAACCATGGAAACATTTTAAAGCTGTTGGGCAGTACTGTGCTTCAGTATACCCAAAATAAACCTACAAAGAAGATACCTTATCAACTTAAGCATCTAAAACTGTGTATAGTCAAAATATTATTCCCAGTTTTGTTTTTTTATTTCACCAAGTTATTACCACAGGGGAATAATTATGATACAGAGATGTGGTTCAAACCCAATAGAAGAAATGTAATAGTGTGGTCAAGATAAAAAGAAGACATATGAAAACATTCTTCCTTAGAATACTAATTAACATTAGATTATTAATTCAGAGGAGCTAAATTCCTTTCAAATAAAACATCACCAAAGCCAAGGAAGTAATATTTTTAATAAAAAATTGGCCAGATCACACCATCTGAGCATTTTTCTCTGTGTCCTGGTTGCAATACCCTTTAAATCTACAAATTTGCCGAAAACAAAGAATTCAGGAGAAGTAAGTGCTAGACATTTATGTAAAATAACAGCTGAAAAAAAAAATTAAGAAAATTAATTATTACCATGACTCAGAGAAAAGCTGAAACATGAGCTCACATCAAAGCATCAGATAAGAGATAGATATAGGGAAACCTTGCAGCTCCTAACAGGCAAAAGTCAGTGATCAGTGAGCTCCTAATCAATAGGGAAACAAACCTCCCACATGGCTGTTGATCATGCTCACTCAAAGAAGCCAAATCTAGGACTCACTGTGTAAAGTCCTGTGACTGCACCCAGACAATTCTTGCCTACCGGTTCCTCTGTGCACCTTGAACAAGTGTAGCTCATGACGATGACTCACATGAATCTCAAAATAATAGGATGAGTCTAGACTTAACTGGCTTGCTTCCTAACAAGGAGGTTTATAGGAATATTGACATCTAAGGGGAGAACAGTGAAGTCTCTCACATACAGATTCAACTTTCCTCTTTATCTACAACAGGAATAATTCAGATCAGGATGGACTCTGATTATTTTGAAATTAAGACCAAGAACTAAACGTAGTGGGACTTACCTGGCACCTCTGTGCTGATTAACCAGCCCACGGCTATAATTTTGATCATCATGGACCCTTACCAAAGCAGGCTAAACTCTTTTGGGGTGAATGGCATCATACTGGTGACAAACAACCTGAGAGCAGAGGGGACTCAAAGTCTGCAAGGTGTTGGAAGGATGAAAAGCACTCTGCAATGCTGTGTATCACTGGAACAAGTCAGCCTTGTTTCACTGCTGTTATACCAGATTTATAGCTCTAAAAAAAAAGCTTTTTTTTAAAAAAAATCTGGTTTTGTTTAAATTTTTGGAACCACCTAGTGGAAAAATAAAGGGCTTGAATCTGTTACTGGTTTCTGACTAGAATTCCCACTATACTTTATTTCTCTCCCTAGCTTAAGTTTTAATAAGGGAGCCAACAGGTTCAAGCCAGAATCTGGTATATGACCTGGTGAAGACCGTTTGCTTCAGAAAGCTGGCTGAAATGAGGCTTTATTTGCCTATAGTCAGACAATGGGAAAAACAGATATGTATGCCCAGCTCTAATTTTGAATTATGTCACTGACTGACTCAGTGAGACTTTATACTCTCATCTCCAGGTAAATGGGCTTTTACATCGCAGAAACTTGCTGGGAAAAATCTCCTGGCATAGAATCTGAGCATGAATATCCATGATCCTACCCTAAATTAGCTACCTTGGACCATACTAACTGTCAAACTGGGTTGATACAGGTCTCAACGCATTTTAGCCCAGTACGTTGGCCAGTGTGTTGATTGCACCAGTGTGACTTAACACCAGGACTGCAGCTAGAGGTTTAAGAAGACAAATATATCATGGGGTGTATAACTGAAGGCAAAAACGAGTGCATGGGAGTGGACAGAAATGCACAGAACTGAGGAGCTACAGAGTTGTAGCTGTTTGGGCAGGTCTTTCCGAATTGCCCTGGTGACAACTCTGGCTTCCAGAAGAGACCAGTGTCTGGAAGGCACAGGTGAAATACAAAGCCATCATAAGTCTGTGCTAAGCTTCTGTATGCAACTGGGAAGACTTTCACCTCTGAAGTGAAGCAGCGCCAGTACACCATTGCAGGATACAGAATCATATTCTGTCACACATGACACCTGGGAGCACAGGACTTCCCGTGATAACACTGAAGTCAAGAGGAAATTGCAGTACCCAAGGAAATTCTGGAAACAGAATTAGCCTCACAAACAGCACAGGACTGACTTGGAACTAATCTCATTTTATGTCTTATTTCCAACAGTAAAGCACCAAAACCACTGAGCTTTGGGAAAAAGAGAAAACATCCATCAACTTCAACTCTGCTGGCTAATCCTTGAATACTTTATCACACAGAGAGAAGTTTATTACTGCAAAGTAGAAGTTTATCTTTAAAACAATGACATAAACTCATTCAGGGTGCAAAAACCATCTCAAAAGTGACATTCAATACAAAATTCAATTTACAGCAACTTTGGGGCTCGACAGAGAGATCTAACTCAGAATCTCTCATGGAAAATTAAATAGCTTGCCAAAAGAATAGATAAATCTCTTGCAAAGATTTTGATTTTGTTCATCCGGTATTTCTTGGTTTGCTATATATTTTAGCAACAATAAAAGCACCTTTCCCAGTCCCAATACACTAAGCAGACTTTGTTTGCTTTCAAAGAGATTACTGTGTGTGACACGTACTTGTTATGTATTTATGCATAAAATACACTTCACGGTTTATTTAGTTATTTTATTACAGATGGAATACCCTGCTGAACAGATCAGAAACATCTACCAGTTTGTTAAAACCACTTATAAAGTAATTAAACTTAATTGTTTGAAGAAAAAGTTCCCTTGAGGGCTTTCCACAGATACTTAGCTGTTCTTATGCTAAAGAGAAAGCTTTTCTAAAGTCACATAGATGTGAACAAGCAGGCCTAGTATAAACACACATAATCCAAATATCTCGCACTATTTCTCTGTAGGTTTCCCTTATTGACCCTCCATTATGACAGAATACCTATATACAGTTACTTGCCCTTAAATTTAGAAGTATACAGTGCAACAAGCTGTTTAAAGTTAACTGTCCACCTGACAATTTACTGAGTTGTCCCAACAATGAACCATAATTTCTTTCCCCTTTTGCTAACTATGATAAAAGTCAAATGGGATTAATTTGTAGTTAATTTAACCCAAAAATTTTTTATTCAGAGGACGAGATAGAATTTGGTTTATAGGGCATAAACTACTCGTAACATGAATGTTTTTTATGATATTTGACCTAGGCTAATGTATATTCCAAAGAACTGATCATCTCTACCAACAAAACATATAAATAGCTGTAGCCTCTAGTGATAGGAAACACACAGCAAGCCATACATGTTCAAAGTTTCAGTTTCAAAGATGAAGAGATTATTAGCCTCTTGGGTTGGAAAGGATGTCAGCATGGACATTTATCCTGACACAGCCACAAAATAAAGACTTGCTGCTTCGTGAAAAGGGCTGGTTGACTCTTCCACTATTTATTTTTACTGATGCATTCTGGATTCAAACAAAACAGCAGAGCAATCTTAGCCTAAACTCTCCTCTATTGGTATGTAACAGAGGCAAGCAGTGTGGGGTTTCTTTGTTGCTTTCTTTTTCATTTTCACATTTTGCAACCACCCAGCAATTTAGATAGCTAAGCTTTAAGATAAAGTAAGGAATGCTGTGCTGGATTCCTTCTTGGCACAATAATATTTCTCTCAATTTGCTAGTAGTCACATTTGGAGAGATACAGTCTGACTAGAACTGAATCAAATATGTGCAAGAAAAACTAAAGTTACAGCTTTCTGATTTTTTACATACCAAAGGCCAGACTAGGCTTTCTGAGCAGAACAGAGATTTGATAAATAGTTTGGAGAAGTCAAAAATGGGCTAATTTATAATTCTTGCACTGAACATCTGAGAAAGCTTGCAACTGTTTGTGGTTCTTAGTCTTCAGTGCTTCACTTTCATAAAGATGTTCACTTTATATTAAATCTGAAACTTGAAAATGCAGGACCAGAAATGAGAAGAAAACTTCACAAAATAATAATAAAAAAAGATTCATTTCATACAATTGCACTAGCACATATTTGATTCTAAAAAAGACACCTTTTTTGTGCCTAAGAATGCTCTTATATGCCTTGTTTCTGTGCAGTTTGGCTTTGGCAAATACTGCTTGGAGAAATATTATGAAGAAAAAAATGAGTATTTTAAAAAGAGATAAATTCCACCTCCACCAAATTGTGGATACAATAGTATCATTTGTTACTTGTCCTATGTTCCATGTACCAGTAGATATATTTAAAAGAGCAAAGGACATTCCACAAAAAATAATCCAAACATACTTACAGCTCTATCCAGCCCATTAAATACCTACTAGAAAGTCTAATCAGAAGCCAACACCTCTTGCTTTCAGAGACCATGTAAAGTATAACTTCTGTATACAGATGCATTTTTTTTCACCAAGACATTAAATCATTTGTTTCTCAAATTAACACCTTTACTAGAGTGGCTTGATACATAACAGCTTGATACATAACAGCTTGATACATAACATAAACAAAGGCTCAGAAACAAAATGAGGTTGGGGCTGAACAATGTATCAGGATTGCCAGCATTACAGTATGGAAATTTGCAGTCATCCTACAGATTAAACATATTGTCTACAGTGAGAAAATATATCAGAAGAAGAAGACAGCTCCTAGCTAAAAGTTTTTTAAGGTAAAATCTGCCCTATTATATTTTTTCCCCAAAAGTTTATTTTCAAAAAAACCCCAAACTGATACCACTTCTCAATACTTTCTCATTTTAACATATTTTTTCTGAAATAATTAAAAAACCCCTGCATTCCTCTTTTTTTTTTCCTCTTTTCTTTTTCCTCATAAAATATATGAAAAAAGAAAGGAGAAAAAGGAGAGGTGATAAGGACAAGCGAAAACTGCTCTGCTTTCAACCAGCAGACTGTTCACACAGTGTGCGTTCACGTTTATTTTACAGACTGACATCTTGGTCCAGTCCCACTTTCCCTCATTTCAGTTAGGAAAAGAACCAAACCTACTCACTACGCCTTTCTCTTTCCACACAAAACATCTCAGGAGCATGTTCTGCCTCCCAAACACAGTCCCCAGAGCTGCCTTCCAGGCAGCCAGCCAAGACAAGGTCCCTGCCCACATGCTGACCTATGGGACATACTCAAGTACTGTTGAGCACACACGAAGATCTTACCTGGCTTGCAGGCAAACCTGAACTTGAGGTCAGCCTCTGTGGGAATACAGGATAAGGTTTGCTCTTGGAAACCATGTCCAGCACTTACAATAACATTCTTCAGCTAAGAGGCAACAGTAACGTTTCCCCAAATGCTACTTAGATTAATGTATTATGGGACCAAGATTAATTTACAAGACAAAAAAACTACTGCCCACCAATGTCCACCTTTCTCTTCATAAAAGGAAAATCATATCAGCATGTTTATCCAAGGACAGAAAGGTACCTTCAGTAATATCATTTAAAATCATTCAAGCATGTCCTTACCTCATTCATTGCACTAATTCAAATGAGTGAAACTTCTCATTATTGCTGAAAATACCATTTTAATGAAACAAATGTTGAATGTTTCTCTCTTTAAAGAAAGTAAGTAGCAAATAGTAAAATACCTCTTAATGGGAAATTCCATGCATATTTTTATGTGATTAAGTTCTTTATTTGAATCACGAGAATCAAGATAGCACCTTTTGTTATGTCAATGATAGTCCATAAAAGAATTGCATTTTTAAACAGCCAGGCTCTTTAAGATGCTATAAATGAATTAAGCTAAACATGAGCTATCTAGGGTTTCCAATGGAGAAAGGAGATCTACATAGTTATGGAATAACAATGACACTACTGTGTGTGACAGCTCTCCTTGGTGTGCTCATGAAGTAGCAAGGCCCCGCTGGGGTCACGTCTGCAAATGCTGAATACATAATCTGAGTGCCAGCCAGACTAAATGTCGAGCCGCTAATGACTTAAATATTTCTCTGTGTAAAGCTCCTTGCATTGTCATTTTGAATACGGCTCACACAGAGATGTGTCCCTGTATACAGGACACTGTATACAGGTTGCTGTTGCGTGCTGACAGTGAAGTCAGGAAATTAAATGAGAGTTGGCAGTTGAAATCTCATAGTGATCAACAATATGTGTCAAATGCCCAGCCATTAAAGAAGTCTTATTTTAGTGAAGTATTGGTAGAGAAGCCACGAAATCCAAGCATCTCAGCTGGAATGTTTGCAGAACAATATGTTAGGGCAGAGGTACGCTGGCAGGACTGTACAAGCAAACTTGCTTTTTTCCATTGATCACAATGTTGGAATACCAAATATTACTACTGAGCCACTTAATTAACACATTCAGCATATTAGTCTCCAATGCCCCAATTATGGGCCTGATATATTCATTTACAGAATCACAGAATCTAAGGGGTTGGAAGGGACCTCGAAAGTTCATCTAGTCTGCCAGACCCTGCCAGAGCAGGGTCACCTAGAGTACATCACACAGGAATGCATCCAGGCGGGTTTTGAATGTCTCCAGTGAAGGAGACTCCACAACCTCTCTGGGCAGCCTGTTCCAGTGCTCTGTCACTCTCACAGTAAAGAAGTTCTTCCTGATATTTACATGGAACCTCCTATGCTCCAGTTTAAAACCATTGCCCCTTGTCCTATCATTAGTCATTACTGACAAAAGCTTGGCTCCATCATCCTGACACTCACCCTTTACATATTTGTAAACATGGATGAGGTCACCCCTCAGCCTCCTTTTCTCCAAGCTAAAGAGACCCAGCTCCCTCAGCCTCTCCTCATAAGGGAGATGTTCCATTCCCTTAATCATCTTAGTGGCTCTGCGCTGGACTCTCTCAAGCAGTTCCATGTCCTTCTTGAACTGTGGGGCCCAGAACTGGACACAATACTCCAGATGTGGCCTCACCAAGGCAGAATAGAGGGGGAGGAGAACCTCTCTTGACCTACTAACCACCCCCTTTCTAATGCACCCCAGGATGCCATTTGCCTTCTTGGCCACAAGGGCACATTGCTGGCTCATGGTCATCCTCGTGTCCACCAGGACCCCCAGGTCCCTTTCTCCTACACTGCTCTCCAGCAGGTCAGCCCCCAGCCTGTACTGGTGCATGGTGTTGTTCTTCCCCAGATGCAAAACTCTGCACTTGCCCTTGTTGAATTTCATTAAGTTTCTCCCCGCCCAACTCTCCAGCCTATCAAGGTCTCTTTGAATGGCAGCACAACCTTCTGGTGTGTCAGCCACTCCTCCCAGTTTAGTGTCATCAGCAAACTTGCTGAGGATACATTCTGTACCCTCATCCAGGTCGTTGATGAAGATATTGAACAACACCGGTCCCAGTACCGACCCCTGGGGCACTCCACTATTCACAGTCCTCCAACTAGATTCTGTCCCATTGACTACATCTCTCTGACTTCTTCCCTTTAACCAGTTCTTGATCCACCTCACTACCTGATCCCCAAACCCATACTTTATTAGCTTATCTACGAGGATGCTGTGGGAGACAGTGTCAAATGCCTTACTGAAATCGAGATAAACCACATCTACCGCTCTACCATCATCTATCCACCTAGTTATTTCCTCATAGAAGGCTATAAGGTTGGTCAAACATGACTTACCCTTGGTAAAGCCATGTTGACTGCTCTTAATGACCCCCTCATCCTTGATATGCCTAGAGATAGTGCCAAGAACAAGTTGTTCCATCACCTTTCCAGGGATGGAAGTGAGGCTGACCGGTCTATAGTTACCTGGGTCCTCCTTCTTGCCCTTCTTGTAGACTGGAGTGACATTTGCTTTCCTCCAGTCCTTAGGCACCTCTCCTGTTGCCCATGACTAACCAAAGATGATGGAGAGTGGCTTAGCAATGACCTCTGCCAGCTCCCTCAGCACCCTTGGGTGCATTCCATCCGGACCCATTGATTTATGGATGTCCAGATTACTCAACTGATCCCTAACCCAATCCTCATCTACCAAGGCAAACTCCTCCTTTATCCTGACTTCTTCTGGGGCTTTAGGGATCAGGGGCTCCTGGGGAAAGCCTGCAGGAGTAAAGACAGAGGCAAAGAAGGCATTCAGACAGAGGCAAAGAAGGCATTCAGACAGGCATTCAGACATTTAAAAACAAACTGAGAGAGGGAACAAGTATTCTTACTCTTATTTAGGGAACAAGAAGAGGAAGAGAAAAAGAAAAAGAAAAGAACAAAATGAGAAATGAGCTGAAGCATTCTCTCATTTTTTTTATTTATAATGCAAAATTTTCATGACAATAGAAAACTTGAATATTCTTTGAACAGTTAAGAAGGAAAAAAAGCAGGCCTCTTCATACAGGATGTATAAGATGGCCCATGAAAAAAATAAAACAACTTCTTTCAGATAGTCTCATCTTTCATGATTTGTGACAGACATTCAGCCTTAAATTTGTAAGATTAAGGAGGAGATCCTCACTCAACAATGCTTCTCCCATTTAGCTACTAGCCCTACATGGGACTGCAGTGATGTGCAACACTCCCTACTCATAATGGCATCTACATTGTTCAGGGATATAAAGTAAAGGGTTTTTTCTCCATTTTTAGAACAAGGCTTTTTCCTCTTTTTTAATTTTTTTTTTCTTTTTTTTTGTAGACATGGTACCTCTGCATGGTTGGTAGTATTTTCAAGACTATGAAACTTCAACTTGTACTTCCTGCATGCACTGGCAAAGAGTATCAGAGACTTGGTTCTGTAAGTTACAAAACC
The DNA here is from genome assembly GCA_013398125.1 of Aegotheles bennettii. NCBI lineage: Eukaryota > Metazoa > Chordata > Aves > Caprimulgiformes > Aegothelidae > Aegotheles > Aegotheles bennettii. The sequence continues at coordinate 26,397 of VZRW01010745.1, forward strand.
TTCCCATGTGACATCCAGAGTTCTCCAGTCCCATCCTCACCAGCTGCAATGGAGAAAACAAGGCTAAGAGCTCAAGGATTCATGCCCAAGTTTATATTACTCATAGGAATAGATCTACCCTGGCACATATCAGGGCAGTCCTGTAAGAGTAGCTAGGCTCAGTTTCAGGCTGAACAGCCTTAAACCCCAAAAAAAAGATCTACTGTGAAGCATTTGAGTGTGTGCATAGTGGATCCCACTCACAGGTGATGCTTTAACAGTCCCCCTAGCACAAATAATATTTCTCAGCTGTCAACATATATTTCTTTATTAGACTCATAATCTTGTTCCACAGTAAATGTCTGTGTCAAATAAGTGGCAAATCTCCAGAACTTCAGTTTAGATTTTGTTTGGAAAAGTATCCAGAAACGTGGATGTTCATCTACAGCACAGGCAGATTATTTGAGGCCTTTGAAATTTTACAAGATTGTAACTTGTTAGAGCATTTCCAAGCTTAGAAATGAATTCCAGCACTGCCTAGAAATGGACTGCAAGAAAAAAAAAAAGAAAGAAAAGAAAAAAAAAGAAATATTATCAAACTTCATAAGGTCTTCCAAAAAGCCCACTATCAGAACAGTATATTTTGCTGCTTATTTTGTCAAATGTGAGTTGTTTTTCAGAACTGAGAAAAAGGTTCCAGGTTTAGGGTTCATTCATTTTCAGGTTTGTTCAAGCTGTTTCAGTGTCTGCTACAGCCATCAGGAACTAAAAGGACAGGAGTGCAAAAAAAGAAAAATGTTCAAACTCTGCCACTGTTTTCTGTCATTTTGAGATCCAGGCCCTAAAAATGGTTTCTTTTGCAATGCTAAAGAATTACCTGAGCCGACCACTGTTGCTGTGAACAAAATTTGAATTAAAACAGGAAAGCAAGTGTATTTAAAGCAAATTATCCCTTTGGAATTTTAACATTTAGATGATGAAAAGATATGACAAATGTTGAGAATAGGTGGACAAAAGATAGTCAATCTAAATTTGGCTTTTGCAAGAAAAAAGACACAGAGAAAGCAGGCATCAGTCTGGCAGTGGTCCAAACTCCCTTATGGTTGTAAAAAGAAATCAGAGTTCTGTATGTATAAAGAGGAAATTATGGACATAACATATGGTGGACATAAACTGCCAAGGTGTTCACATTTCTAGTGAATAGACTGAACCAAACAAAAAGCTGGTCACAATGTTTTCAACTAATTAGAATGGTATCTGGAAGTATTTAATTTTCAGACAAGATTGTTGAGGGGTGAACAGGGATTTTTACCTGAGAAGAAGACAGGAGGAGGTAGACACAAGACTTAATACTGCCTTTTCTGATCAATGATGGATGAATATCAGGCACAGCAGTCCTGTGAATCCTGTAAGAGGGATTATATCTTTTCCTCCTTCACACATGTAAACATTCATGTTTTTTTCATGTTTTCCTGCATTAGCAACCTCAAAACTTGCTTCAAAACTAATGTTTTAATGTGTTCTTTTTTCCTGTTTTTTTAGGAGGACAGATGAACACTTCCAAAACGATTTGCTTTCATTCTGACATGGAATGAAAACAAATTCTGAAACCTTGAAAGTTGCCCTGAAATGGAACTATCACTTTTTAGTTAGTGTTACTGAAACAACCTTCTGCTCTTTGGTCAAGCAACACCTGCAACAACAAAATTCACCACTCTAAAGCAACTGAGTCAAAAGAGGTCTTAATCTGAGGACTTCCTTAGCTCTTTCAGAAGATGAGATGTTTGATGTTTGATGGGACTATCGAAAGTAGCTCTAGTAATGATAAAACTGAAACTGCAGCTAGGCTAATGAATCATCTTTTCATTCTCTAAAACCTGTTTTCACAGCTTGAAATATTTCTGATGATTGCAGCCGTAAAAGTAAAGACACTGGTCACTGCAAAATTTTAGACTGCTTTCATCATTTAACAAGTAGTACTGTGAAAATGTAAAACTAACAGAGCACTGGTCTTATGCTGATATTGACCAAGTATATTATTGGCAATCATGTGTCTATTGCAAAGCAATGGAAAAAATAAACATTAGAATGATGTTTGCATTCATTTAGTCGAAAGATTAAAAGCACCTGATGGATGAAGACATGACTAGCAATACTTAAGCTGGCTGAGGTGTCTAATTCCAAGTCTACAATTGTACCGACACACTACTCATTAATAAATAAACAGCAAATGAGCACTTCTCCAAATAGTAGTTGCTGACTGCAGAAAAATTTGCCGGCATTGCTGGGGACAACTTCGGTAGGGCAATTCAATGTATTTTCATGGAAAAAAATTCTTGCAGATGACATATTGTCAATATGGTAAGAGGAGAGAACAATAAAGAAAAGCATCCTGTAAAACTAATTTCCATAAAAGTGTATAATGCTGTATGGTATAAAATGAACAAATAAAAAGCTCACAATAATTCTCTCTTTTGTTCATGAGTGTAACAAAAGCTCTGGCTCAGGTAGCTTCATTATGTTATCCTTGTTCACAAAAGTAAATAGATCCATCAGCTAATACAATGGCTTATTATGAAAGGGCTGAAGAACAAGCATAGTGTTTCATGCAGGCACAAGATGAGACAGAATGTCTCTTTGAAGCAGTCTTGATGCTTCAGAGGTTTGCTGGAGCGGATGGAGAGAGATGATGTGGAAAATTGCCTCCTAGAGGTTGAATTGGTGTGGTCTCTGGGTTTTTTTCCCCCGCCCCCCTCTTTTGGACAGAGAGAAAGGGAAAGTACATCTTTATGACCACTGCTATTCTTACATTTTAAAAAGAAGATCATTGTGTTGGAATCACGCTACACTTCAGTAAGGAACTGAGTTCACTAGCACCTACTCTAAAAGTGAAAAGACTTAACTGAGAATATTTTATAAGTATTGGAGCTGAAGGGCTAGTGTTGCATGCCGCACAGTTTCTCTAAACAGAAGTCGGAAGTGTAAGAGTGGATGATGTATGTACAAATGGTCTGTGAGGGCTCTAAGCATTTCAAGCCATTTCACTAACTTTCAGAATTACACTACTTGTACAGAACTCACTTTCAGTTAAGAAAAAAAAAAATCCTACAGTTTCTATATACTTAGGTTGGGGGATCACATTTTTTAAAAAAATCCAAAACAACAGTAATGAGAAGATTTATTTTTTTTCATTTTTCTTTCCCCCTCTAACTAGAAGATTGCAGTTGGGAAATACAGACTGAATTTGATCATCTTTAGCTCAAAATACCGAACTGCAGTAGAAAAGAAACCAAAGTGACATAACAATCTTGAGAGTTACTCTGAGCCTGCCAATGACATGGTCCTTCAGAACAAGGAAATAACCTTGCAATTTCCTTAATAGTAATTTATTATAGTATAAATGCGTGCAGGAGTGATATTTGTGCTGATGGATGAAGATTAATTTATCTTTATGTAGCATATTATTATAGAATTAACAGGATGGATTTCAACCTACCTGTTTTTAGACAACTCTTCAAGTATAGGGCACTCCTGGTTTAAAATACATAGACATTTTCAAAAACTATATAAAGTTTCTAGACAACTCTTCAAGTATAGGGCACTCCTGGTTTAAAATACATAGACATTTTCAAAAACTATATAAAGTCTATTATTTTTCATTATGGTCAAGAGAAACTTTTATTTGCTCACCTTTGCAGTTGCCCCGGTAGGCAATTTCCAGCTGAGGGTCTTTGCATTTTGCTCGCTGAAATTCACACCGAGACAGAAAAGTTCTTCCATCAGATGCACAGAGTGATTTCTGAGGGGAACCTGCACAGTCCAGGCTGCATTCTCTGTCTTTGTCTTGGTCCACTCTCAAAAACTAGAAAAAATAAATTAATGCTGTAGGAATGCTATTCCCATGTGAAAACTCTTCTGTGATCCCCTACCCCAGGGCAGATACATGAATATTACCCAAAACTGAAAGGAAAGTTTTTAGCCTATTCAAATAATAGCTGATTCATTGTATCTGGGGTTATTCAGATGCTGTTTTGAAATGGTTGTGATTGCAACATTTCTGTAACATACACTAAATCCACTATGGCAATTAGGAAATCTCTGAATCTCTTTCAACCATTATGAAGCTGAAAACAGCACACTGGGGCCTTTAGAGCAAAACCAGTGGCAGCAGAAACATTCTTTACAACAAAAACGAAAGAGCAATGGAAACTTGTCTATTTTATTAGTTATGCATTAAGAAGTCTACAGAAACAAGCTGAAAAGTCTGTTCTAAGATCCAAACAAGATTTTTAACATCAATACTCATCTAAAATTATACTCATAATATGTCCAATAGCCTCAGTGCAAGAGACCTGAAGAGAAAATGAGTGAGGTAGTAGAATCTTATGAAGCACCTTATGAAACGCAACAGATTGTTTATTCTTGCAATGCCCATATTCAAAATCTAAAGACTCCTCAACAAAATAGAACCTTCAGATATATTTTATAGAAATATCGTATTTGTGTACATGCTTATCTATAAAAATGCATGCCAAGATTGAAGAGGGAATTGTTATATCTTGCAGTTTTTCCACTGGCACCACTCTTAGAACATGCATGATGGAGTCTCAGTTATCATTCCAAAGTGCCCCCCCGTAGGCAAGCAGAAAAGACAAAACCTGAACCAGGCTATGTGGGGTCAAATAATTTTATGTAAATGGTTACCAACTAACAAAAACTTCTGACTGCTGTTTTGAGCATAGCCTGAGCCCTGGTATGGGTTGTCCATGGCGGCAATCCCCTAGGGGAGTACCTGCCCCAGCATGAATTGACCACGGGTCACAGTTCGGGGCTCAGACTGTGGGCTACAGTATTTTTTTGCTGGACTGGCACAGGGCACTTTGCATCCTCCTCTCACATCAGAAAGCCCTGCAAGGCCTCTGTCATTTCTGCCCATTGTTCCATGCTTTCCCCCTTTCTCAGAAATTTAATTTCATCTCCTCCAGCCCTTTCTAGTTCTGCCACAAAGCCACATTGAACCTGGCCTAAGTGTTCATCTTTCCACCCCCAAGACTGCAGGCATGCTTGATGAGTTTAGCATCATCCTTGACACTGTGAAAAGCAGCTGAAATACACTGCCAAAAAACTAACCAGCCCTGATGCTGCTGCATGCCAGACAAAAACAAAGATAGTACTTTATCTTCTGAACTCCTGAAAAGCAGGAACTAGTAAAGAGGTGAACTCAGTATGTCCTCAGATTAATTTTTCTATCATTTGCTGTTTCTGAATAAGCACAAAATTATGCAATGCATATAGCTACCAGGAAATAATCTTTCTTTCAACCATAATGAGGCACTTAACAAAAGATCTTCATCCAGCTGAAGCACTAACCTCATTAGTATTACTTCATCATCATAAACCTCTGGTACAGAAAATTATGAACTTCAGATTAGAAATTAAGGCTACTAAGAGGAAAATATCAGGAAAAAAAAAAGAGGACAGAGAGTAGTATTTGAGCAGAAAAGAGTAGTACAAGCTAAAAAATTCAGAAAGCACTTGATACACGTAGTTTCCCTGTATTTTATTATACAAAAAAATGTATAGAGAGTAATAAATCTCTGTAATCTTCATACTTTAACTATGGTCTACTTGCATTTCCTATCACTTAATGTAAGGAAATACAGATGCCTTTCTGGAGAGTATGCCTTAAAATGAAGAGACAATCTCAAAGGTATCACTTTAAAATACTAGTCATATGGTTGGATTTTGACCAGATATTTTATATTTTAGTGGCATAGTAACATAAAAAGGAAAGCTTCCCTTTCCCAATGTTTTTGAGCAATTTTTCATCTTTAACAATAATTAGCTTCAGAAGCCAATTACTCACAAATTACACACAAACCCCAAACCTTTCTTCCTGGAATTTAGCTATTGAGCTCCAAAAGTGGGGAAGAGATATTCCTTTTCAATCCATTTCAGTGCTAGTAAAATAGCAGATCCTTCTTGCTGACAGAAATTAGCTGAGCTGAGTGGGAAGGGAGAAAAACTGATGTCACCTCCCTTTACAAAATGAGCAACAATGAAGACAGGCTTCCATGACTCTGACCAATCTCCAAATTATATTGGTCTCCAGGGCCTGCCCTGGTGCCCCAATGAGCTGCAGCGTGGGTGGTCCCAGTGAGCTCCTCCAAGCTTCCCTTTCTTGCCTGGGAGGCATCTACAGAACTCTGGGTTTAGGCCTGTGAAAAGGACTTTTCAAGGAAAAATGGACCACATGGGGCCTCTGGCAGGAAAACTGGATCCAGTCCCCTGCTCTGCCTTAGACTTCTCCTGTGGATCTGGTGATGGCAAGCCAAGTGATCTCCCTCTTCCTATTTTGTGAAGTAAGGATCTGAGTACAGCCTTTCTGTGTGCATAAAACTACCCCTCTGTAATGGCTAGGTACTTTGCCATCCTTAATTTATCCTTAGCAATATCCCTGTTGAGCAGAGAATTATTTTTCAAAAGCACAGGAAGGCTTCGTGACCCACGGAAAATCATGTGGTAGATCAGGGAACTGAACCCAGAAAAAAATCACACACAGCAACAGTCTAGCCTTCGTCCCATTTTTCTCACAGACTTTCCTCATCTTTTCTGAGTTGTTGCAGGAGTTAAGATAGATATGCCTGATCACAAAGGACAAACCACAGTAACACAGTGGACAGAAAATCCCCTTAATCATCTGAGGAACAAACTCCACTCCCCTGAGAGCATGATAGTTCACAGATAAAGCTATATTTTAAAGGGTATTTAGCCAAAGAGTTTTATTTAAGTATTTTATTATTTCAAAGCCTTAGAGGAGATTAGGGTAAATTATGGGTTCAAGCACATTCAAGTAACCTGGAAAAGCAGAGGATGAAGACATACCCAGGAGACAAAACCACTTGAATAGCTTGTTGGTTAGCCAAACCTCACTGGAGAATTTGGGTTATACATTTAAACAATTTCCACCAAGCTAGTGTAACTGAGGAATTCAAGAGCAGGAAAACAAAAAGGCAAGCAACTGCAAGAAGAGACAGCATACAAGAGAGACTAGCAAATGTAGTTTTACAAAAAAAAGAAAGTATGTGATTGACATTTAGAAAACACTCCATTGTCATCTTCACTATAGCAACGTAAGATGATACAAATCCAAATCAGCATTGCTTGCTCATATGTAGCCAAAGGAATTAATAATTACATCAAAACTAATAGAAATGGTGAAATAAGCAAGGGTATTTCTCATGGGATTTCCTATTTATTTATTTAAACAGGAAAAAGCAGAGTCAGTGACACATAAACTGGGATCATATTGATGCACATCTTAGAGTTTACTGTGAAAACATTCCTCTTGATTAAAATAAGACAGTTTACAGAGAGAGAAAGATGGTTCTAGATGGACCAGAAGGTGACTCACCTTGAATACTGGCTCATCTATATGTCAGTTCTTTTAACAAACAAATATGTTATTGTAAAAACGTGATTCACTGAAAGACAAGCTTAAAGCAGCATATTTATTGAATGCTGGTAGCAACTGAGATGAAGGCAACAATAGTTGACCAACCTGAGGTGGAATTATTTTGAACCACCAGCAAAAAGTGGACAATTACAGTTAAACTCTATTAAAAAGCAAACCACTTTTAACAGAGAGGTGTTCCTGCCCCTAGAAATTAGCCTGGTCGAGTTTCAGAAAATTATTTCCAATTACAAATTTGAGCTTATGCTACAGATTAACAAGCATGACTCCTCAACTGGAGTTGTTTTAACTTATCTTTTGCTTAACACTGTAATATCATAAAAATTTTATACAGCCTCCAATGTATTCCAGCCTTTCCAAAGCATTACACCATACAACACCCAATTTCCAAAGGGTCTACTATTCTATACAAGACACTGCTTTAAATTCTCATAAAGTATTTCTGAGAACAAACAAAAATGGGACTACATCAGAAAAAATCTTGATTATTAAATTTACCTCAATTAATAAAACCATAAGTCACTATGAACTGCATGTACTCATGACAAATATTGATAAAATTTTATTTACTGACATGTGTTTCAGGCATTATGGGATTGCAGTATTTTCCTTCATTGTCTCACACACCAAAGGCTCTTAATACTGATTGAAATACGCCCCCCTGTAGTGCTGGCAGTCCCAGTGATCTTTCATCCCGCTGTTACTGGAGTTTGGTAACACTAGACTTGTCAGAGTATGAACTAGTAGGTACCTGAAACCTTGCTTATACTGGGGAAAACTATTTCTACTCCATTTTCTGCTCTATCTTTCAGCTTTGTTTTTGTCATTGCTCCCACATCTGGCCTGTGGATAGTCAGGATGCTTATTTCCTCGACCACAAGCCCACAAGCAACATGCTTCAGTCCATGAGAAAGTTTTTGCAGTACCTTCACAGTAGGCATTCTATGGTTTCTTTACTGTCCTATTAAAACATTTATCCTAGAATTCTATGATTCTATGATCAAGATAGCATGTCCATAAACTGCTATGGCACATGTATCTTCTCTTTACCTTACACTATCCACTTTTGTGCAGAATTCAGTATCATTTGCTCTGATCTACATCCTGCACCACATCACTGCTAGGGCAGAAAAGGTCTTCAGATGAAACTTGTCACATGCACATTTGTGCATTTCCAATATCCAAATCTGGACTCTCACTGTCTATAAGGCAGAGCAACTCTCTTTCCACCTAAGCAGATCACAGTATATACTGGGAGAAAAATGATGCACATCCAGAGACTCAGCAACTGGGTACATCTACAAGCCAAATTGCCAGTGCAAGAAAGAAGAGTTGAGGACAGTGTTACAGCCTGGTCATGGGGAGTGCAGGCATCTCTCTCCGTTGGAGGAAAAGCTGATGACAGATGCACTTTGGCTGAGGTGTAAAGATTAGTTATTGAATCTGGCTCACAGCCTTTAAACAGTAATGGGAAACTCTCTGTTCTACATTTCACAATATAGTGCACAGCTGTGGATTGTCTTTGGTCAGGGGCCACTGACTGATGAATCTGAGCTAGGCAGGGGAGTGTCCCCCAACTTCTTTTTTTTCCTTTTTTTTTTTTTTATTTGGGCCGGCTTAGTTCTAAGAAAGTTTACTTGCAGTCCCAAAGAGACATCCTTAAAAAAAACAGGCTGCACACAAAGCATAACTTGTAACTATGCTAAATCTGTTTTTACTTTGCCCTAATGTCAGTTTTTCTACTACAACTGAAGACCCAGAAACAGCTTTTCTGTCTGTGGAGAGAAATTCCATTCTCCTCTGTGAGATCAGGTTGGAGTCTGCACACTAGGAAAAAGAAAGAATTTCAAGTTCCCAGATTTGGATTGTTCATCAGAGGTTTTTAACCTTTCTTGAATTTATAGACCTCTTCAGTTTCCACTAGACCTATATACCTTTTACTGACAGTAGGTATCTAAATATACTCACAAGTTTTTCTGATACTTTTTGTGGACCCTCATAACTGATATATAGACTTTCCTTCTGACCAAGTTAAAACTACTGTTTCAGAATCTAAAATGAAGTTCAAGCCTGTTTTTAAAACAGGAGAACACCATTTCATCTTGGGGGGCTGAGGGCCAAAAAGTCCTGTAAAACAAGTAGAAGAGAAAAGATGGATGCTAGACATCACTGTTTTGCTTGGAAAAGCCTAGTGCAGACTACAGCTTTGAAAGGCAATTTCTTTGTCCTGCATCTGGTTACTGTAAGATGTTGAATAGAATGGTTTGACTCCCCTGTTGCTGGCATGGGAGGTCTGCGAACAAATTGCATGCTCTAAAGTGGCTCTGTGCTTAGGGTTTCGTGCTGTTGAAAAATGTGCTGATTTACAGTGATTTATGTAGCCATGCTGTTTCTGTCTGATAGCTGCCTGAAGGGCAGATGTGGAAATCTCCAAGCTAGGAATATTTTGCTCCCTCCGGGCTTGTTTACAATGGGAAAAAGGAGTTAGACAATAGTAATATATATGTGTGTGTGCATATGTATTTGTGTACATGTGTGTATATAAATACATATATATATATACATACATGCACACTATTTTGTATATATATCCACACACAGAGGCTATAACGTGGTTATATTCCCACATATATTTCAGATGAAGACAATGATATTTAAGTATCAACATGCCACCATCTGCCTTAGAGAGCACTCTAACCAGCTAGTCTGCCTCAGTAATGTGCTTTATTTCAACATCACTCATTTTTTCAATATTTATTTCATCACTCTTCTGCCAAGGAATGAACAGAATGTACATTTACAGAGCAAACACTACTCTCATCCCAACACCATGGCAAAGCATTCAACCCTAGCGCTGAAATGTATGGAAAACCTAAATTATTCTTATCCTTATTATTGAGTTATTTAGGACAGTAGCAGAAGATTCCTTCAAAACGACAATTTTGAATAACTGCTGTACTTAACCTATCTTTAAAAGACTACTCCACCTTGTGCCGTCCCACTGAAGCAAAACAGTCTTTTTTGATTGTGTCAGGACAAGCCCAGACCTGCCTACTTCAAATTGTGACCTCCTTCTTTGTCCAGACATACAGGACATCACCATTAAGGTTAAGCTTGCATGGAAGAATTTAAACAGAAAGCTGTCACATACAGGACTAATCAGATACTATTCTGATGAGCTAGAATGTGCCTATTCCTGCTATTAGAGTGGGCAAGGCTATCTGCACTTACAAGAACCTCATCCGAACATTTCTGTGTCTCTTCTCAATGGTAAAGATTCTTGGTGTAAATAAGAATCTTTCCATTATATTCCACTACCAGACAAGTGAGCAGACTACTGACTTCAATGCAATTATCTCAGACTTCTAAAAATTAGTATTTGTCCTTGAAAGTCCATTTATTCCTGTTCACACAAAAAAATATTATTCCAGCCACAACATTGCAGCATTCTCCAAGGCAATAAGCCATGATCATGATTTCATAATATGAAGCTAGTTGCATAGACTAGAGAAACTAGAAATTGGCACATTTAAGATAAGATTCACCTTAGGATAAGATGGATCACATCCTAAAAATGTCCCTTCCACTTTAAGAACTGAAGAGTCTGATCAACTATTTCTCCTGTAAATGGTTGAAGTCCTATGAGATTAACCCAGCCCACAGTGTCAAAGAAAAAGAAAGGTGAAGAAACATTCTAAGTTGCAGGTTCCAGACGACTAAAACATAGTTGGACTCTAGGTTTCAAAGAAAACTTTATCAAAGGTCTCCAGTAGGTGTGTGTGCATCTGCAGGGGGACACAGGAGGGAGAATTGTCTTTAATGCCTGCTGAGACATTGTTTTCTTGAAAAACACCTTGTTAAACCTCTGAACACAGACACCTCACCCCACCCTTTGCCTCATTATATTTCATGAAACTTTTCCTATGTAAATTACGACTTCAGTCTTCTTTCCATGTAAACTTTAGAAAGGATGATTGAAAGAAACAGCTGGTGTACACAGTTTCACAAGTGGGAAGGTGGGGTTTGGGTTTGTTGGGGGATTTTGTTGTTGTGGTGGTGTTCTTTGTTTTTTTTTAATCACTCTTGGGTCAGTACCCATAATAGGCTCCGAATTACCTATCAATTAGGACAGTACTGTGCTTTACTCCCTCAGTGCCCAGAGTGCAGTGGAGCTCTTGGACACTCACTGCCAAAACTACAGTATCATCTTTTTTATGACCAGCATAGAAAATTGACTATTAAACAGGGTTATGCTTTGATTGATATGTTTTGCTATGGCATGTTATTTTTTAAATGTTTACTGGTTTAACATATATTTTTTTTAAATTATCTCTACTTTGATGTATTGATGAAGGGATGGTGGGGCTGAATGTCAGCACAGCCATCACTTCTTTTTACTGCTGCTTCACAAATGACTAAAAAAGGCAAAACAACTCAGTTGTGCAACCATGGAAACTAGGAAGGACTGAGCTGAAATTGGAGCAAACTAAGGGAAACGTGTTCTTTCCTGCTTTGAAGAAAGGAAGGACAAGAATTTATTACATGTGCAATCCCAAGTTTTATCATTACCATGTCACCAAAGAAGTTCCTCCCAACAGTTCAACAACTTAAAGAGATTTCAGGTGATTTGGTGGTTCAACAGTATTTCAGTGTTTCTAATCTACTATGCATGAATTATTTGGAGGGCTGGGGAGGCAGGGAACTACAACCGGTATACAGAAGATTTAGGAGGTGGGAAGGAAATGGACTCTATAAAGAGTTCAAAAGTGTCAGTTAAGCAGATTTTTCTTCTATTTATTATAATTTTAATCAAAAATTACTGGAATTGCTTTGGTCTCTGGATGCATAGGCGAAGTTACAGCAAAAGAGCATTCTGTGCTATTTAAGCATTCTGAGTCTACTATGCCAGGAAACACTACAAGAACTAGGGGCACAAATCTTTGATTTTTTCTCTCTATTTGGTTTTGTCTTGAAAATAAACTTCAGGGTAGTGCAATCACACCTCTTGAAGTGCTATTCTTTTGAATAGCTTAACTTTAGGATCTGGTTCCATCCCTACAAAGGTAAATACACAGACATCAACAGCAGCAGGTGTGGGCTCCTGGTGAACTACCCTTTGAGAAGGACCTTTCATGAATTCATTTAAATGCTCCTACAATACAGTCTTTGGAAGCACAAAGAACTTACTCCAAATGACTCATGCCAGAAGCAGCAAAGTCTAAGGATCAGAAACACTGTATGAATGATTTGTTGACATTGACCCCATATAGCTAAATTTTCTGAATTTTTAAGACACAATAAGCACTGTCAGTGACACTAAAACACCCATTATCTGATTCATTTACTTCCAAGGTTAGGAGTCCTTCATATTTCATAAAACTACTCATTTTTTAAATGGAGCCTAGTGTATTCACTATAGATGGAAACAGCCCTTGTGTTTAATACTGTAGCTATTTAGAAGTAATAAAAGCACATCACAGCACGGACAAATAGATTGAAACATTTTTTTTCCTTCCAAAAAATAGTTCACCTGGCTTTTCAGGGATCAAGAAAAGCTTCCTAATGATTTTTATGAAAGTTATTATGAATTCCACTTTAACATGAACAGCTGGTTTCTTTCATCTTGCACCACCAAAACAGTTAAATGGTATCCAGACTTAGGGTATCAGCTTGCTGTATGTGTTGCCTGAAAATTGAACTGTAGATTGGGATGCAAAGCATGAGAGTTAAGTACAGTGCTGAAAGCAGCACTGTTAAAAATGTGGTAAAGAAAAAAGACAACTCTTATCAGGAAGGTGGTGTCACAAAATGTTAGGGGTTGGAAGGGACCTCGAAAGATCATTTAGTCCAACCCCCCTGCCAGAGCAGGACAACCTAGAGCAGGTCACACAGCAGTGCATCCAGTCAGGTTTTGAATGTCTCCAGAGAAGACTCCACAACCTCTCTCGGCAGCCTCTTCCAGTGCTGTGTCACTCTTATAGTGAAAAAGTTTTTCTTTATGTTTACCCGGAACCTCCTATGTTCCAACTTGCACCCGTTACCCCTTGTCCTATCACTGGACATCATTGAGAAGAGCCTGTCTCCATCCTCCTGACCCTCACCCTTTACATTCTTTACATATTTATAAACATTAATGAGGTCACCCCTCAGTCTCCTCTACTCCAAGCTAAAGAGACCCAGCTCCCTCAGCCTTTCCTCATAAGGGAGATGTTCCACCCCCTTAATCATCTTAGTGGCTCTGCACTGGACTCTTTCAAGCAGTTCCCTGTCCTCCTTGAACTGAGGGGCCCAGAACTGGACACAGTACTCTAGATGTGGCCTCACCAAAGCAGAAGAGAGGGGGAGGAGTACCTCTCTCAACCTACTAACCACACCCCTTCTCATACACCCCAGGATGCCATTGGCCTTCTTGGCCACTAGGGCACATTGCTGGCTCATGGCCATCCTTCTGTCCACCAGGATCCTCAGGTCCCTTCCCCCTGCTCTGCTCTGCAGCAGGTCAGACCCCAACCTATACTGATACATGGGGTTGTTCTTTCCCAGATGCAAGACTCCACATTTGCCCTTGTATTTAATTAAGTTTCTCCCTGCCCAACTCTCCAGCCTGTCCAGGTCTCGTTGAATGGCAACACAACCCTCCGGTGTGTCAGCCACTCCTCCCAATTTTGTGTCATCAGCAATGTATGTACAACTGCTAATTAGACAGATCCCAGCCTTTTAATTTCTTCAATAAATATATGATTTTTCTTTCTCAGTGTCCAGTGGCATTACTTCTCTTGGCTTTGGGGTATTGCCATCAAAGTATAGGGGTTCAACAGAGTCAAAAAACACCTACAGATAAACAGACCTTGGGCTATCAGAGATAAAACATAAACTTATACTGAAACTCAAACTGAAAGGCTTCTAATCTGAAGGTATTCTGTTCTGCACGTACTGCAATCCACTAGTTTCTAGATGTGTCATGTGTCCAGTGTTCTGCATTTTTCCCAAGTCACTGGTAACTTTATGCCCTTCATTCTTGTGGTATTGTTATTCATAATCTTTTCTTTGGCGGGTTGCTGTCATTTATAGTGTTTCTTCTCAGTTGCCAGAAGTCACACAGAGAGAAAATAAACAGAGAAACAGTGGGATGCATTGTCTATGTATTGAATTATCCTCTAGTTTACTTAAGCTTTTCATGAGTACTGACCCAACTTTCAGAATACAAGTGGGCTAGCACAGCCATCCTGTTAGCTAGTTTCTTCACACACAGCTAATCTGCCTGATTGGCGTCTTTAATAACCACAGTTACAATTTGGGAAAATACACATTTTACTTTTTAATCTTTTTCAAAGGCTGCTCATATGAAAAATATTTTGGCTTCTAAAATGTTGAAAAGCAGTTTTAAAATGCAAATAAAACCTAAGTCAGAACAACATTTCTATATTTGAGGGGTTTATTTTAATATTAAAAAAAAAAATCAACACACCCCCTCAACGTGTCTGAGGTAGCTTAAAGAATAAAATTAAGAGCAATGACCTATAACTCAAAATAAGAAGCTTTAGGTTGAACCTCTGTCACAAAGGCCAGAAACCTCCTCATCCACTGGCACAGCACACAGGAGATGCAAACCCCCGAAAAAGAGCTTCTAGATGGTCTTAAACAGTTGTTTCCAGGGTGAGGTATTACCAGCCTCATTGTTCCCTGGAATCATGAAAGGGAGACCTCCTTCCCAGATCACTTCTGCTCTCTTCCCACCACACACCCCAGTAGTCACCAGCTCTCCATACCAGTCCAGCAGCAATTATACTGAGGGATGTCAAAAAGACAACTTCATAAGAAGCTCTTACCTCATTGAAAAGGAAATAATTTATTAACGGAATAGGGGGACCCCCACAAAAGCTAAAGTGAAACAGTACTGGATGTTGTGCTACAGACTTGTAGGGAACAATCTCCCTTTGTGGGGGGACAGAAAAGCTCAGCGAAACAGGGCTTTTCTATATCTGTGTTTCTATGCAACTCTGTTTAATGCCTATCATGATCAGCAGGCAACTGGCCACTCTCCATATGGCTGGTTGCCTTCTTTTCCTGGGGAAATAAAGAACACTGAGGCCATCTCAAATGACGAAGACACAGTATGAGACAATATCACAACAGAGCATTTCTTTTTATAATTTAAATCAAGTAAGCAACTGATTCATGCAGAGCAGAAACTCAATAAGGCATCAAAGGTCTAATCCCCAGACCATAAGGCTAACTTGCTGACAATAACTGCAGAGCCCTAACTCTCTTACATTTATCACTGCCAACAGGTTCTTCAGAACAAAGTATTTTTGAAGGAAGGCAGGCAGCTCAGCCTGGGAGGCAGATTTTGCTCTTGTTAAACTGTTGATCTTAAAACAACATGTTGCTAGGGTTAAATACTGTCATCTTTAAAAGGAGAAACCATGCTAAAGACAAACAGTTAAATAGTACATGTTTGGAATATACAAGGGTTTAACAAGACAGTCTAATGAGAAAAAAACACTTTCCATAGGAACACAAGAACCTGGTTGTGTTTTTTTCAAACCACTGGCAGTTCTACTTCCTCCCAACTTTGGGGTTTTATGGAACTTTTGTATGTTTGTTTGTATGTTGGGCAAAAACATTTTTCCTTTAATTTAAACCATTGTTTTCCAACAAAAAAAGTCATTAGGAAGCCATTTATTTCTAATTATTATGAGGACTTTTGCAAAAGAAAAACCCTTGAATATGAAAAACAAAGTTTTGTGTGTATCTAGAAGTAGGTGGGAGGGGTCAACAAACCATGATCCAAACCAGGCAATTTACCAGAATAAAAAACAATTTTTCCAAGTTCTGTGTAACAGAACACACTCTCCTTGCTGTTCTCTGCCTTCTATCCACCAGTTGGCTAGCAGCTTTTCAATCTGTCTTAAAAGATTACCCAGCAATACCAGAGAATGCTAAAGAATAGTTATACTAGCAGTAAAACCCATTAGTCCCTTTCCACTGTGGACCCTTATGTGTGAGATTTCTTGATAGCAAAAGGAATTGTTAGGGATGAGAAACCTGACAGAGGAGAATTTGCAGTTTCTATTTGAGTCCAGTGAGTGAAGATCCCACCACAGTAGGTGCTGTACCAAAAAAATCCCCAAAGAAG
This sequence comes from Aegotheles bennettii, assembly GCA_013398125.1. Taxonomy (NCBI): domain Eukaryota; kingdom Metazoa; phylum Chordata; class Aves; order Caprimulgiformes; family Aegothelidae; genus Aegotheles; species Aegotheles bennettii. Next base: position 42,989 of record VZRW01010745.1, read on the forward strand.
CTGTAATGACAGTCACACATATTGTACTGTGGATGAAGAATCAACAATAGAAGTTCAGTTTACTTCAATCCAGAAGTAAAAAAAACCCAAACCTGGCTCTTGCAAATCATATTTTGTTTCTTGGTTCTTGTGAGCTCAAGCAGAGCAGCCATAGCCACAGCTTTGTTTCTCTGCACAGTGGCCTGGAAAGCCAGCAGTGAGATGGCTAATTTTGACCAAATTTCATTGGCATGAGAGGAAGAAAAGAAATAGTGATGCCATTTTTAAAAGAACTTCATCTTTGATTCCTGCCCACTGCCTCACAGAGAGGAGGAAGAGTAGATGCCACAGCAGACACTGGGGCATTCTCACCTCCCCTTGCACTGTTGCCTGAGGAAAAGGAGCATCAGGTGGCTGGCCTAAGGGCAATTGCTCATTCACCTCCCTTCCCTGTAGGGAGAGGTTGGCCAAGAACCTAAGCAAAACTACAAGCTGTCCACCACAGGCTACTGATGCATTCTGTGGACAGTGCTTGCCCACATTAAAAAGCAATCTGGATAAATATGATGAATGTCAGTCTAAACATATTCAGCCATGAATATGGCTTGGACTAGATGCAGAAGGGGATTTTCACTGTTCAAACAACAGAAGAGTAAAGGTATCATGTGAATTCAGTGTGCCCATACTTACTACTGGAGAGGGGACCTAAAAAATTTGTCCACCATCACATCTAGCACAGATTGCCTTTGATACCTGGACTAAGCTATTCTGTCATTGCACAGTCTGCCACTTGACCTTTTGGATATCATCTACTAGGCTGATATCCCTAGATACCTCTTATAGCTCCCAAGGACCAGGCCTCCCTGGTTTATTAAAGTTCCTGGAGGTCCATCACTACTGTAATCCACACACCAGCCCAAGCCACAACTTATTCAGAGCAGTATCGTTAGCTGACTCTGACACATTTGCAAACATAGGTTTGCTGCCACTGACTTGAGCTCAGGCTCAAGCGCAGGTAGCGATGTTCAGCTGTAAAGCTGTCTCACAGAAAGAGGTGACATGGTACCACAGATTGCTGATACAAATGACCCCAATTACTTTGTAGCATTTTCCCATTATCTAGATAATCCACAGAAAATGACCACAACTTTAAATAATTATTTTGGATTCACAATTGTAGGAAGTAAAAATCTAAGTCCTCTACAGCTACCTAAATATATGTTCTCCTCACAGCTTGCCTCTAAATAAGAGAAATTCCACTAGCATCAGTTTACAGCCAGTGAATTTAGTCACAGAGATGTGGTGGCTTGTCCAAAGTCACAGAGGAAGTCTGTGGCAATGCTGGGAATTAAACCCAAGACTCCAGAAACTCATTCCTGTTTTTTAACCACACACATCATCCTTCCAGATGTTCTTTCCTACAAGAAGATTTAGTCTGGGCTGAAAAAGGCCCAGTGCATTAACAAAGTAAGGACACGGCAAGAGAAACTGTATGAATCCTTCAAAACTGGCATGTGGATTTTCTTGTTAAAAACATTTGAGGATGTTTTGTAAACTAAATTATGACCTTCTTTGTTTCCATTAAAAAAATCTTTGCTGAAGGTCATTTTTAATGGGATCTAGGATAATGTTCCAAGGAAAAAGCATGGGCTGAGCCATTTTGGCTCTGCACACTATAAATTCTCTCAAATTTTGAAAAACAGTGTGGTACTGATCGGTTTGTTAGCTCTTTCAGGGCAAGTCCTAAATTTAAAGTCTCACACAGTTCTCCACTTTTGAGCCTAGAAGAATAGAGGAGAACAATAATCCATTTAGCTTGTAAGATGTATATATCTGCAATGTTCCTTCCTTAAAAGAACAAGATCTACCTAAAAATCAAGGCAATATTTGGAGTCAGGACTCCGCCCTTTCCACATACAATGAACTGACTAAATCACAGACTAGCCATTTTATCTCTTGGTGCTTCTTTAGTCCTCACTCAAAATATCAGACTATTATTTATTTTTTTTTAATGAAATGCTTTGTAAAACATTTCATAAACCATGAATGAAAAGTGCAGCATAAGAGCAAAACATTAAGTAAGTGCCAAAGCCACAAGATCAGCCTCTGAATGAAGCCACAGATGTGACTTTCACTTTAGTTCTCTTCGGCTTACTTATTGAGCATGGAGTTCTTGGATTCTCTATGACAATTTAACACAGTATTTTATTCAGTTATAGTTTTTTTAGCTTTAAAAACACCTCCGTTTTCAGATACTTCTTTGATGTAGCTGTCAGACATTTAGAAACGGCATTGTTAACATATCCATCAAAACACAAAATAGATATGATACATTAATGTTTCTACAGCAAACTGATATTATTAAGGCAGAGGTATATTTTTCAAGGTTTTTCTAAACATTGTTCCTTACCACTAATTTGTCTAAAAGCTATACCGTGTGCCTCTCAACAGCAATATTTCAACCAAATTACAAGTTTTCCTAAGAAAAATAGAAAATACTCCAACAAAGAAGGATATGTTCCTTAGCATGGCTTCCATGCCCAAATACTTCAATCTTTCCCTCTCCCAGTTGGAAAACCAGAGAGGATTAGCATGACAAAGAGTTGATATCATGATTTATCTGCTGTACACCATGCTTTTAGTATCACAACATCTATCAGATAATCAAATAAGTGACAGTGGAAAGTCTTGAACACAAAGTATACAAGATGTATGTTTGTTAGCTGCTCTAAGAGGAATGAAACTGTAAATTGGCTAAACTCTTTGCTTTCTGCACTAGAAGTTTTATTAAGGAAACTGGACTCTGCTTGAAGTTGAGAATGTTTTGTTTCTGTAAAATATTGTTAAACCACAAGAGGATCCAAGCTAACTAAATATGGAGCAATGTTTTTGTATTCTAGCCCAAAATACTCTGTTACTGATTCATTGGTAACTTATGACTGGTTTGGATATAATCTTAACCAACCATCATTGGTTTTGGGAGGTGAAATTACATGAGTCAACTGAAATTAATATGATAAAGAACAGCTCACTCTTACTGCTTAAGTAAGTCCAGTCAAAGCTTTGATTCTTAGAACAGCATTCCAGTCCTAACCTTTGAGAGGCAAATATAAAGAGGCGTAGCCAGCTCCATTTGTCATATGATTCCTTTCTCCCTAGCTCAAAAGCTTAACAGCCTTATACAGATGGATATGAAACATAATGTTTTCATGTGCACAGAAGACCCAAAGAAACCATAGACAAATGCAGTATTTTTTCATATGGTACCTGTATTGCATATACAACTTCATAAATTGTTACTGACCATTAATAAACATTCTTACTTCTTCCAATTTCTAAGGCTAAAAATCTTGTCTATCAAGTGATACTCCAAGCTCTTTCAGCAAGGCAGACATAACCCTGCAAAGAATCTATTCTAGTTCTTCGGCTATTGTAAAGTCACGCCGAGAAGATACGAAAACTTTAACTCTGGAAGTAACAAAGACCTATTTAAAATAGAGAAGAATGCTATGAATAAACTTAACCAGCGAATTTTAAGACTATATCAAACAATCCCTTCAGAAGTGGTACAGACAAATGTGAGGTTTTAAGCAGAATCTTTAACTCCAGATAAAGGAGCTGGTGACATGGTGCCACCAACAGAAAGAAGATAGATTCCAGAAGTTTTCTACTGTTAAGTAGATATCAAATTCTAGTAGAAAGAATGAGTGATAAGTCTGGGGGAAACATTATTCTCAACAATTAACAGTCTTCTAATTTAAACTTGTAAACGCTAACTTGGATTGCCTTAGTTGTCAGTGTAAGAGAATATACACCATTATCTAACCATTATAAACTGTCTAGCTTTAAAGTTTTAGGGTTGTATGAATTTCTCCAATCACCCCGTAGGAAGCCTTTTACCTGTGAGTTTTTACCAGTTCTGTTCTCCTTTTGTTTAATATATAAGCTGAACACTTTTTAAACAGCATAAACAGATTGTCAGTTTGAACATGATACACCGCTGATGAATCATATATGATGTATCATTGATATGATAATAAACTAGAGCCAAAACAGACTTGCTCTTTCTGCTTAAGCTTCTTTTAAGAGATTGAAAGGACTGGTAACTGTTACAAAATTTGCTTATGTTCTCAAAAGGCTTTAACTTTGAAATATGGCTGTCCTTAAGGGGAGGCAGTCTATTATTGCTCATTCTTGCCTGCCTCAAATTTACACACTTGAGTGGCAACTTAAAAGGAGGTGTCAGGATTTGTATGTTCTTTAGCCAAGACCTAACACTTTGCTGAAGAAGAGCTTGTAGATCTAACCATCTTATTGCATCCTATTTTATTACTAGCCCAGAGCTATCTGAAGCACCAGTTTCTTCTGACATTTCATGAGCCTCACTGTTTTCTCTCTTGCTCCCTTAGTGGATTATATTTTCATGCTAAGTATTACTGAACTGGTAATTATATGGATCTTACCCTTGATTCACCTCGGTTTATATTGTTCTTGGCTAGAAGAGGTAAGAATGAACAACCCCCAGTGAGAAGTCTGACCATCTTCCTACAGAGAAACTGCAGCTGTACAGAGACCACATATCATCTTTGGAAAAAAAAACCTGTAAGGCAGTTTCTCCTTGCTGGTGTAATATGGCGCAATTCAGACCACTTTCACTAGGATGAATAAGTCAACCCCCTTCCTTTGATGAAACAGAAAAACAGCAATTGCATCCAAATAAAGACACAAGTAAAGTAATAGTGATTTATTTTCATCCAGTGGAAATCTGAAAACACACATAGATTTGGAAAGACTGGAAAACTACGTAGGAACACTCAACAAAAGGGTTTTGCAGCAATGCTTCCAGGAGTTCCTGCTTCTGGCCAGAACAACAAATACCACAACAGCCACAGTTTAATCCGAAACTGGATATGCATGCAAGAATAATGAAGATGGAGGGAGGGGGAATGACAGACACAAAAACACAGGACTTTTGCAAGCTCTGTCCAACCTAAAGAAAAGCTTGGGTTTCTTTACAGCTCAAGTTTGGTTGAAACCTTTATGTAATTCAATAGGAAAAGCTGGAGTGGAAATCAACACTTGATCCAGCTCTAATATTCTCTTTATCTCAAATAGTTGTATAATGTTGGTTCCTAATTGCTGATGAGTGATAGCCTTAAATGGCAGATGGCACAATGAGAAACCCAGTGCCCTGACAAGGTGCAGCAGAACATGGCTATAGAAAGCATGAAGAGAAGGCATTGATGATAGCAGAGACTGGAAACCAGTGAGGATACAGTTATGGCACTGAGGCCTACCTTAAAAGAAAGGTCTCAAATGGCCATTGTAGAGAGCTGCCATTCCAACTGCTTTGTATTTTGTGTTCGCTCAAGCACATGCAAAGACTTACAGACACATTTTTCCCAAATCTGATACAAAGAATATGCTACATTATAGCATACAGAGACATCATATAGAACGCACAGATCTTTTCTCACACATCATCTACTGGCACCAGTTGCACTGACTTTAGCAAAGTTACTCCTGATTTGCATCTGTGTAAAAATAAGTCCAATGTGCACAAGGAAATACTCTGCACAGCTGGGACAGTTTAGACACATGAAATAAATGTTTGTAACACCATGTGATTAAAGAAAAACCCAAACCACAGAGTTTAGATCTGAATCCAAATCCTCCTCAAGCTTGGCATGTTTTAGGTCTAAGATTTTGATTCGGACCCTTGTCTATATAAATTGTAGCAATCCACAATTTGCTGTGATTTTAACTAGTATATCATACTGAATAGATCAACATCTACTTTGGATTTTACAGGCTTTGTGGTAACTGGTAAATTGAGTTATGGAACATGAACAGTAATGAGTACTTGCCTAGAACAAAAGAGAAACATGGGATATAAGCATGTTAACAGGCAAATGCCGACTTGGTATTCCATTGAAATTATAATTTCTATTGTCCATGACTCAGGTGGGAATATTAATTGGCTGTATCAGCAAATATGTTATAATTAGAACTCACTCCAAAGTTAGAGCAGTGGGGGCACCTATGAGAGAATCCAATGATTTCCAGCATGAAAAGTGGTTACGTCTCCCAAACCAGTATCTGCTTAAAGTTAGAACTTCATTTCTACAAAGATTATCCACCAAGTTCAGCTGTTTCCTTGCTCAAATATTTGTGGGAGGGATTGAACTCTGTCAATGTTATTAACCGCAGCAATCTCAATTCCTTCCATAGGACAAGCCATTGATTACCTACACATTAGAAAGCAGAACTCATCTATCCTGAAAACATTAGAAATGCAAACAAAATTTCATAAAGTATTAAACAAGCAAAATACCTCTTTCATTCAAGGTGTCTGCCTTAACTTCCAGCAAAGGCAAAAATCCAATAACTTGAAGCTGAAGTTAGAAAAATTCAAAACACAAATAAGATTCAGCTTTTACAAAGAAAGGTAGTCTATGAGATGGATTTACATACTCATTAGTATGAACAAGAACAGGAGTGACTCACCTATGAATCTGTATGTACTTAATACTTCCATGCATAATAGCCTAATATTTTTCTGAATTTGAAAGTATGCATTTTTAAAGCATATACTGAAACTGCTTGTATAAGAAGTAATTAACCCAGTAATAAAAATGAACTCATCTTCTGACTGTTGAGAATCAGTGTCCAAACCAAAATCTGTCAGCTATGCAGTTAGTTGTGGGAGAAGTTTCTTTCCTAGAGTCTAGGCCAGGAATCCCAAATTTGAGAAAACGCTTTTCAATTAAGTTAAAAGTCTACTGGCTTCAGTCACAGATGTTCAGAAATATCGGGAATTCAGAAATATCGGGAACATGCAGAATAAGCCTTCATTTCTCCCTTCACTCTGAGCTATGACAATCCAGTCATTTGGAGAGTTTTCGTAGTACTATAGTTCAGATCCTCTTCTTTAGCAAGCAGTACTGAAGAACAAAAATGCAACATTCAAGGTCTATGCTGGATGTTAGTACTTACAGTTACTAGATGCCAGCCTTTTTCTCAATGCAACATTTTCACAACTAATACACATTTCATCTTTTCCCAATGTAAGAATATCCTGCCCACTTGCTCCCACCCAGCTGCTTACACTATTCCCATAGATTTTCCCAGGGCAGCAAAAGGAACAAGTGTCTGGTGTTAAGACCTCCAAAGCAGATCTTAGCTCCCTAACCTCATGCTAGCCAGAAAAAACAGCATCACTTACAAGTACATGAACTGATTTTGTTGGCCCCAGATGGATGATCTTATATGACAAAACTACATATTTTAATCAAAACCAAGCAGTGGTTTTATATATACAAAATATATGCCCTACGGTCACATTTTTTGAGTACCTCACCAAAAACTTTGAGCCTGGAATGATTTGGGGATTGAACTATTTCAGTTAAAGGGTATCTGAGTCAAGGACACGCTGCCAAGGAAGTGCATGGGAAATTTGCATTACTACTGCTCATACTGTGATTCTTAAACTAAATACAATAATAAATACTTAATACACTGCAGCTACCTGTTAGATTCCAAAGACCCACCTCTATCTAAACATCAATGATCATTTTGGTAATTTGTCATTAGAAAAGATTACCTGTACAAGTAAAGAAAATTAATACACTTAGAAAATATTTTTCCAAATAACTCACTAATTTCAGTTTTTCTTTTAATTCTCATTTTTGTAGTCTGTACCAAGCCATTGTAAACTACATCAGCATACACAGCTATTGCTTTTTCTTGCAAGTTACATAATTCAGATCAGCAGTACTTGAAATGCTTGGGTCCAGAGGGTTGTTTTCCTCCTGTAAGTTGACAACCTTCCCTACACTGTGCTATTGTCTCAATGGAAATATAACTACCTAGTGGATACAGTTAGAGAGATTTGCAGCTTGTGTTTTAAACTCTAAAGTGTAAATCATTAGCTAGATTGATAAGTGTTCAAGGGACATCCTAACTGGGATTAACAAAAGATAAACATCCCTTTTTTAGCACTGGTAACTCAAGGATATTTCTTTCCAAGATCAGGAGTTGAAAGTTTCCAGGCAAGATCAATGTTCAAGGGTTTTGTGGCCCAGCCAATTGTTATATTTAATAAAGAAAAGTATTAGCAACACACACTGCACCTGCAGAAAATCAGACCTGAACACAATGAATTATGCATCATTTCACTTTGAGATTTAAACCTTCTCTGAATTGTAGATTCAGCACAGAAAGGCATCCCCATCTACTTTTGATTGCTCTTCTAAAAATTCATAATAAAATCATCTTTACCTTTTGTCTGCAATTTGTTATTTCTAAGAGCCAAGCATCACTTGGGATTTTTATGAACTGTAAGCCTACCCAGGGAAGCTATAAATGACTTAAACTATATTATGACATTTCAGTTGGCGTGTTTTAGTGCACATAATAGAATTTGTGCTGAAAATGTTCTGCTTCAAGAATTTTCCTAGCAGTCTAAGAGACTAAGAAACAATTTACTACTTTATCCTGTGCTTTATCCTTTTTAGATTTTATTAATAGAAACACTCCATGGTCAAAATCTTAGCGTTTTTCTGAACTAGTGAACTCAATCCAGTTTGCAGGAGTCAGTTGATTGCTGCTAACAATAGTGTCTTTCTTCTCAAATAGGTAAGATCTTCACACTTTCAGGAGCTACTTGGATATGGAGCTCCTCTGTTACTAACAGAAAAGAAAACAGAAGAGGTTGATGTACTTTTGTAAGGACCCACTTGTAATACAACCTTCAGAAGGGTTTATTCTCCCAATCCTAAAATAAGCACAGACCAGAAAGTATTACCTGTCTTTCTTTCCTTCAGCCTCAGATGAAGGCATCTGTCTTACAGGAAAGGTGCATGTTTCATCCTCAGATACCTTAGAATATTGTACATTTTTCCTATGGTGAAAGTCCATATTCAATACAGGATCTTCTACAGTGTTTTAATTATTTTAGTTCCATCCTCGTAGCTGAACAGTTTGACTACTGGCTGAATAATATGAACACATCAAGAATCACTGAGGAATGATGCCTATCATCACTAAACACAGCAGCATCTCACAGAAGACGAAAAATAAACAGTAGATGTCACTAAGCCATCACTGTGATCCCATCTGTAAATACTATAGGTCAAACTCTTCCAAGTTGCAGCTGTACAACCACTTCAATTTGAATAAAGATTCATTGCTACAACAGGAGATAATTTTCCTCATGTTATCTAATGTATACATCAGCTTTTAATGTTCATCAGTTTTCTAATGTATACATCAGCTGTATACAGCAGCTTTTATCACAACAGCAAAATAAAAGGTGGAGGGCTTGAGGAATGTAGCAGGGCTGACATTGAGCAGAATTCCCCAGAGCTCCCTTTTGGGAGATGTGCTGCAAATTCACTGATACAGGACTCCCCAGTCTTCAACAGGGACTATGTAACTTAAATACACAGCAGTAGCTTAAACTAAGAATACTGATACTGTGTCCACGGCAATTTTGGGTGAACTCAAAGAAATATACACAGGGGATATAACAGGTTGAGCTATAACTCTTCCTTTTTCCATTGTTTGTTATGTGGTTTAGGGAACATCTTTTCAACATTCTTCACATATTGCTCTTCCCACCATTCCCAGAAAGGGGGGTGACATTTAGTCCTCCAATCCTGAAGTTGTGGAATGAATCCCACACAGTGCTAGTGCGGGAAAATTCCATCTTCTGAGAACAACAAAGCTCTGAGCATCAAGGTTACATTATGTCATGTAAACTCATGTCAGCATCAAGTCCATCCTAAAGTTCAGCTCTATGGTCTTTTTCACCTCACCACCATGGAAGATCGTTATAGTGCTTGCTCAAATTGAAACTCGATTACCCGCCTAACAAATCCTCTCCTCCATCCCATTGTTCCCCCTGAGGGAGGACTACATGGGCAGTAGAGCTTTATCCTCAGATTAGATTATCTAAACCAAAAAGGTGAGGTTAAAGAATTTCAATTTTCTCTGGACAAAGGTGAAGAAATTCTCAGTTGCTCCTGCCAGATAGCCAAAGGCTTCTGCTGCCTGTAGTCAAAACAGTTTGACAGAGGCTCTTAGTTTGGAAGTCCCTGAGAGGACAGGGTGTTTCTCAGCTCTTCTTTGGAACTAATTCACATGTATCCTCCATGTCCCACAAGCAGGATTTCAACAGCTCCCTCCACCAGATTCAACTAGATCAACCAACACAGTTGACCAGAATACTTGACACTGCTGCTGGCATACAGACCACCTCACAACAGCACTTCCAGAAGTTTCACAAGAGTTCACAACCTCACACTTCAGTCTCACCTCACACACATACACAGAGACCTTTGCCCTGAAGATGTCAAATGTGAACAGGACAGGGCACAGAGGTGGCTGCAATGGCTCTGTAGAGGGAGCTGCCCCATCTGAAACTTGACTGCATAGAAGGCCTCCCCTTTAGGTAACACAAAGCAAGAAGGGCTCCGACTGTAGCCACATGCTCAAATACCTACTCAATGTTTGTTCAGTAATGGCAGCAAAGAAGGGACTGGGGTCACCAAAACTGACATTCGCCTTGGGGAGACCGCTGTACAGTAAAGGTACACACTGGGTGGCATCACAAGAAGAAATTGTTTAATTCCCAGACAGGTTATCAATACACTTCAAGGCTTTTGCAGAACAGAAACAACTCTTTTGACCCTCCCAGTTCTCTCCCTTTTGCCACCTTGAGCTGATGAGTTAAACTGTTTCCTAAATTACAGTTTACTAGTGCTGTACAACAGATCACAGACAGCACCTACAGAAGACACACAAATTATGGGAGGAATAGGAGACTACTCCTCTTCAGAGATGCAGTACCCAGATTGCTTCCAGCTCTGGCGAGCAGAGGGAGGGCACGTGCTCATTTTCTATGAGCAAAAAAGTATTTTAAAGTCACCTTGAGAAGAGCCACCACCTTAAGAAAAGCCTTCTTCAAGTATGGTCTCTCCACTAGACTTTGTTTCTAGCTTGAATGCTTAGTTAAAACCAGAAAATAATAAATATTGCCTTGATTATTTAGGTAGCAAGCACTGCCCACTGACACTGGCAGCAAAAGAAGCTGTTCCCTTAGCACTTATAAGCTGTCAGTTGCAGAGAAACAGCCCATTGAAAGCCTACCTGAGAAATCCCAGTTTGTTCTGTCATCAGCAGCACTGTGCAAAACAGCAAATTAGAGCCAAAACCCCACACAGCATTTAAGCAAACATGCATTGATAGACTAGCCCCTTCCCTATACTTCAGATCTAACAGCTCATCCTGACCTCTCCCAGGCTAATATATCAGACTCCCTGGCACCACCAGTTATAAAAAGGCCAAGGAGAGGGCTAGCTTGTTGCACAGCTGCAGCAGATCTCCATGAAATGGAACTGTGGAGTAGGAAATGGGAAATAGGTTTTATTCCTTCCTTCCACCACTAATTCCATATCATCTCTCCACTTGATACGCTACCCAGAAGCGCGTGTTGATAACAAGGGATAGATCTAACTAAATTATGTTAAAAAGCAAGCCTGTTGCAATGAGGTGACAAAATCTGCACTACTTAAAGAGAATGTTAGTGAGGAACTGGAGGGATCACTCAAGGTTAATATATGTATTGTGAGGACAGATAGGACTTACAGATGCAATTTTGTCCCCACATGTACTCTCACCAAGTAGCTCCTGTATAAAAACTTTTATCATTTCATGAGTTAATGCCTACCCCCCAAGAAAGACACCAAAAGAGGTGCAACAAGCTTTCTGAATCAAAAAAATCAGTTAGCAATGAAAATTTCCAAATTTTTTCCTATGATTTTATTTATTCAAGTTGGTCAAAGAGATTAACTATAAATGGAAAATCTTCTACATATCCCGAAACTGAGTTTGATTTAGTGTCCACCCTTATGATCAGATATGACAGTAACACAAATTACTTTGCAAATGCTTTCAGTGTAAAGGTTTCTCCTGAAGTCCAGAAAAAAATCCTGATATGGTGACGCATGAAAGCAAAGTAAAAATACTCGTTTCTGTTTTTTCTTCCTCCAGTAGAGAGGAAGTATCTTTCAGAGTTTTCTTGTTGTCTCAGAAAAGCTGATGCTGGCAAGCACCTTTTGTTTCATAACTGCAAGTACAAGGCATGAAATTTGCTGTTTTGTCAACATGAGATCAGTTCTCGTGGTCCCACAGCTATTTTTGACCAGACCTTGCAAGATAATAGAAACTGATTTCACTAAGGCGTTTCTGGGTTGAATGTTTAAGGAAAGTCACATGTCTGTTAGTTACCTGAAAGTTGCTTCTTCAGTTCAGTCTTCTGAAATCTGAAAACATTGAAAAACGTATCTGATGATTACAAACATAATAATCTACGGCATCCCTGCATTGCCTGGTGGAGAACTGTACTGTAACATTAGTGTTGATGTAGGTGTATTACACAAAGTGCAATGCTACATCATGCCAACTAGAATGCAGAGGTGGTTTACTTAGGTTCTTACACTCCCGACAGTCAACACAGTTTCTGTTCTGTAAAACTAGAAACAACAGCTTGGCCTCTGTTTGCCTTAAATTGGTTTCAGTCACCTTTTCCAGATCAAAAATATGGTTGCCAGGATTTTTCATTGGAAGAATTACTTCACAGACTATACAGCCATTTTTTAGGGTGCCTTCTGGACGGTAACACTTAAACATGATGTTGGATCTCCATGTACGGCTGCTGAGAGCATGCCCCTCACAAAGATTTGGCTGCCTGGACTCAGGGTCAACTGAGAGACAGCACAGCTGCAGCAGCCCCGTTCTCCTGCTGTCCCTGGGGAGAGGCTTCTAGGCAGTGCTTGGTAGGGACAACCCAAACAGAGCTGGGCCCTGCCTGTGGGAGCTGTTTTTCAGCCAAACTCTTGCTGTTTGGCCTTTGCCTGATCCACTGCTCCAACCACATTGCAGCTTCACCATAGGCTCTGCTCATCCAGACTCCTAACCTGTGGGTGACTTCCCACCTTGGCACCAGCCCATCCCCAGGGAGGTGCCCGATGCCTGGGGTTGCAGCTACCCCAGGCCCCCATGGCTGCCCTGCTCCTGGCCAGGGGGTGAGACAGGCTCCAGCTGTCCATGGGGACCCCCCGCCTCTTCCACTCCCTGGTCCTCACAGTGACTGACACTCTAATGTAGACTGCTTGCCTTTCACATTACATTTCTTTACCATATTAAGATGGTTTTGGCAGTTGTAGTAGTTCTAGTAGAAAGGAATTGGTCCCCTGAGAGGGATGTGTAATGATTTGCTTTGGACTGAGGAAGGGGAATTCATTTTTAGTTGAATAATATATGAAAAAAGCCTTACATGTGCATATTTGTTGGATCCAAACGTATTTAGACTGTGTTTGGATCCAAATGTATTTAGACTGGGTTATAGGGATGTTTTGACATTGAGTAATTAGGGTAATTAAAGAAGACAACTGTAAGTAAGATTGGACTATTTTGACACTAAAGATTTTGATATGGGTAAGGTCACTGTGACACTAAGATCATGCAAGTGATATAAATGGGAAGGAACTATGCTTAACCATGAAACAAGAAACCTGAAAAGTAATTTTTCTATATAACACCAAAGATATCTTTAAAAATACATAACTGAAATAGCTTGGAATTTTTCAAAGGCGTGTTTGAAGTATGGATCTTTGAAGACATCCCACAAATCACATCTTTAAACTTCTATAGATGATCTTATCTGCCATGCAAACAAGACTGTGAATATGAAACAGATAAAAAAAACTGTGAGAATAAAAGAAACACTTTTCTTTTATAAGAATTTGTCTTCTATAATAGTTATTAACTAAGGTATTAACTTTATTTCCCTGGTTTTGCAGGGGCAATTCTGAAGCTGTCTGTGAACATTTTAATATGACTGTTCAGAAACAAAATTAGCAGAAGTAGCAATCAACAGCTTGACCTGTCTTAATTCAGTCTCCTGTCATGCTAAATAATGATTCAAAACTCAAATGTCAGTTTTGTCCATATTTCAGATGTACCTGAGAAATTTTCCTGTATTGACACAACAGTCAAATGGTACTTATTATACCTTCAAATGCTTCATGAATACAGCTTGATTTTATAGACTATGTCAAGGCCAAAAAATATTCTTTACAATCTGCAAAATCCTTGGACACTTTTATCACTCCATATTTAAGCTATGGATTTATGAACAGAGGGCTTAATACACTGGTTTTTCAATGAGCCACGTCTTTGATATATGCCAAATATTTTATCAGAAATTTATATTTTCGTATTAAAAATGGTAGAGACACTCTCAAAAGGAGAAAGGGTAATTGCAAAAAAGGGCAACATGGAGTACTGTTACATTGTCTTCAATATTGAAATAAGATGGTGTGATCACGAACAAGGAGCTAAGTCAGAGAATTTAAAGAGTTTGCAAATTTTGCAGAATACCTTTCAAGTTAGAAAAGGTTCACAGAAGTTCATGAAACTTTTAAACTGTATTAGCTCCTGTTTAGCTATGGTTACTGATACACCACAAAACTACACACATCACAATAGTAACCTGTGGCTGCATCCCTGTTACACTACACAAGAAATACTACAGCTGCCTAAAGTTTGTTCCAATTAAACACTCCTTCTACTTAAAAATTCCTAGATATCCTATACTTTTGTCTTCTGTCAGCTCTTTTAGGAAACAAAGCTCCTTTGCATTACTGCACATTTCTAGAGTAAAATATAATGAGTACTCAACTCTTTAAGAACAACAGCGCTATAAACTCAAGATTTCAATAAAATCCACAAAGTTTATAGAAAACTTTTAAACAGAAAAGCTGTTTGTTAAGAAATGTTCTTTTTAAAAATGCAACATTTCATAGGCAAATTGCCTTTTAAAAAAAACTAAAAAAATTTGCCCAAATTTCTCCATTCCTTCCCTCTTTATGCTAATATAGTTTTTAATCACTTGTAGCTTCGCTTACCTAATTCTTATCATGAAATAAAACACTTAGCCATTCAGCTAATCAGCTTGGCTAGCAGTGGTTTCACTTGTTTTGTTAATGATAACAATTATTTTTAAATATCAGATTATGAAAAGCCATCTATCCACAAAAGAAGGAAATCAGTTAAAAACAAACAAAAAAACCCAACAACAAAAAAAACAAACAAAGGACTCAGTACATGCATGTACATGACTGGGGCAAGACAGGAACATTTTTTCTAGACTGCCTGGAGCTAGATGGCTATCTTGTATATGATATTGATTAAAACATTCTTCTCTTGTGCTTTTCTTTTTTGATCCTTCAAATATGTATCTTTGGATATATATGACTTTTCTCTCCCTACTTTGTCAGCCCATTTTGTAGCTGGTATCTTTTTTGGCCTTTCACAAATGCTCTTTTAGTAGGTGAGGGAACCATCCTTTTCACCAATTCAGTTTCCACCAGATCCTAAAGAAGTAGACTTTACAGAGATGATGGTAAATAAACAGGAACAGCTGGGCAACTGTAACCGTGCCTCACTTGTGAGCTTGTTCTTTTACTCAGCCATCAATAAGAAACGCAGCAATGATTTACCAGTCACTTAAGAAAAAAGCAGAAATACTTGCCCATTTTTTTTTTAACCAAACCTGTCTCTTCTGGTTCTGAGAGGCATTGCTGGCACACTGTCACCAAATTTGCCATTAGCAGAGCTTCAGGACTAGTTCCGAAGCCCTAATATACACTTCCTAGGAGGAAGGGGTCCCCAGACAAATCCGCAAACACAGTGGAACTTCACTTCTCCACCAGACAGATCTATCACCATTCACAGGGTAAGGGAAGGGTCCATAATGAAGCTGAGTGTCACTGATGAATTATCCCTAGGATAACAAAGTACTCGGTATATATTTTATTAGGTGATGAGCAGAAGAAGGATAACATCTGGATTCACACTCCATCAGGCTAAATCTGCCAAGTGTTCAAGTCACAGTGTATTTGAACAACACCATAACAGTTAAATGGTTTCCCATGGCACAGATCCTAATGCCATTTCAAAAATGAAACAGCAATAATGCAATGGTGTTCACCTTTGACAGGAAAAGCATGAAGAAGAAAGTCTATCTGAGAGACAGCATATAGTCAACAGCTGTTTGAGAAAGCAAAACAGTGAGCAGCAGAGATCTCTGCGCTATAAAAAGCTTAAAACACTGATCAATACGCTGCAATAACAATGCAAGTGACCCATACGCTGAAAGACCAACCCTTCATTTCACAGTACCATTCACAGCTTCAACTTATGGACAGCAGGGAAGCACATTAACTGAAATAACAGCTTTAACTAGCTTCATGCATCATACAGTTACTAAGATTGAGGTTGGCTGTCGAAAATACAAACTCCCATGCAACATGTTTTCATTTGCAATCTGCAGAAGGAGTTTTACCACAACACACAAACACTTCTGGACAACAAGGCAGATTCTCAGCTAAGGGAGTAGCAAGTAAGCACCCCTGATGGAAAGGAGCCTCACCTTACGTATCTTAATCCAGCTCGAGAAGGATTCTAGGCCATGGGGGGGCAGCAGGGCTGATGGACACATGTGAGCTTGGAAAACAAAGTGCTTTGTGAAACTGATGCTCTCTAAGGGTGCTTGACTATATAATGCAGTCAGAATGAATAACAGGCACCCTAGCACTCCCAGCTCTGTGAGCTTTTCTTAATGACTGTGTTGATGGACAATATTCATAGATGGCCTTAGCTCTAATTTAACAGACTTGTATATGCAGATAATCTATATGACTCTGATATAATAGGAAACCTTTAGAGATTGCCTTATAGCTTCTTGTAAGAAAAGCACTTTATAAAAGTAAGTGCATTTTATTTATAGCCCATTTTATATACAGCCCATTTTATTTTGGAACAAGCATACTGTTCTTGAAAAAAGAAAGAGAGAGAAAGAGAGAAAGAGAGAAAGAGAGAAAAGGAAAGGGAAAGGGAAAGGGAAAGGGAAAGGGAAAGGGAAAGGGAAAGGGAAAGGGAAAAGCAAAAAATTCTAGGACCCAAGATTTTTTCTTCCCACACTTTTGAGATGACTACAGCACCCTAGCAGAGAAAGGTGATTTTGTGCCATTCCTCTCAACAGTGTATAGAATCACAGAATCACTAAG
>VZRW01010746.1:0-97751 GCA_013398125.1 Aegotheles bennettii
TCCATACAGTCAAAACACTCCCTTTCTACCCCTCTAAGTGCCTACCAATTGCTATTCTACTAATTGACCATTTTGTAATGGGAATTTACAAATTATGCAATGCCCCCACTCCTCTGCCTGTCATAAGTCTGATCTTATCACCATAATGAACATTTTAGCTTTTTAAACTATGAAATAGGAATACCCAGAAATAACATGGACTAGTGGCTATCTAGTAACAATAAATGTGTGCATCTCCATTTGATCTTGTATTAGAATCATGTCCCTAACATGACAAACATGCCTAAAATACAATGTGTACAAAAGTCTTTGTTGTTCTGACCTCTAAAATAGGAAAATTTCTGATAGTAAAATTAGCCACTTGCTAATGAATTTGTATAATGAAAACCCCTGTACATGAAGATCACTTATTCCTGCAGTAAAGAGAGTTGTGCTGTTCCTAAATCTATGCTTAATAACATCAAGTAATTTGAATTATAGCTGCTAAGTAATTTAGAATATGATCCATAGTTTTAAGCAGTTTTTTAACTTACTTTTAGTAAAACATCAAGTGCCATTAAAAGTCAAAGCATGTCCATCTTCTCTGACTGAGGAGAAACGTTTGAATGGAAAAAAGACTTCAGTGCAGCTATTGTGGAAGGTACTGTTGTACATAAAATTATTTTGAGATCGCCTGGCAGAAGACTGACAGTGTCATAGCAGAGTTTTTCATCTGAAAAATACAAACGTTGTTCTGATTCGAAAATGTCTAATCTTTCTAGACTTCAGTTTGCAGTGAAGCTTCTCAGTTCGGTTTGTGAAAAGTAAGAGAAGTGTAAAGGAAGGATCCAATGTGGAAAATCATTTTGGCTGCAGTAGGCAGAGGTATTTCTTCACCTAGTGAAGAATATTGTCATCCTGTAAGATTTTCTAGAAAAGGCCACAGCATAGAGACCTATAAAAATATCACTAGATACCTATCTTCATATCAAGACCTCTGAACATCTTTTTAAATCTGGACCTATTTCTATAGAAAATCTATGGACCTATAGAATAAAGATTGAGTAGCACTAAATCTAAAGCCTCCTTATTAAAAAAAATATAAAAAAGTGGAATCTCAGTGATATTTCTTGTAAATATTTTAACTCCAGGTGGATAAGAAGTATATTTTTAAAAATTAACTTCTTAATTTCTGCATTAAATTTAATCTCCTGAAAGCATTTTCAGACTTTGCCATGCAAAATTTTCAGTAAAATATCATCACTTCTTTCAGCTAGTCTCCTTAGACTGCATGGCCTCATCTAAACTTGAGATGAGCATAGCAACAGACTAGGGACAGGTAGCAAAATGGTGTCCTGTCCATACAAGATATCCTATTTCAATCACAAAATAATTCACTGCACTGAGCAGCATGCACATACACCATGATCTGTGTGGTCTTAACTTATCCTTTCATGCTTGGCAGACTTTTCTAGTACAGATGCATAATGTCTGTGGTTTATAGCATCTGTTTTCTCCCATTCTTGATTTTAGTTATACATCTGAGGCAGAAAGGGTATAAGGTTTTCAAAAGCTGTAATCTTCCACTAGATACTGCTGCTGAGAGTATTATGACTATGACAACCCTCCAATAGAAGATTAGCTATGTTTTAGTATTCTTAAATTGCTACTTCTTTTTGACAGTAAAGTTTTAAATCAGTGTGTTTCTTATAGTGATGCACTGTGCTGCAGGCATACAAACGAAGAGCCTCACCTTATGAGGTGCAGTTTCTTTTACCATCTTCAGCTTATATTTTAAGCAGTTATCTCTGTATCTGTCAAGTCAAAGAAATACAATAGATGGGGTTTTGTCTGTTTCTGGAATTTTTTTCCTAAGGTGCTGAGCATATGCATCTTCCCTTTCCAGTTTCATGCAAATTCTGCATGTTTCTCACCTCTTAAAACATTCAAATGGATTTTAATGTCTTTGGCAACGAATGTAGCAGCACACAGAAGGAGGATAAGTGCAGGTCCCAATGGTTTTCTCTATTATCTTAACATGGATGATGGATGATATGAAATCCAAAAAGAATTCCCTTAGCCTTAATGAAACAGAAACAACAGGAGAGGTTTCAAAATGTTCAAAAGGCCCACTGGAACATCCTTCAGTAGTGCCCCTCAATAGTCAGACAGAACCAATATAGCAAGTTATTACTCTGGGTCTAATAATGTGTTCATGTTCCAAATTAATACATTAAAACTTTAATACTACAGTTACATTTTAAAGCAAAAACTCAAAGCGCTCTTGCTTTCATACACTGTCCATGTGAAGTAAGATAACGACTACTAAAAGTTACCAGTATTAAAATACTACAGTGCAAATAACAGTGCCATTGATAGTTCTAGAAATTAATTTCTGTGTCTCTTTAAGTATAATGAACCCATTAATGCTGAAACTTAATAACAGTTATGATGATGCAATCACAAAAATAATTTTCTGTGTTTTTTCCATTTATAAATATAGGAAGTCTGAGAACAAATTTTTCTTTCCCTGCCCTTTCTTGGCAATAACTATAGGACGAGATTAAGTTTTCATTGCAGAGATGCAGCAAGTTAAATAGAACAGTCTTAAGTAGAACAGTCTTAAACTGCCAGATCATACTCCACACCCCAGGGGCAGCAGTGGGTCTGCACTGCCCTTTGTATGCCTGAGTGAAACAATAAAACCCCACAGGCTTAAGAAAAAGAAGCAAAGATCACAGTCAGAAAATATCTGGAGAAGAGTGGAAAAAAGAGGGGAGCATGTTGTGACGAAGAGTGTGAAACCTTGTACAAACAAAGAAGAATGAGTAGACATTAAAAAGTAACAGGAAGATGGAATTAGAGGAGATAAATGGGAAGCGTATGAGACAAGTAGCATAATGTTAAGATATTAGACTACATGAGTAGTAAATTCACTGACATTTTGAATTAAGACTAATTCAGTTATTTTATATTTTTCTAAAATGTCAAGGTGTACCCTAGTTGATAAAGCCAATTTGCAAAAAAATAATTAATGTCTGCAAGGACTACTTGCTTTATTATAGATATATCTGCCATGCTACTTTTTTCTCTCATTTCAAAGAGGAGACTGCTTAGTTCCTTACTCAAGTTTGAGGGTAAGATTTAACCTCGGAGGAAAAAAAAAAGGTATAGATCATGGAAATCCTGCCTATGCTAAGGGAGAGCTTTGCCCTACACTTCTTTTCTGAAAGCTTTCTTTAGTTTACCCCTGTTTTTTCTATTGTACACATAGAGTTGTGTGTACAACACACAACAACTCTGTTGCATCTGAATTTAATATTCTGCATCCTGACCTTTTAGAAGGAAGACAGCTTCTGAGTCTAAAGACTGTGCAATGCCAAAGTTCAGGTGTGGTCTCCACTGCCAATCCTTTCACAGACTTTGAAATCAAAGGTCACTACCTCTTGTTGTACTGCTGTTTCAAACAAGTTTTGATTCTGGAAAAAAACAAGTTATTAATTAATGACTGTATCAACAGTATTATTGGCAGAAAACCAAAACAAATTTCTGGGTATGGCTTTTACAAAATGAATTAACCGTACAAGACAGCTTAAAACAGGCAAATAGATTGTGCTATTCTCAGAATAACTCCCTTCTGGTCAATGGGGTAAGACCAAGTCCTCTGCTTCAACCTAGGGATTTATTATTATTGTTGCTTACAACAGAAGAATAAATTGTACAGTGGAATCTCTGAGTTTAAGAAGTTTTAGAAGTCTGATATTGGCTCTAGTTAAAATATATAGAACTAAATGGACCAAGAATGGTATTTATAAAATAACTTCCATGCTTTAGAATTTAATATATATTTCTATTTTGTGCCATACATAAACAAATATTTAGTAGCTTAAATATGCTCAGCCACATGTTCTTTTACAATGTACCAGCATATATATTCTGTATCTTCACTCATATCCATATGATGTCGTTATCATTTCCATTTAATTTGGAGACACCTCACACCAACAGCTTTCAAATTATAAAAATTAATTCTTAAACTTCTCTCTGAACGCTGCATGAGATCCTGGATGTTGAAAGAAATACAACTGAGACAGGTCAGTAGATCTTGACTGTATTTTTATTCTGTCCATGCAGACCTGGTAACTGAGAAAAAATCAGTGACAAAGTCTTCACATTTAAAGAGCGATTCTTTGCCTGAGCATACTTGAGTGATACCTATTGTTAAACTGAAATGGGTTGAATTATTTTCATCTTGCTGTGGCTTTAGTTCCACTGAAATAATGGTGAAGGAGGAATTTTAAAGATGAAAAGAGAGAAGTCAACATCTGAGCTATACAAAACTAAAGGTGTCTCACGTTAAATAAAATATATCTCTTGGGACTGTTGATCATACTAGCCTGATTAAATACACATTGCACCTGATTTTGTCTTGTGAAATTCTCCTGTCCTTCCTATGAAAAAACACTATCCCCCTAATGTACTGCTGAGGAGTTCAAGGCAGATATCATCAGAAAGGATCAATGAGGGAAAGAATATTTAAATAGTGAAATATCTACCTTGGATTATATCCTAATTGGATATTACATTAGTTTAAGTTTTTTTTCACTCTCATATTACCTTATTTGAGTCATTAGAGACTAATGAAAGCTAATGTCAATTAGTTAAATCCTTGTTATATTCCATCTAACAGTCATCTGTGAACCACACTGTAAAAGAAATGGGCAATGATGTGTTTCTTAATTAATAAAATAATACTTTGGGAGGAGGAAGGGAAGGAGATGTCTTCTCAGATTTCCTGTGATTCTTCATAATTCAAAATCTTGGTTGTTTTCGTATGAATTAACAATTGAGAATCCATTATCACATGTGAAATTATATTCAGTATAGTGCATTCAATTTTCCCTTTTTAAAATAATAAATAATATTTGATTCATAGAGGTTCAACAGTGGCAAAGAGTTATTGCAAGATATTCTCTTGTGAACTGTCAAAAGAGATCCCCTCTTTCAATCTCACTCATGACAACCTCCTGGTCTTCCTGAATCTCGAGATTTAGGTCCTACACTTGCCCTTTCTAGACACTTTCTAAGTTTTTCCTTTCTAAGTTTAAATTTGGGTAAACTATATTTGACTTTCATACCTGGATTTCCTGCCTATGAAATCTCCTAAGTAATAGTACCTATCCAAAAGGGCACCTCTAACAAAAAACATAACACTTTAAAAATATTTAATACTACAAAAAGCATCATCATTCCAAAATTCTCCAAGGATCAGTCAGTATGTGCTGGAAATCCAGTTCCCCTTTTAAAGCAAGTGGTACCCCCAAATGCTTCTGGCTGACCCTCCTGTCCTCTGCAGATATGAATGTTGCAATAAATGCATATTGGATTTTCCCTCTTCAACAACAAAAGATCAGGTGTAAGTCTGGCCCTTTACATTACAAGAGCAAAGGGTTGCTTGCTCTGTATCCTTCTGTACTTATTTCTGTAAGATAGAGATCTGCAAATAAATGTACTTAAAGACTATGCACCTGATTAAGCCATAATTTAAATGACTTTCAAGGTGGCAACCCTAGTCTGAACACAGCTCCAACCCTAAGGACAGCTACCTGGCATTCATGGGGCAGGAGAAAGACAAATTGCAAACAACAAAGGCGTGTAGCAGGGCTCCTGCCTTAGATACCCGTCGAGAAATCTTTGAAGGCATTATGTCACTGCTGAAATGCTTTTAATGGTGGGTATTTTTAAGTTTTCTTGTTGATAACTCATCTGTCCCACTGAGTTTCATTTCTTTTGTGACTTCAAGCCTCCTTAAAACTGTAAATAATGAAAGCACAATATTCTTTGTGCTCTCAAAGTTCTCCTCTTCACAGAATATTAGAATAGATGTTCAAGAGCATAAATAAGATTTTCCATAAAATCTAAGCAGAAATATCTTTCTATTGAGTATTTTGTTTATGTTTTGACAACAGGGAGCAAATTTTCAGTGCACGGCTTGAGATTTTACAGAAGATTCAGCTCTTAGTAGCTTTAAAAAGAATGTTACAACTTGTTATTCATGTATCATATGAAAGCTAACTCTTGGGTGTCTTTCAAATTTTAACAAAGTATCCAGTATCTGTGTCATTATTGGCAATACAATAGCGTTTATTAAAATAACTTATCACCGGCGTTGAAGAGTACAGCTGTGGATAAGACAATGAGTGCATGCTTTGTTGAAAACGGCCAAGACATTGTTAATAAATGTGCAGCACCACATAGTTATTGGCATTTCCATATGGAAAAGTACTTTTAATTGAATATAGCAAAATGAAAAATAGCCAGTGTTCATCATCCCTAATTTAAAGCACTTTTTCTCCTTGTTTATAGATTTGGCAATGGCAGCACATGGCAATGTTACCTCTTCAGAAACTGAGATAATGTAAAATTTGCAGACAAGAAGTTTTATGCTGAGAGCACTGCTCTTGGACATTAGAAATGAGGGTTCTGACCTCTATTCTCCTGGTGTCTTTCAGTGTAATGTTGGGAAGGTCACCCTCAACTACTTTTAAAAGGGTTTTGCTGGAAATTATGTGCATCACTATCCTTCCTGCTTATCTGTAATCCTCCACCTTTCTCATGTCTCCTTTTGTAAACTGTGGCACTGAGCTCCCTGTAAGGAATTTTTCAATCAATTAGTAAGAAGCTATGTATAAGAACTAGCATTGTTAATAAGATTAACAGTATGATTGCATTGAACATGAAATGAGCTAAATCGAACTAGCATAAGCACAAAAAAGTAGCAGTTTGTTTCTGTCCATTCAGTAATACCACTGGCAGTGCTGGGATGCATCATTACATAAGGCAGCAGGCATGCTTAGTCCAAGACATTTCAAAGTCCACCTTCTATGTCTGAATTTATTCATATCAATAGAGTGACATTGCTATTAAACAGATATTTATTCAGTGGTGGTGTTTAAAGCTTAAAACTTAGAGATTTGTTGTTCAGTTACTGTACAGGGTACATGCTTTTTGTTACAATAATGAGGGTGATTTTGCATCCACTGAAAGCGAAGGTGAAATTCAGTATTTATGGGCTGAATGGCATACTTTGTTAAAATATTCTGGTTGTCATGGGAGAGACTGGGAGATATCTGGAAGACAAACACACTGTAACATTTCCATATTTTGACTCCAGTTGCATACTGGGAAATGGCTTTATATGCATAAACTATTTTCCAAAGGGGTTCCATGCTACAATTCAAGGGATTTAAAAAAAAACCAAAACACAAAACAGATAAAAAGATGTTTAAAAAAGAAATCTAAGAGAGAAACTTTGTAGCTTTATAGATTCAAGAAAGAAGATTGGCACCAGAAAATTATATAGAAAATTCAGTTTCAGTTGTTTGCATCTGCAGTTTAAAAGAGATGGGATGCTGCCAAACAAACAGCTCAGCTGGATAAGTTGATTGATCAGGGAAACCGCAAGAAGCTATGCCTGCTTAAATTATGCCAAGTTTTGTACAATCTCGTTAGTTTGCATACACAGACTATAGGCCTATTTCAGGAGCCTTTGCAAGGCGTAAAGAATAATATTCCTAGGAATAGTAGAAAGTTTTTTTCATTAGTTTTGTAACATTGGATTATATAATGGAATACAGATCATGGTAGACTGAACTAAATATTGGGGATTTTGGTTTAATATCTGTGTACACATTCAAAGAGGGCATCACAATAATTGGAGATCGTTTTTTTCTCACATCTTCCCCGCCTGATGTGTTCAAGTAACAAGGTTATCACTGCAATAAACTCAGTATCAAATATCTTAGAAAAGACTTAAAATTTACATTTTATAGATTTCAAATATAAGTCAAGACAAGTAAATTACAGCATTAAAGGATAATTGAACAGTCAAGGTACCATGGTACAGTATCAGTTATTGCATTTAATCAGACTGCCTTTTATTCCACTATTAAAAAAAAAAATGAGAACCAGCAATTTAGGATGGCTTGTAACCCATTAACTCCTTATGAAGTCATACTGTCGAGTCAAATCTGTGACAAGGAAACTTTTAAAACAGGCTGATTTTGATTGTCATAGTACAGGATAACTGCCAGGGATTATTTTAAAAGGGAAAAAATATAGAGAAAGCAAAACCTTCACAGAACGATTACTTTAATGCAGTATCAGACCCAGCTCTGCAAGGCACAGAGCATTTCCTTCTTCTGACCTACTGAGGGGACTTTCAGATGCTGTGGAAAGTAACCGGGCTTAGAGGTGGTTAACACTAAATGGCTTGAAACTGGACCCTAACTTCGTGATTAACTCCCAGATTTTTCCTGTGAATGTGGAAATTGCTGTGCCTCCATACATCCCACCCAGCAGAAGCACCGAACTTGGAGTGTAATTGCCTCCAGCCTTATTTAGGCAGTACAGAGTTAAGCACTACTGGAAATTAGATAAGAGTTGCAGTGGCCTGAATCTCCCCTGGCAGTGTCCCTTTTCTTTCCATGGCTCATGTAGAGAACCTAGGGCTTCAGTGCTCTCAAACTCAGTGCCCGAAGCCAGAAGGGATAACTGTAAATTATTTGTCTTGAAGTGTATTAGCTGTTCATCTAGTGCAGGGAGGGGAGCTCAGTTTGCAAATCCCTAGGAGGGGTAAAAAGCCCTTTCACTGTTAGTTACTGTTGATTATGTGAAAATGCCACCTCTTCTTCTCAGAGCAGCACAGGTTAGAGAATGAAACAATCTTATACTTCATGTAACAACCTCCTTTACCACCTCTAGGCAAAGTTAATGTTAATTACATGTTTTCTAGAAGTGCTTCTTTAGAGGCTGATAGATGTTATGCTGCTGATAACAGCAACAGACCTACATAACTCCAAGGTGCTGCTGCTGATGGCAGCACCTCTGAGTATGTCCATATGGGCACCCTGTGAAGAGGCAACCAGCCACTTAAGGAAGTATTATCCCTTCATCACTGTAGTGTTATGCTTGAATTTGTACAGAAGCCACTCAGTATCCTATTCACATTAATGCACATCCCAAGTGCTCCTGTTCTGCTCACCGGTATGAGAATCTCCCACAGCAAATAAGCAATTTACAGTCGTATGTACATCTATTTTCAAAAGAGAGTGATAAAGAAAAAATATGACTACACTAGAATTTGCATCATTGATGATGAATTTGATTTGATTTTGTGGCTATTAAATTAAATTCAGTGTCAGATTGTCGGTCCTGGTAACTGAAGTTTCCTTCAAGGGATAATAAAGCAGAGCGAATACTACCACAGCCTTTCTCCAGTATGGGAAAATTTTTTACGCATGCAGACACCCGCACAGAGGGACTGATTTTCTAGTTTTTCCTCTTGCTTAGTTCAGAGTCTCTTGCTGAGACAGTCAGTAGTGAAATTGCTACCAACTTGCTGTATAGGGGTGGTGATAATAGATATGATCCCCCTTACATTATAATCACAAGCTTATATGATATACTCCTTAGACACATGAAATGAATAGAAATGATGAAAAAAAATTTCAACTATCAACAACTTTAAGTTCTGATTTATTTATTTATTTTTTAAAAAATTGTCATAGTTTCATATAGCTTTGCATAGTTACAAAATAACTTTTGCCAACTTTGGAAAGTTCAGTGAGTAAGTTTCCCCTCACTTACATTGACTCCATTCCAGGAACTTCAAAAGTGTTTTCCCTGGTTTGCACTAAATGCATGTGTAACCACAATCACAGTGCTCAATTCAAAATCTACTTTGACTTTGAGGACTGTAGGCTTTTGAGTTTAAGATGCAGAAAGATACAGAGTTACAGCTGTGGTTAGCAAAGTGTTCCTGTTCGCTCACTGTGTTATGCTTGTCTTCAAGAGAGGGAATAAAAACGAAAACAGCATGTAGCTTGAATGGGAAATCACCAGATAGGAGTTATGATTTCCTAATCAGAGTTGCACAGTTTTCTGTGATACAGTCCATCCTGTAGGAACACTTGTTCAGGAACAAACTGAGACTAATGCATTTGCCACACCACGCAAATTTCAACACCTAAATTTCAAGTGTCTAAATTTTTTGGCCTGGTTAGGTAGGCAATATTTCTGTATTTACTGTACAATCAATGATTGGTAAGAACAAGTGGCTAAAAAATGTAAATATATTCCAACTGAAGCAAATTAGAAGAGAGAGGGCTGATCCAGAGAATCTGGATTTGTGCCTCTGCAACAAATTAAATGAGTTCAGCCAAAATAAAAAAGTCTTACTGAGCAATGAATATTTAGTACTTGGATATTTCAGCATTTGTCTTGTACGCTTACTCAGGATAAAAAAGCATTTATAAAATAATAGAAGAAACAATGTCCAGAACAAAAAAAAAAGTCAGGAAAAAATAATTCAGTAGTGTCACAAGTTTCATATCTTTTTCTTTTTTTAATAATAAAATAAACTTTGGTTATAACATGAACTATTTTATTTTGTGTCAATACTAATTTTAGTATCTAGATAACTGCTGAGGTACATGGTACATGATGGCCTCAGCAGTTTTGGTTTTTACATGTCCCACTGTCTCCTGTGTAAGCAGGCTAGATATGTCTCTGACTGGCTCTTAAGCAATCATAGAATAATAGAATCATAAAATCACTCTGGTTGGAAAAGACCTTCAAGATCATCAAGTCCAACCATCAACCCAAGACTGTCAAGTCCACCATTAAACCATGTCCCCAGGGGCCACATTCAAACATTCTTTGAATAACTCCAGGAACTGTGATTCCACCACTTACCTAGGCAGCTTGTTCCAATGCCTGACCACCCTTTCAGTAAAAACATTTTTCCTGATATCCAGCCTGAACTTCCCCTGGTGCAACTTGAGGCCATTCCCTCTTGTCCTATTGCTTGTCACCTGGGAGAAGAAACTAGTCACCCCCTCGTTTCAACCCCCTTTCAGGTAGTTGTAGAGAGTGATAAGGTCTCCCCTGAGCCTCCTCTTCTTCAGATTAAACAGCCCCAGCTCCCTCAGCCATTCCTCATAAGACCTGTGCTCCAGGCCCTTCACCAGCTTAGTTGCCCTTCTCTGGACCCGCTCCACTACCTGAATGACCTGCTTGTAGTGAGGGGCCCAGAATTGAATGTAGTATTGCAGGTGCAGCCTCACCAGCACCTCCCTGGTCCTGCTGGTCACACTTTTTCTGATACCGGCCAGGATATTGTTGGCCTCTTGGTCATCTGGTCACACCGCTGGCTCATGTTTAGACAGCTGCCTACCAGCACCCCCAGATCCTTTTCTGAAATCCCATATCTCCTATAATGAATTATGGTCTGTCTTGTTACCATCACTATACAGTCCATATTTTGCATTGTATCCTCAATATCCATTGTATCATTTTAGGCAGACCCAAAGCTCTGGAACTTCCTTGGAATTAGTGCGAGGGTATATTTTGGTATCATTAGGACAAAACCTTTTTTCATTTTCCAAATCTTTAGTTATGTAAAATAAAATACATTTAATGTGGATAAAGAATTTAAGAATAAGATAAGATAAGAATAAAATCTTCCTGGCTTATAATGTTCATTCAGAACAACAGCATTTTTTTTGACTGTACTTTCTTATCAGCTATTGCCTTTTATTCCAAAGAACTGAGGTGATACATACTTTAAAGAAATACCTACTGAACACATGTAACTGTGCCATTGAGGTCAATTTGCCCCATTCCCTGCAATACAACAAAATATATGTTATCCAGGTTTAGGCGTGACAATTAAAACCTTATTCTTGTTCCCTGAGGAAAAAAAATCTCACTCTCCAAAAATTTTTATTTGTTGGATTTCTAGTGGGACAGAGTTAAAATTAATACTTTCAGATTAAATATTTTGTAAAAGATTGGTCTTTTCCCACTAATGTTGATTGCAAAATTTCTACCAATTAAGTAGAAACAGAGATAAAGTAATGCTGAACACAGTTAATTTAAAGTTTCTACAAGCTATACTCTTGAGAAGAACTGAGTCGGCAGAAGAAAAAATTAGTCATTTTGTGAGAATTTCAGCTTGAAACAAAACTTTTACTTCAGTTTCTAGCAACTTCAATGTTCTTTAAAAGAGCAAGTTTATTTTTTATTTTAAAATAAAATACTTTTAAAAGTTTAAGGAAGACTGTGGGAGCTTTTAAGGACTTTTATTGAAAACAAACAACTTGGTGAAACAGGTACAACTTGTTTTAGTGGGTCTGAGTCTCAATTGCTTTAAAAAAAGAAGTCTGAAGAAAATGCAAGTTGTCAGATCTAAAAAATACGACATTTCCAGAACAAGATGATAAATCTGAGATCTTTAACGTATCATATAATTATTTTAGAAAACAATACACTAAACTAGTAGAACTCCAGACTCATTCTCTTAGGAAAATTACATAAACACCTTGTTCAAAAATAGATGTACTTTCTCTGGCAAAAAAATAAAAAAATAAACAATTAAAAATGCTTGTTCGTCAATTTTGCATATTTTACAACCTTTATTACCAGAACCTACCCTTACTCTATAGATGAAAATGTGAAAGAGACATCCTGCATAGTTTCTAAACCCAATGATGCATTAAATAAGTGTTTTTAATCTCTTGACAAAGGGAGAGAATATAAACTTTGACAATGTGCTTAGGTCTCAAACACGACATGTTCTTGACCTGCTTCTGAAAAACAGGGGTGGTCACCCAGAAAGTTGGCTCTCCCACGGTGTCGGCCTGGGGGCCAGATGCTCTCCAGCTCACCACAGATATTTGATGAGAAGGGAAAAGCCGCTCTGCACCAACCCATCATCCCAACAAATAACTTGCATGGAAATACAAAGGAAGTCAGAGCACCTCTTCATTCCTAAAGGCGTTTATCATAACCAGACTGCAACCTGATGCAGTGAAAACAGATATTAAATGGGAAATATTCCAGTTCTCCATCATAATTTGTTTTATTTTGATGAAATTCAGAACACGTGTGAGTGACAGAAAAGTATTTGCTTCTCATCCAAAATCCATGCTTCAGAGGAATGGTTCTCAATGGGAGAAAGTCCAGTCTTTGTCTGGCAACTTGACAGGAAGCACTCACAGCCTAGCTTTTCACATCTTGCTAAAAGTCACTTGGTAGAATACTAATCTCTTTCAAAACATGAGATGTTATACTAAATTACCCCAAAAATTATTCTGGTTCAAATGTGATTTCTATAAAATACCTGTCCTTTCAGCTAAACACAAACTTAAGTTTCAAGAAACTTAAGCAGCTCCTTACCAGTAGGAACATCTTTGGACAAGTCGCTGAGAAATTAAAACATTCAGTTTTATGCTACAGGTGTCAGTCATAAAAATTACTCATGACTCCTTCTTCTCCCAGTTAGCCCCAGTCACAGCAGAATAGCAGGAGGTTAGCAGCCAGAACAACCAAGAAGACTCACTCAGTATAGTCCTCTCTATTTTGCAGGAGTCTCCTGCAGATCCCCACCATGTCACACTTCACAGGGAAAGGGGGTGAAACATAAATTCTGATAAAAGAAAGAAAAAGTGGAAGAAACAGCTTGGGATCTTCCAAGCACTGCCGGTATATTGCAGGTATATGTCCGTTCACTTTTTGACAGAAGCACTGGTGGTTCCTCTGAAAACCAGCTGGGACATGGACACTTGACTGAGAGGAAGATTGTAAGGATAGGATGAGTCAGCCCTGCAAGCCAGCCACAAGATGTTTTACTTCAGCACATAGTACCTTCTCAGCACACAGGGACTGTCTTACTAGATGGAAAGTTTATATGGGAGAGGAAGATTCCTGTGAAGCTCTGCTCCAGAACATCAAAGTTGTGAATTTATGAAAATCATAGCCAGGCATTTGTAAGGAGAAAAGAGAGGAGAGGGATGAAAGGAATGACAATGAAGAGGTAAATTCAGGTCTGAGAAGGCAAGATCTGGGGATGCAGAGGAGCAGAAGGAGAACATGACAAGACTTCAGCAGTGAAGGAAAAGGAAAAGAAATCAAAAAGCTGTTGTGGAGAGTAATAGAGAAGTTCATAATTACTACAGCATTTTCCTTTTCTGAACACCAGACTGAATGTTTGGATCTGTTCTCTACTGTCACAAACTTCTGTGAAATACATTAGTAAGGTATAATTTGCATAGCATATAGCAAAATATAGGAATCATATATGCATACACATACAAACAAGTGCAGACAGCTGTATGTTGTTGCTGCTTTTGTGTGGAGACAGGTTTAATGCAGAAGCTCCAAAGTCATAGGATATATTACTACAGGATAACACCATACTTAGGGCAACTTGGCTTCTAGGCTTGGTCAGGCTGATGTGCAGAGGCAGAGCACAACTGTCTGTCTTATTTTTAGAAGTAATACGTTGGTGTGAACAAGAGTTGAGGGACCACACCGTGGTCTAAGAGAACACTGCATTACCTCTCTCTCCATTGTTTCTTCCATAAGGTGGCATAGCGAAGGGATAACCTACAAGTCAGTTTAGCTCAAGTGGCAGAGGCCTGTGCATTTAACTTGGAAAATATAAAAGGTCAGAAGAAATGTCCATTTACTTTGGCAAAAACACAAATCATCAAGGAATCTGATGAAAATATGGACATCATCAGCACAGGGAAAATACAGAAGAAACCAGTTTTCCAACTTGTTCCAGGATAAGTCTTGTTACTAATCAATATGGAAGACAATATACATCCACATACTGGAGTTTTTGGTTATTATTTTGCTCATTAAAAAAAAAAAAAAAAGATAAACCATAGGCAATTGTATTAAACTAGCAGCACTGCTTTACTAAATGAAAGATAAGATTGCAAAGGCAGCTGCTCAGAGTAAGAAAAAGCTGTAATGAAGATTACCAGTGCTCCCTTTGTACATCTGTGTTGGAATTAATTACATAATCATACAGCATTTTTTCAAAAAACTCCTGCCTTATTCAGTTTGCAGCATAAATGGAGCTTACTGAATGGGTAACTTCAATATTTCAAGTATGGGGAGCTTTCAATATTCAAGTGATTGATTCCAAATACTTAAAAATTGGTTTGGTTTGCATACAAATTGATCCTGAATTGGGCAACGGTCATGTCCATGATGAAAACACTTCAGTTAAATGACACTTAGAGAAAGCTTAATTGATACTTGATGGTTTCTCGGCAGATGTCTGAATTCAGATGGGATTACCGTAAAAGAATTTGCTAGAAAGATGTAAGAATTGTATCTGAATAAATCATTTGCATTTGCTAAAATGAAGTTATATGCAGTAGGAGGTGCTGGTTATATCAGCAAGCCATAAACATGCCTTTATTCTTGTCTCTCTTTTTCATATTACGCATTAATATGAATCCAGAATGGGACTGATTCCCTGTACATTTTATCAGCTTCATGCTGGTGCAAGTCTCTTAATTTCAGTCTTTTACCACCTGTCTATTATAGTGGTAAAGCCCAGTCTTTATACATATAAACTGTATTAAATGCCCTAGCATAACTTTTTATAGAAAGAATAAAACCTTAGAATTTCATGCGACTTGACTTCTAAGTCAAAAGTGAGACAAAGCTGAAACAAATGGTTTTGTATTGCCCTGGAGGAAAAAAAAAGAAAAAGAAAACAGCAGAAGATTAAAATTTCACATGTGAGTTCTAATAAGATTGTGAGTTCCAGTTAATTTTCCCCCTCTTCCAGTCTCAGTCTAAGTGAGTATGCATTTACCGTATGTCCTTGTAATGCATTCTATCTTTGTAACCCTATTCTCTCCCTGCATTAAAGCCCTCATGAGGCTATGGAGAACATTATGCAGAAAAATAAATGCAGATTGGATATCAGTATGTGAAATAAAATGCTACCAGTGTTTTTTATTCTTTCTGCAATTTGATCCAAATGCTGTGACTAGGTTGCTGTGGGTAAGATTAATGAGTAAATTATTTTCCCACAAGAAACCACTGCTTTTCTCTGCTTTATTACCAGATGTTAAAAAAAGGAACAAGTAGTTATTCTTCTGTGTACTCATCTGTCCCCTTTAGCTAATTATAGACAAATTCAAAGTGATTTCGTGTAGCTTTTACTGTGATGTTGCAGGACACTAAAGGTTAACAATGATCTGTAACTATTACATAGCCTGGCATGATGACATACACTGATAGCTATTATGTTAGCTATATGTACCCCTTCAAACAGGTGCTTTGCCAAACAGGTAGAATCTGTAATGTTCTTTACAGAGTCTCTTGATCCCTGCTTCTTATACATGCATGGCTGGGAACAGAAAAGAGAGACAAACTCCCAGACTGTGTAATAGACTGTGTAACTCAGAACCCCTTCATACTACTAGAGCAAGTCCATAATTTTGAAGGTTTTACAAAGGTAAACATTCTACAAAGAAGACATGGAAAGGTTCCAAATGCATGCATTGGGGAACATTAAAAATTCTGTGTTGTACTGTACTGAAACTGTACTGGAAAAAGGAAAATCCTTTGTGATATTTCTGCATTTCTAGAGCAGCACAAATGAGTCATGACAGGCTTAAGTGTCCTATTCACTCCATGGAGATATAAAGGATTCACAAGGCTGAAGACAGGAGAGAGTTAGACTACTGACATTTTAAAGGGAGATTAGTTTCACCCATTCAGATATGGAAAGGGAGTCTCATGTCATTCAGCTAATGCACTTCTTGAGATTTTGAGTAAACTTTCACTTTCAGTTTCAGGTTGTTAGCTATCCTACAGTCTCTACTATTTGAGCAATGTATTTGAAGCTAGTATTTTGTGTTTGATAGGTTTCCACCTCCACACTGGCAGGGATGGTATCAGTGGGCTAAAGTCTTTGAATTGAATTAGCAAACCAAGCACTCCTAATAATGTGCAATAAAATACATTCTTGCATTTTTATTCATACTTCCTGTTGTGAATCCCAACCCAAAATTATTATTTCATAAAGGATTATGAATAACTATAGCTGCAATTCTTTCATAAACTACTGTTGCCATGTGTAATAGATAGAACTCTTGTAGACACTCTATGTCACTACAGCCTTCATTTCAATCTGTATTTATGAAAAAATCACAAAAAGTGATAAAATCTGTGCTGATATTAGTAATTTTAATTTTAGTTTATTATTTAGTATGATGATTGCAAATATTTTGCTGAATTTAATACTGTAAGTATGCTATTGCGGTTGTACCATTACTGCAGCTGTGATTAGCACTACATGTGGTAGTAGGTCTTCATGTTTCAGTTTTTTCCAGCAGCCTTCCTACAGTTATTCATAACTGCATCAGTGATATTACAACCGTATTATTTAGGGTTATTTATTCATAATTATAATCTATGCTTATGTTTACAGTGACAATTCATGTTAAGTACTAGGACCAGATAACAGTCTGTGCTGAGAACACAGCAACCCTATCGAGTGTGCTTTGCCACTTCGTATTGGGCTAGCTGTAGTCTTAGGAGACTGTCAGCAGAAGTGAACGTGCTGCAGGGGGACATCTTCAGGTGCAATTTAATCCAAAATTCATCCTGTTGCATGCTCCAGAGTCTTTCCATAATATGAACAGAAGTGGAATAAGTTGGGATGATCAAGGGAAAATTTTGTGCACAGACTTTTAAAACAGAAAGTGAAGTCAAAAAAAAATATTACTGTCACTACTTTACGAAGTTATACAAAAATGCAAAGGACAGTATGATTTCCATGAAAAGAGCAGAAATGACCCCAACGTAACTCTTTGGCCTGTAATTAAATTTGATCACCGATTCAAGATCCTTTCTGGCAATCTTTTTATTTTTGCAGTGTTTGAAAAAATCAGGAAAAAATTAGATCTTAGGCTTTCTTAGCTTTCCTGTTGAAAAACAATAACAACAACAATAAACAAATAAAATTGATAGCTTGTCAATTTGAAAATTAACAATTTTGGAATGATATATTGATAAGCAACACAACTTTTTTTTTTTTAAAGAAAACAATTTTTTATTTTATTTTTGTATTTTTTAAATAAGAAGACATATATAAATTCATAAGCATTGTCCATAACTCTCTTAAGGATCATCCTGTTACTTCCAGCAAGACTAGGGTATGCGGTTCAAGTTGCTGTAAATTCAGTCTGGAAATCTAATATATCTAGAAACTGGGGTCTCCCAAAGCTATTGTGAATTCACAAGCTAGGGAAAATAATGAATTCCCCATTGACTTGTGATTGACACATGAATTTCCCTGACAGTTTTCCCAGTAAATAAAGTGTTCCAAATACTTGAAAATTTCAGTATAGTTTTTTTCTTTTTCAATAATTGACTGATACTATCTGTTAAATTTGATCCAAATTTGCCAAAGAGTTTACCTGACACAAAGTGGCTTTTTTACAAATAAACCTTTCAAGAATCTGTTCACAGTCATGTCAGATAAGCTTTCCCCTTTGCTTCTTCAACTAGTTTTTATTGAATTATTGTCATTTTTATTCCAGTAAGATATATTGCCTGCCTCTGCGAGACGGCCTCCTCATAGTAGGCACACAAAGTAGGCATAGAGGTCCCTGGCCTGTACAATTTATAAACAGGCTGGATAAATGATGGGAGGTGATAACTTGTCTAAGGTGATAATGGAGGTCATTGATGGGCACAGAGCTGGAAACCTTTATTCATTACACTGAACTCCAATATCATGCTGATGGACCTCCTAACAGTGTTTAAAATGCAGTCATTTGAGCTGGGGAAACATAAATTAAACACATTACTTGAACACATCTTCCCCTACCAGTCTTTCTCAATTTTTTGTTTTTAATAAGAAAAAATATCCTTTAAGACTTACACAGCAGATATTTCTTTCTGTTCCTTCAAGTAATTCCTTAGTAATTCCTTTAAGTTTGTCTTGTTCTGGCAAAACATGTAGAAATAAGCTAGATTGTTCTTCCAGCTTGTTATACACATGTGCTTTGAAATGGCAGATAAAGACAAAGTGTTAAGAAAGAATTCCAGCATCTTTTTAGCAGGACCAGAAATACTGGCTGGTGATAAGTCTGTATTTAATGGGAATTAACCCATTCTTGTTAGTAGTGTGTCACTACTACACAGACCTCCCAAGCTTTGTCCTCCTCCTCTAGTGTTAAGTAAAGTGTTCTCTTTTCCTTTCACATTTTTTTTCAGTCTGAAGAAATACTGTAATCATATACTAATCAAATTCTGTAAACTGTCTGTTAGCAAATGTGTTCTTGATATCTCACACACAGTTACTGAAGCTTTAAATGCTGACTTTATCTAACTAGCTTTCTCAGCCTAGGCAGAAAAAAATTAGATACATTTTCCCTCTTGCTTAATTATTGTTTTGTAAAAATAATAAAATATGCTTCTTTCTGTTAGTCTACATGGCTACAGTGGAAGATTAAAAAATGAAGACTTTCTATTTCTATCTTCCTTGTGAAAAATAAGCCTTTCATTGACTGTATTCTATGGGAAAACGGTTATCATAAAACATGGCATCATGCTTTGCTGGGAAAATGTATGATCTGTTTTTCTTTAGCCTCATTGTGGAGCAATTGTCACAAGTGTCCTCCATATGAAATTTTTCCTTATCCCATTAAATGTCAATGAATAAATGTCAATACAAGGGCATTTAAATAAAGCTGTTTCTGTAGATATTCCTATTGCTGTCAATAAAGTTTAAAATCAGATCAATACAGAGAGGAAAGTGATATCCATACTGCTTTCCAGGGACTGTGAGATGGCTTTAAAACAAAGCCACATATGCTAAAGTCTTAAAACATCTTACCTGTTGAGTAGATGCTGATACTTAGGAACTTTTCTTAAAATATCAAAAAGATGGATAAAATAGATAGCTCTAGAAATCTTAGGGCAACATTCTCATTACTGTGAAGAATCCTGTCCTTCACCTAACAAAGTAATACTTCTGCTTAATATAGCAGCATCTCTATAGTGAGGATTATATTCTGCTGCCCTTTGTTTTAGGAGAACAAGGAGACCAGAAAGTTATGATGGGACTACAAGTAGTAAAAATTATAAAAACATGGGTTTTGGTTTGTAAAATGGAATGCAACTGAAAATCCTAGAATTACAAAAATGGTAAAAGGAAAATACTTTACTCTTGACCAAAACAATAGTTATGCCCTGAGATTTATCATATTTCTGTTTATCGTCTATTAACCATGCAGTTTTGGATTCTTGTAAAACACTACACTGTATAAACACATTGCTGTCAGGTTATTGAAATTAAGCTGTCTAGTTTGGAGAAAAATTATTTCTTAGTTTACAGGTCACCTCATTCCCTCTGTCTAAATGAAACAGAGATCCAGATATACAGTCTAAAGCAGAGAGTGACATTTACCCTATAGCTAAACTTGTTAAATGAGTTCATAAAAGCATGAATGATGTTGTTTGTGGGAAGCAGAACGTGCTTCTATATTCTGCTGTGTTGCCATTTCTGAATTCTGTATTTCCTGTTTAATTTTGGGGATCAGTCTGTAGATTTCCAAATAAAGGGTATTTGCTGTGTGGATGAATAAAGTTTGATGCTTTACTTTGCTTTTCTTTTCTTTGTCTTTTTTTTTTCCTTGACAGTTATAAACTGAGGTAATTATAGTTCACTATTCAGACATAAAACATGGTTTCATTTAGAGTCTTCAATAGTATTTGGACTGCAAGACTCCCTTATGTGTAGGCACTGAGTGACTCACTCAAAACTGAATAGATTTTAAAATAAAAGTAGAAATTCATTTTGTGAGAGTGTCTTTATAGAAAATCAGTCCAAAAAATAATTTGTGCCATAGAAAAGATTCTATCCATCTGGAAAATGAATTCATTTCCTTAGTGTTTTCAAATGTCAGTAAAGGTTTGATTTAGTTTTAAAAGTTGTTAAATGACTCAGAGATTTTTTTAAAGATTCCATTTTTTTATTTCTACACTGATTTTCCCAAAGAATTCACCATAATTTTGAAAGAATTGTTTTGGTTTTATGAGCACCGTTGTTTTGCTTGATTTCCACTTGCTCTGCCATGGTGTCCCAGTCCTTGTGACACCAGAACCAGCGGCCAGGCTAGCTGAAGTCACTTATGACGGCAGAGGGTGACTAATCAACAAAAATGGATTATCTCCCTAGCAACAGCAGTCCAACTTACATGGAAATATCCAGGGACCTAGTGATAGAGAAACAGGTAAAATGGAATTATCTCTGAATTAACAGCATTTGAGCAGGTATCAATGCAGAACAGAATGGCTCCAGCATACCCAGGCAGGAAGTCCAGAGCATAGGAAACATGTAGCTCTTCTCATAAACTCAGACATGGAGGTTTTATCTTCCGCTTCCCAGGACAGCATCCTACAGAATACCAGGTTACACTCTGTCCTTCAGTACTTATTCAAAACACTCAAAACCCTATGTTCAGATTGCCTAACTGAAGAACTAAGGCACCAAAATTGTTAACCAACAGGGTCAATTACAGTGACAAATTTCCCTAGAAGAAAGGAAATTTCTACAATAGGGATTTTTCCTTTGTGGGGACCTACAAAGGCCTTCTGCAAGAAATAAGGAATTTTGCAATTTATCTTCTGCTTTAAGTACAAGGCAGATTTTGTTGATTTTATCTTCTCTGATATCATACAAGTGGGTGAATGTAGGTGTGTGTACACACCATGTTCAAAGAAAAATCCAGCACTCTTTGTACACTGGATGGGAGAAAAAAAACAAGTTCATATCTCTTCATACAGTACTGGGAAACATTCAGCTACTACAATCAAAAACACAGTGAAAGAATCAGAATAAGACATAAGTGGTTCTCAGACAACTTAACCACCTGACAAATTTGCTTGCTCTGAATGACCCCAAAATACAATTTACTCTGAAGCATGTGGATAAAAAGCAGGGGATTGTATTGGCACTTAGGTGGGAGAAAGCTGCTTCATGCAAAGTGTTACACAGCCTGTGTTTTCCTTCTTCTTGTAGAGCAAGAACAAAGAACAATGGCTCTGACTGCTAAGATTTAATAGACAGCAGCTTGTAGGCTTCCTGCCAGAGGGTTAAGTGCTGTTGTTTGCCCCTCAGTTTCACAGTCAGAAATTGACATCTTTCAATAGTAGACTTTTCTATGCTAAAGAAAGAGCAGTCAGCTGAAGGGAGAAAAGCATCAGTGAATAAACCAGGGAAATAATAGCTGCAATACAATCTTCCCCTTAGCTGAACATTTAGTCTGAGGTGTTTTTTTATTTTTATTTTTTTTTTTCCAGTTTTAATTCCAAGAGGTATTTCTATGGAAGATTGTTGTCAGAAGAAAGTATTATTCCACTACCCTACACATTTAGATTTATTTGCCACTGAGCTTTTGATGGGTTCTAGCAGCATATTATGAAAATAAAAATGTTGGCAATTGTTCATGGAAGATATCTGACAGTAAGGTCAAGTGAGCCATGAAGGAGGTGACATTCGTCTATTAAGCTCTTGCTACAACATGAAGTAAGTTGACCAAGAAAAGCATACTGCACTTAAGGATTTAGTCATATTTTCTATGGTGTTAGTGTACTTTTATGTGTGCTAAAGAATGGAAATGAATTTTAATGCTTATCAGGCACTTAGGCTATCTTATATGAGACCAGATTTGGAAACTCCTCCTGCAGCTGCTGCAAACAAGTCCAGCCAATCATCAGTACTTGTGTGCTTCATTCATCCCTCTATAAGAGAAACACAGAAGCAATAGACTCAGAACATTTGGAGATTCAGTTTTAACAAAGTGGATGATTTTCTTTGCAGAGCCAAGTCTTTTAGTTTGTTGTTGTTGGGTTTTTATAATAATTACACCAGAAGAATTGGATTGAGATTGCTGCCTTCACAACCACAGAAAGCAAAACAAAACTGTTTTCCAAGCTTTTAACAATCTCTGAGTTTCACCAATGTCTTCTAATGGAGAAAAAGTGTGTGCACGGCCCATCTTGAGTTCTGTAGCCAAAGCTATCAAAACCACACCTGTATGTTTTTGTCCCATGTCATTTGGTGGCATGTTGTTAATTCCAAGTACCACATCAGGTAACAGTAGTATTATCTGACATATAATTACTTTTTTCTACCAGTAAGCCAGCACTTGGTGGGGTACTCTAAAATGTTGTAATAATAGCTATTGATATTAGTAATAGTTAAAGTAATGATTATAGTGGATTTTTTAGTATTTTTTTCTATATGGGATTCAATTTACCATACCTTTGGTAAAATCCACCATTTTGGGTCTGATTCTTGGATGCCTTCATTTAATTGTCAGCTGCATTTGTACCAAGAATGTACAGGAAACTTCCATTCTGACAGGCAACTTCTGACGTGTTCTTTAGTTGCCACTGCCGACAACTCAGGTTTCAAATGACATTAATTTTGTATACTCATTGACCCTTACCACTCAGAAGAAGTGACAAGTGCCTATGTCAAAGTCTATAATCTGAATCATCTAGTAGCAATTAACTCATCATCTGCATCATAAGCCTGCCTAGTCATCTGAACAGTAATTTCAAGTTTGTAGTCTCTTGATAATTCCTCTTCTTTGTAGTTATTCAAGTAGATGCATTCAGGTGCTTGAATATTTCCAAAGCTAACCCATAATCTATTGCCAAAACACATTTAGTGTAAACTAAAGTCTGAAAGAAATTCTTTAAAACTACCAGAATATCAATGTGATTTATTGTAATTTTTGGCACTTTGACTATTTTATTAAAAATCTGTCTTGTTTGTGGCTGTTGTTTTGGGGGGAAGGAGGAAGATGAATTGGTTTGGTTCGATTTCTTTTTCTGGGGAATTGGGCCAAAGACTATATATATGTTTGTCAGGTCCTGGGTATTTGGTTGGACAAATCTAAGATATACACATCCCAAAAGTGTGTGCAAAAATTTGAAGTTTCTTTTCCTCCTAGAAAACACTGTCCAGGCATGAACAATCAGATGCCTTTTATGCATTCTACTTCCTTGGTAGAAACCCTGGTCAAGTTTTCAAAACAATATGGAACAGAATATGCAACTAATTTGCAACAAATTTGTGGTAGTCTTTAGTTCATTTTCCATTTCAGTCATACAATTTGCAGTCATGCAAGCATCATAGTTCATGCATTTAACCAACAGGAGGTTCTAAATTCCATAGAACAATGTCATAGAATGTATTCTCACCCCTTTTTGAGGATGTGCAGATGACTTCTAGGGGATGGGGAAGAATTTTTTAGTAAGGGATCATTTACAACTGCATGGGAGTAGCGGTGCTGCACCAGACACTACCAATTACTTGATTTGGGAGTGAAGATGATGACTTACAGAATATAGATATCTGTGAGCTTAAAGTAAATCCTTCCAGCCTTAGTGGTTTTTATTTCTGAATTCTGTTTGGGTTTTTTTTTATCTGAAGCAGTTATTTTGCCATTTTTCTAATTTATCAGTTTTTATCATTGAAAGATTGCATGCAGCATTGATACTTCAATGCTTCTTCACTTTTGATCAAAAAATAAAACACAGATGGTGCAGAAGAAAATCTGTAAAACAAAGAAGTAGTGCATAAGCAATACAACTCAACTAAATTTTGCCTTTCTTTCTGAGTCCTTTCTTATTGCCCTAGTTGTGTTTGCTTAACCTAGACAAAAAAACATCTGTCACCTCTGAAGAATCCAGAGGACATCAGCATATGCTGTGCTCAGATTCCACTATAGTGACTGACCTACTTGGTCTTGCCTTCAAGTTTTGGCTAAGGTTTACATTTCTTCTCTTATCAGTTGTGTGAGTGATACAATTTGTTCTACTCTCTTTACTTAATCATCAATCTACAACCTGCAGTGAACTCTCTGGTCCTGTGCTGCTATGATACCATGATACATATTGCTGTCTTACTTGTTTCCAGTAATCTGTCAAATCTAGAAGATGAATGAATATGCCAAAATAAAGATCTGACATACCGTATTCATACTGTCTTCATGTCCCATTTGCTCATAATTATGCTTCCATTTAATCCCAAAGTAGCAAAGATCTTGGTCACTTGCTATCTAAAAAATGCAATGGATAATATAATAATACAATTCTGAGCAGTCTGCCTGAGCCACACCCTGACTGACAATTGTTTTGTTACTGTAAGCTAACATAAAATGTTAATATCATGATGCCACCAGTACCATCTCACTGCTTTCCATCACACTGGCTCTGCTGCCCTCCCTGCAACATCCTCACTTTAGAAAGCTCCTAGGACTTGCATTTCCTTCACTGGTTGAGAGGAAGACTATGTCTCTAAATGATTATTATGTGTCTCTAAATATGTTATTATATTCCTGATGATATTATCATTTACACTGAGTGGATAAGCCAATCTGCAGAGCTGACTCTGTAATTGTCATAGCCTAGCATAACTCTGATAAAATCAGCTGTATTATATTGAGTTACCTTCTGGAGTTATTCATGTGTAGAGTGTTAATGGATCTTTCCATATTCACATATTCATATCTCATGTAAAGATTCTGCATA
The DNA here is from genome assembly GCA_013398125.1 of Aegotheles bennettii. Classification (NCBI taxonomy): domain Eukaryota; kingdom Metazoa; phylum Chordata; class Aves; order Caprimulgiformes; family Aegothelidae; genus Aegotheles; species Aegotheles bennettii. Next base: position 25,411 of record VZRW01010746.1, read on the forward strand.
ATAAGTAACTTTCTCCATTTGATTTTCAGCATTTATTTTTTTTTTTTATTTTGGGTTATTTGGGTACTTTCTACATAAGAAAGACTTGCTAACCAGGGCCTCCATTTTTTCACTTCAACTCACAAAGTCTCAACAACTGCTTTGAAATGTACATGCTTTGTACAGGTCTAGATATAAAACATCCACATTTGTGGGAAATTGTAGGCCCTGTATTTGAGTTTGTGGTCCAGCTCTCCCTGGTTTTTATTTTGACTTAAGAACAAGTAAAATGCTTGCTATAGGAGGAAAAGGAGCAGATAGAGATGTGTTAAAAATAAATAAATAAAGAAAAACATTAATTATCAGGAAATCCAAGTATGTTTATATTCTTAGCAGACAATCTTAAAAAGAGAGTTTCTGCAAAAGGAGGAGCAGTGGTCTTTTTACTTTTTGCCTAACTTTTAGGTCTAATTGGATACTTCAGAACTGAAGACTAATGGAAGAGCTCTCTCAGGAGACACCAAGGACTATACTGCTCAAACACATTAGTCAATAAAGGCTGCCTCTCTTAGCAAGATATTAAAGACCTTTTAAAATTAGAATGTTATTTAACCTTGGAGTTAAATTTCTGATGAAAAGAGTGAGCTTTTTAAGAAGCCTCTCTGAAGGTGTTCTACACAATGTAGTAGACACAGATGACTGCTTTCCTTTTCTTTTCCCTTTGACTAAAATCAAGGTGCCTTAAAATGTGGTATGCTTCTCCTGCATCACTTCCCAAAAAAAGGTTGAAACCTTTTTCTGTCTCCAGCCTGGGAATCACCATGCAGAGAAAATCCCTTGATTGTGAAGGTCATCCTGTACACTGAGAACTAGAAACGTGCTCAGCACTCCCAAGATTTCCTGGTGGCACCAGCAGCCACCAGCAGTCATGATGAGGTGACCCATTTTCTCATTATACTGCTCCTGAAAGGATCCTGACCTCTCTGGGGGCCCAGGACTGCCAAACCCCTGGCAAGAGAGAGAAGCTTACAGCAAAGGCTACTGGCAGAGCAGGTTATTTAGTGATGGGAAAGTGTCAGAATACACCAGGTTTTATAAATGAATTTAAATATAAAATAGAAACAGGGATAATAAAAGAATTAATCTGAGGCTAACAATGAGTCCATTACAGACAATGAAGATTCAAACTATTTTGACTAGATTTTTCAGTATCTGTACCTGTGAATACTTTTTATTTCTTCATCTTTAGATAGTCAGGTGGTTCTTGCTATATATATTACATCATGTATTCATGTACTTCACTTTTTTTTATTTCCTGTAGGCAACATGTTCTAGTTTCAGGTTTTTCGGTTGTTTCACTGACAGGAGCAACAGCAGTGCTTCCAGGGGTTTCTAGGTATCCCTTGAACAAAATCTGTCACTATATGAAACAGAATTAGGATCATTTCTATATCTCACATTTAATTCCCAACCCTTTTGAGCATTGCTAAACAGTCTATTTCAATGATGAAGTATCTTTGCAATTCATTAAAATGTTTTTAAAATGTAAATTTCTTTTTATCCAGAAAAGCTAAAAACTGTAACAAATGAAAAAGCTTTTGAAAAGTCTTCTCATTAAATATTTGCCTACAAAGTATTAATACCACTTTTCTTATTGTGAAATACCCTACTCTGACTGGATGGCTACAGTATTAGTACTGGGAGATAGGACATGAGGGCTTCTGTTAATTTTGATCATTTTTCCTTTATTTCCTTTTTATTAGATAAGGTACAGCATCAGATTTTCATAATTTAGGTTTGTCTTACTTCTGTGCTTTCCAACTTTAGTGGAAAAGAAATTAAGATAATGGAAAAGATGCTTCAGAATCTTCCTTTAAGGTATTTAGAATAAGGACTGTGTTTTACAGTGACTTCACAGAGTACATAACATAAAAGAGCTAATTAATTGAGACCTCCAGGTGCTATTGTGTTATAAACACTCATTTACTTAGCAAACTAATTTAGTCTCCTCCATGGATTGTGGATATCTCTGTACAGACATGTGGAGCATAATGAGAATATTGATCCATCATTCCATAGTGTTACACTATGCTATTAGGGAAAGATGAATAGGGATTTCTAGTGCATTTCTAGTGCAAAAGCACATTTCCTTCCTCAGCAGTATCTATCTCTCTCCTACAGTATTGACTAGGAAACATCATTTAATCTGTATTGCAAATTCCCTAGTATCTCCATTTCCTAATCACCAATGCATATGCCTGGTGGACACAGGTGTGACAATGACGTTCATTATAAACAAAGAAAGAGGGAAGTGTACTGTTCAAATTTCCTGCAGTGTGACTCTTGAGTAAGCTCATAGAGGTTGTTCTGTTTATAAAGGTGAGAGGGGAAAATAACATTCTGAAAATATTGTGATAATGGAAAAGCTAAATCCAAAAGATCAGTTAGAACTAAATTTTAAAATGATAATAATATTACATGTAATACACAACATTATAAGTTATATCTACATTGTCAAGTAGTGTAGGCCCATAAGAACAGATGTGGAGGGCAAAAGGGTTGGTGCTGGAGATCTGGTTTCTACACTATACATATTTCAAGAAATTTTTCCTTCAGACCAGCTCTGGACTATTTTCATGGAGTGAATGCCCATTTGCAACTGGAGTGTATTTTTTTTTCCTGCTGAAGAGCATGTTCCACTTCAGTCTCATTCAAAAGGAATCCTGTTCATGTGCTCTGAGACCAGTCTGTGATGCAAATTGAAAGATAACACAGAGACCAGATGGAGATTTTCTTAGATCAGCAGATGATCCAAACTAAAACCCTAAGGTAGGTACATCTAGGGAGGTATGTCAGACATTAATGCATTCAACTTAATATGTAAGTTGCAGTATTAAATAATATTTTAGTGTAATTGTATGGAGTTTATATGGCAAGGTTTAGGTATCAGAGGGCTGCAGGAATGACCTCTGTGGAAGGAGCTTAGGGACTGCCCTGTGGTGGACACAGCTGATTCCAGTTGACTCCACAATGGACCCAATTTAAATTGGCAATAAATTAAATTATTTTTCCACAAGTTTGTCTGTTTTGCCCATGATGGTAACTGTTAAGTGCAAATCTTGTCTTTATCTCAGCCCATTAGCTTTCTTATCCTTTTTTATCCCTTTCTGACTCTTTGTGAAGGCTAACCCACCAGAAGTATCTGTATTGTTTCTGTCACACTTGTGAGGGGGAAAATGAATAGGCAAGGAAACCTATTGGCATAACAATGTAATCACATTGGCTTGGATATGAAGTCAGGAGTCGTATTACTCTTTTACTCAGGAGTGAGGAAACTGGTTCCCTTGGCAGGTACTCTTGATTCAGAGTCTTCCCATTAGTAGTACAAAGGTGTCTGGTATCATACTGGCTTGTTTCTCCTCCAAAGATACCCCTGCAGCCATTCAGTCCTACTAAATGCCACTGTCCTTATATCTTCTCCTCCACTGTTGAACTACTTCATCCTCCAGCACTTCTAGGGGCCAGGCGTTTAATTTCTCAGGGATCACTCTAGTTTTATAGGAACTGAACAGCTTCATTGCTGTAGGTGAACCTGCTCTGGCAGGGGGGTTGGACTAGATGATCCTTCGAGGTCCCTTCCAACCCTAGAATTCTGTGATTCTGTGATTCATTGGGCACCAAACACATCACCGTTCTCATTAAAAATCTTGATGGTAAGAAAAAAGCATCTTCCAGGACTTGGTCAGGATGAAAATGGGAAGAACACTGGTGTTCAGGAATTAGAAACTCAGGATGACCTACCTTAAGACTCTGACCTATCACAACCTGGATGTGTTCCAATTGTCTTTATGTGATGAGACAGCAAGGAAGATCTTGATCCCCAAGAGATGCCATTAGGGGTGAGAGAAACATTACTGAGTGCTAGAGTCTGAGAGTCAGGTCTTAAAGATAGCATCTACTTTGTGCTTCAGGAGAACTGGATAGAAAATCCATGCTAGAATACTACTCTGACGATGGTATCAAAAAACTTGTGTCCTTATGAGCTATCAAGGCAGACTTTTTCCTTAGATCAAGAGCAGAGATCGGGAGATTTTAGTGAGTCAGTTAGTGAAAGACTTCTAGCAAAGGCTCATAAAGCTGTCAGATGGTCAGGACCTCTTATAATCACTTTATCATGGTCTTTCCTTCTCCAAGAAGCTCTGTCAGAGATTCAGCAACCCTCAGGCCAACCACACTGAAAAAAAATGACAGTACACTTGATGTTCTCTGAATAGGAAGAGCACGTGACTGATTGCCTCCTTCTGCTAATGTGACATTGAAAGTGGCTTTCCTCTCTCCAAGCTGATGTCTTGCCAGTGGTGGAAGCTAGATCAGACTGCAGAGACCAGTCCCTTCTCACTGCTAAGAGAAGGCTCAGGCTACAATCTGGTCATACAGGGAAATTTCCTAAAGGCTTGTCAATGATTTAAATAGGATGTCTCCCACCCAGGGACACTACAGTGATTCCTGATGGCAAAAACAGAGAAAGAGCCAAGGGACCTCCAGCTCCCCATGTATCGGCCCTGAGCACAGAAGCAACCAGGTGATCTAAAATAACTCACTACTCCACATTTCTGCAGATGTCAGGCTTCCCAAGCAGCATATTTTGTGTGGATGCTAATAAGCTGGAACAGACAAAGCTCCCGGGACAAGTCAGATTGTAACGTTTAGCTGTTAGGAGACCCCGTCAGACAGGTAGATGACATGTATTATTGCATATCCGGAGAGGTCAAGTTGTTCCAGCCGAAGTACAGAGGAGGTACAGCTATTGAGAGCTAGAGATGGGCTAAGGCAATGCAGATGCAACTGTCTCAAGCTGCTTAGCTGGCAAAGCTGGATCTGAACTTGGCACTGATGCTGAAATAGCAGTATAAAATTGGCCTACAGTGCTCTAGGGATCCTCTGCAGTTGAACTGAAAGGGAATGGTGGGTGAGATTTGAGCAGATTTTCCTATTTTATGCCTTCTCTAGAGAATGCTCCATCATCCCTGCCAAAGCTGTTTTATCCCTGTGTTTCATAGCAGTATACGAGCAAAGCAAATGTTGCTGATTGCAGCACTTGTCAAGTAAAGTCTAAATGCTTCCCAGGGAAGAAAATCCCCATGTCCTTTTAGGATGTCCTAAGTTAAATACGGGGCCACAATAGTTACAGGAACAAACTGCAAATATTTTCAGAGAATACACTTAGTCTAAGCTTGTAGCAGTAGCAGGTGCATACTGCTCCTCTGTGTCCTAAAACCTGGTGTTTTGTCGTCTATGGTGCGGAGGGAGAGATATTCAAGGATCTTAATTTTTGACATCTGAATGATCTAGAAAAGTTGACTGAGGAATGACCTGAACTCTCTGTAGTCAAAGAGGGGTGCCCCCATGGAGAACAATTCAGGTCACCTTGGTTAGGTTCTTGCTCTGAATTACCCTCTGGAGGAGCCCATCTATCTCCATTAACTACACAGGGAACCTAGGAAGACTATCATGATAATGTAAGTGCCAAAGCTAGGTGCCTGAAGTTAGGCACCGTGAAAACGTCCCTTCAACCTATGAGCTGGAATCTCATGTTCCACTCCTGTAAACACATAAGGCTTCTCTTATTAGGGGAGAAAGTCAGGAAGAATTTTCAATCTTGTTTTATTTCACTTGGCTTTAAACCAAATTCACTAATCAGACTCCTTTTTTTTCAAACTGCACAGCTGAAAGAAGAGGAATGTATAGCTTTCCCACACACTTATGCTAATATGCACAATCTGTGCTAATAATGAGAGCATCAAATCTTCATTCCTGTCATCACATTCCATTTTCCTGTGTGTCTGAGCTCCATAGTTACTCTGACAGGTGTATCTATTATTTATTAACACAGAAAGTCATTAAAATGCAATTTCCTCATCTATTTGTTTCTTTCTTAATTACACACTACTTAATACTCAAAGAAATACAGCAATGGTCAGCTTGATTTTCCTGTTGCATAGATGCATGAGTTTAATAATTGTTTTTATTTTTTGTGTGTTTTTATTTATGTGAAATTTGTGCACAATTTCTTTCCACTTTTAATCCATTAGTTGTTTATATTCTCTTTCTTTAGCCTGCATTTAATGTCATAATTGATTTTTAGCTTTAATGTTTTGAAAAGAGTTTTCTCTGAAAGAAGCATTATGTGTAACATTTCTTAAACTTTCTACAGAATCTCTGATTTAAGTGTATCTAAGTGTAGCTCTATTCTGCTTTCTTCCTAATTTTAGAAATAATAACTTCCAAAGAAAGGGTTAGATTTGTTGTAGAGGTGAATGTAAAACAGACTTTTGGTTCAGCAAAAAATGTTGAGACTTTGAAACAAATGCCCCTACATCATAGTGAAAAGCATTGCTTTTAGTTTAAAAAAATTGGATTACAAACATGAAATGGAATCATTTAAGCTTAGTCAGACTGTGTTCTTTGTTTTGCTTCCATCATTATTTTTGACACATTAATTTTGAAAATAAATAATCATCTCAAAGCTAACCACAACAACAAAAATTAAAAACAAATATTAAGAATATTGTTTATTTTCAAAATGTTGGCGTGTGAGACTTTCTCAGTATTTAAAAATATTTTCCATTTGTGATTTAATTCTAACTACTAACATGGAAATTGATTACATTTTCTGCAAGATTTTGGTTTCAGTGAAGCATCATTAGGGATTTCCAACAAGCCCTACTTGTGCTTTTTTTCAGATGAGTCTTCTTCTCTTGTTCAAAATCTGGGAACATATAATGTTTTCATGTGTTAATATGACCAAGTCTAAAATTAGATTTATGTGCTAACACATTCAGTAGGTCATTTCTCTAGTGTATTACAGAGAAGTGGGAAGTCTGCTCCAATTTCTAATGTTCGCTAGGAACTCTTGCACTGTTTCTTCAGGGAAATGTCAGTGTGCTCAGTAATCATGTTCTGGTAATCACCTGCTTCATTAGGTTTGCTGGTTCTCATTTGCAATCTAGTTTTCTTCCAAAGGAAACTGAGGACAATACATACTTTGATACAGAACAAAGGTGAGGGAGTACATCCCACGAATCAGGGTTGTGGAAGGGTCTCCCCTTGGTTGAAATGTTAGTTTAGTTGTAGATGAGGCCACCAGATGGCTCAGAAAAAAAGTTTGTCCTCAGGCTGAAAAGGGTATTGCAAAAGAATAAATAAGTATAGTGATGACTATAAAGTTGTCATGTATCAATAGGCATCACCAACATAGAAGTCTCTGGGATTCATAGCAGAATCTGGACTTCAGTGTCTTGGCAAAGTGGCTTTCAAAGTTATAAATATATAGGAAAGGTTAAAAAAAAAATCAGACAGGATTTTAGATGCTAAACATCTGTATAATATTTGACTGTGCAAAGCAGTTGAGATGCTGCATCCTAGTGACTTAAATAAAATACTTTATAACCCATGGACTCCTGACATATTCACAAATGTACCTTTTTGTCAGCATTTCAATAAGCTGCATAATTCATATCAGTAAGCTGAATACAAAGGATAGAAGCATTTGCATTCAAAGTACTGAGGTTTTATTTCTCCTCAAACAGCTATATTTTGTGGTTAGTAAAAAAAAAGCAAAACAAAACAAAAACAACCCCAAACCAAAAAGCTACATTTACAAACTTTCTCTTCTTTCCATTTTAGTTATGTAAATCCTGAGAACAAGGGAAGGAAAAATTTTTTTGGGGTCAGGATGGAAATACAACATTTGTACTTTCATGTATTCTTTGTGTCTGACTTGTGTAATATTTTTTTTGCTTTTTCCTTTTTTTAACAGCGGTCTTTTTTCAATTATCATAATGGGAATAACGATCTCTGTCACTCTGCTCCCATTCTAGCAGAGTTGGGCAAAAATTTTAGAGTGTAAAATGTTAATTTAAAAAATGCCAATTTCAACCAAAAATAGATTTTGTCTATTAAGAAAATAAATAAAAATAATAGGGTTGTGATTCTTTTTAAGGCAGAATATTGAAATATTATTTTTAGTTGCACTTCTTTCTTCTCATTGTTAGTTTAGTTTCTGGGGAATTTTTATTCTTCTTCCTTACTTTATGTAACAGATATAATGCAAAGTGACCTGTGAGAACTACAACCTTTTTCTTGACAAAAGTTAGTTGACGGATGATAATATTATTCAATGTTGCAGGAAAAATTGCTAGTATGCTGGTAGAGCCCCCAGTGCTAGAACTTTAAGCTGGAAGTTTGTCTTCAGAGGTCTCTCTATAATTAACAGAATTGTAGGCAGGATATAATGCTAATGCATTGATGTATAAATAGAAAAATTGAGCTTGCCATGATTTATAGAATTTCAAGAAATTACAGTTTCATCCCTCTCCCCGGTCTTTGGTCTGAAAGATGAGGGACCTCTTCTGCTTTTCTTTGCCTGAACTGGCTCTTAAGGCTGAAAATGGATCATCTAGCAACCACTCTCATGACTTTACAGATATATTTATAATAGGGCTGGCACATCATCTTGATGCTTCATCCATCATCACATTTTTCTCCAATGATTGTAAATGAGCCAGTATCATTTAAGGGACACTGTCTAGGGGAAGCTTTGCACAATATCCCTTATACTCAGATTTGTGACCTTGATTTCAGTGGCTTTTGGGTCAGGAAGGATCATTTGGGTTTACAGTTAGTAGAATACTGTATTTAGGAAATACAGTCTGTTCTAGCTCATGGACTGTTTGGACTTTTTTTTTAATATAAATTTTATAGAAGGCATGTTATAGCGTAACATCTGAATAATATAAGGAATTAGTGAATGAGGGGTGTTTGAGCAGATACAGGACTGACAGGGATTTTCATTCCCTCCTGTGAAATGATAGACACTTAGTGTCATACACATGCCAAAATATTGGATATTTTTCATACTGAAAACTAGATTCTGAGATGTTAATACTGGGTGGCCTTGCTAGGACTAATGCAATTATATTGGGTCATCACCCCACAACTATTGAAGTTGTCTTTTTATATGATTCCATATGACTAGCTGGATTGTTACATTAATGCGATACCAATGAGTTGGCATGTTAATAAAAAAAATTGAGACTATTATGTTGTTTCACCTAGATGTAAAAAAGATACTGTTATAATGGTGTGAGAAGTGCAAAAGCAACCAATCTGTTACCATAAATAGACTATCAAACAGTTTCTCTGTAACTGTAGTGTCTCCTTACAAAAGACTGTGGGGTAAAAATATTGGTGTTATTTTGTGCTGTTACTTCTGCCTTCAGAAAGTCCCCTGGCTTCAGTTTCAGGGAATTGGAAACTGAGTGTTTTACATAAGGATCTGAAAATGCAGTTTAGACTCCTATCTTTTTAAAATTTTATTTCATGGAGAAAAACACCCTTTTTTTTTAAGTACAGCACATAGATAAAATTCAATCAGTTAGTGGCAATTCCATTTTTGTTTAATACTTGATGAAAATGTGACATAAATGGGAATTTTTAATAGAATTAAAGCATATTTTGCTTTGTGAGAGTGGTTATAGCAGATAGGGGATAAGGGACACCTATGAATTTTCTGTGATAAAAAATGAAAAATATCATCACTGTTTAACTACCTGATTCTTTAGAAATCACAGAATCACAGAATTCTAGGGGTTGGAAGGGACCTCGAAAGATCATCTAGTCCAACCCCCCTGCCAGAACAGGGTCACCTAGAGTCCATCACACAGGAATGCATCCAGGCGGGGTTTGAATGTCTCCAGTGAAGGAGACTCCACAACCTCTCTGGGCAGCCTGTTCCAGTGCTCTGGCACTCTCACAGTGAAAAAGTTTCTCCTTATATTCACATGGAACCTCCTATGCTCCAGTTTGCAACCATTGCTCCTTGTCCTATCATTGGTCATCACTGAAAAAAGCTTTGCTCCATCGTCCTGACCCTCACCTTTTACATATTTGTAAACATGGATGAGGTCACCCCTCAGTCTCCTTCTCTCCAAGCTAAAGAGACCCAGCTCCCTCAGCCTTTCCTCACAAGGGAGATGTTCCACTCCCTTAATCATCTTTGTGGCTCTGCGCTGGACTCTCTCAAGCACTTCACAGAATNGTGAATAATCTCAGGAAAATTGATAAAATGAAATGAAGTAGATGACAAGCAGTGTAACAGTGATTGACTTATCTGGACATTGTTTAAAGAAAATATATATCAATTATTAATCGATGAAAAGAGTCTTAGGAAAAGAATGTTCTTCATTACATTAAAAATTCACCCTATTGGAGGATCTGTTGAAGGACGTGGGCATAGCAGTCATATGCCCAGATGGCCAAAAATGAAGCCAACAAGACCAAACATATTTAAATGAACTGAGGATATGGTCTTGACCTATGTTCTGCGTTATCATACAATCCACAAAATGAGGAAGTGAGAATACAGTTCATGTAGGATGCCTCAATTATTTAGATAATATAGAGTTTTTGTAGCAACATAAGAAATAATTTAAGATACCTAGTAGGAAATTCTGATTTCATTTACATCCAGGAAACGTAATTGAAATAGTTAAGTTACAGGTATGCAACAGGGTAAAGAATATAACACTTAGAATCCTTTACCTATATGATCACTTTATTCAGTCCATCAAGACAAATTTGCTTTTTTACAGTAACTAGAAATAGTCAATGGAAAAAAACATTGAAAATAATGAAATTTTGTCTGATAAAGATGGTAAAACCTCCTCCAACAGCAGCTAGTTTCTGCACCGCTGATATTAGGAATGGCTAGGAAAGGGATGAGATCACTCTGAGAATATGGAAATCCCAAGGGATCACTTGGGATTTACTCCCTACTTAAATTTACTTTTTACTTAAAAGTTCTGCTGGACTCTAAAAAGCTGCATTAATGAAGATCACAAAGAAACATATATGCAGAATCCCCCCATCCCCCCAAGTGTTGCAGGATCTACCTTCTTTATAACTCAAACTCCAGCAGTGTACAAGTTTTCATTAGCTGTGTAACTAATAATAACTAAATAACTCAATACTGTGAACTTTTCTAAAGGTGTGATAGGATTAATTAATGCCAGGGGAATGTCTTTTACCCATTACGTCTCTGTGATTTGCTGACTCCATCTATTTCAGATGGCATTGAAAAGTCTAACAATACATATAAGCCAAAACTAATATTGTTTTGGCATTAAAGTTACTGCACAAAGAGTGATCATGATATTTGATATGTTATTTAGCTTTGGTTATTCTTCTACAAGGATTTCTTTAGCCCCTGGAGGTTCATAATGCTTCAGGAATTGTGTCTTTTCATTTTGTTAAGAAAATATACTGATGAATTCTCTGATGGAAAAATGTGTGCCTTGTGTTATGTTAGCCTCAGGATGTCTTAAAAAAGATATCTATCTCAATGGGCCTGTTCCTGGGAGACATATAATTAACAACTGAACATATAAATCAACCAATACGCTCACTACTCTAAGGAATAGCTTAATTTCTTGTTGTATTTTGAGCTTTGTTTTCAAAATGTTAATTTTTAGAATCACTTTTAATGATAGCTTCAGGTGTGATATGCATTAAAATTCTCTTTTTTACTTTTTAAAATGAGGCTATGGGCCCAATTCAGCTCCTAATGCACCCCTTCAGAGTGCTGCTTTGGCAACCTTACCCAGAAAGATTATTTAATAAATATAATACTATTCAATGAGTATTCTGTCAGGTATATCTACAGCAAACCCAAAGTCACGGCCTTTATCTTCTTCTTACCTTCTTTGCAGCCATATTCTCTATATTTCTGTAGCTCGATGCTCCTTTGCAGATGGATATGTACTTAATCTGTCTGTACTCTGAACTGAGTGGGCACAAACATTCTGAGATGATAAGCCCAGTTATAAAGCTCAGGTGGCAGTCAGAGATGTCTTACATCTGATCAGTTTACATTGTGGGTAGCTGCCAGCTCACATCTGTGTGCAGAAGGACACTGAACCCCAAATTTATATAACACACCTATCTTTTTAATAGAAATTATTTTTGAATGCCTCTTTCTTCGATTTGAACATTATTTATTTTTTCTTGCCTTACAGCTATCCCTGTGTATCTGGCCATGTAACAGTGAAAATAGTCTAAGAGCTTGGAAGCTTGAAAGAGCATTGACACTTGGAGTAAATCTGCAGTCAGGTAAAATCAGAGATCCTCAGATGAGGAAATGAATGGTATCTACAGTTTGTCCATAGAATTACTATGATTGAGGAAACAACCTGTGTTTAATAAATAAATATTTATAACATAATAGATGTGTCTGGTAAATAATATATGATATGGTAATATAATTATTTTCCACCATTCGTTTCTAAATTAGTTAAATATGCATTTAACAAACAAACTTCTGAAAAGAGCTTAATCACCCATGGGCAAAGGAAGATTAAAATCAAAACAACAGGATACATTATGTCTTGTTGTCAAAACAAAACTAAACAAAATTCAATTTATAATCTTCCATATTAAAGAAACTGTCATTTTATTCCTGCATGGAAAAAAATAAAAAAAAATCCTTAAGCTCATGGAATGACAAAGTCTGAGAATCTGAACCATTATTTTCAAGGAAAACATAAAGAAGATATAAGGAGGAATATGGGTCCTAGGATCAAACCATGAAGTATCTGAGATTAGGGCAAAACAGGACTACCTGCCATTAGCTCCTTTTTGTCACAACTTATCTGAGCAATGATGTGTGTAGAACCATGCAGTATAAAGGCAGAAATATTAATTACTTTATGTTATGGTTTGAGTGGGCACAGGAGAAATTTTATGGTATTAGTGTGAGGACCTAGAGAGGGGGTCACCCATGCCCTCTTAAACCATAACACTTTATTAATGGTTTATCATTAATTCATTAAATTAATTTGCAAAACAGAGCATCAATTCATATACACAAAGTGAGTCAAGCAGCTTTCTCATAGAGCAAGAAATAAATTAGTTTTTGGGGGAAGAAAATCAATTCACTAAAAGAAAGGACAGATTTATGTGGGGGGAGAAATCTCTTCTGGGAATATCATTTACATTGGAAGAGAAAAAAATGCTGTAATTTAAAAATATTGTCATTAATTATAACATTCAGTATTACCTCTTGTGTCGCTGAAAATATGCCTATCGTTAATCACTAATATGCTGTGGATTACTTATTCCCTTGTTCACTGATTACTGTATTTACTTTGTGTATATATACAAAAGTATTACGTGATGTGACAGAGCCAGGCACCTCAGTGAATAGAGCTGGAAATAAAAAACAGCAGACCAGTTAATACAATTACTCGAAAAGGCAAATGCTTTCTACAGGCATGTGGATGGAGAAGGAGCAGATGGATGCTAGCTGTGAAAGAGTGGGAGTAAAATATCTCTGGATGAACACACACACTGCTTCAGCCTTTCAAGAATTAATGGTAGGTAAGACAGATGTCTAAGATCAGTGAAAGATGAAGTAGTTGCATAACTAAAGATCAGCAAAGCCCAGACAGTGAGAAATGTTTAATAAAATCTTTGAAGAAAAAAATTGAAAACTCTGTTTTGGAAAATAACTTCTGTGTCACCTAGGTGATACAGAGGTGCTTGAGCCTTTATATATTTATTTTTTTCCTACTGTCCTTTCACAGAGTTATAAGTTTGAAATGCTTTCTGACAAACCCTCCAAAAAAGCTGCTTACACTATTGTAAGCCAACAGCCAATGTGTCCTGGAGGATCAAAGTAGCATCTACCTCATAAGAACTTCCAGCTCCCAGTAATCCCAGTTTAAACCAGCATGCATTCCTGATTATACAGAATGCAACAAACCCACACATAAATGAGAACTTCATGCCATTTACTCTTGCAGTCCAATTCATAATCCTAATAAAATGGTATTCCTGTTTTTAGAGGCTAGACATGTTAGCTCATACATTAATATTCAGGACTTCAGTCCCCTCAGGCTGAAATATGCTGCGTGCAGATGGTGGTCAAAAGCAGTGTGTGCAGTTTCAGCTCCAGGGTTGGGGATGGTGGTCTTCATTCCATCAGGGCTCAAGTACATTTTCAGGGTGAAACAGACACTGCTGTGGAGCAAAAGCCACTGGCATTTTAAAGCTACTCTATGGACTTGTAATGTTGAAGTAGGATTCAATCTTGTGCTGCCACTCTCTGGAGTGGGGTGCATTTGTCCTTAATTTGCTTGTCAGACTTAAGACATGGTCAGAGGAAGGCCACAGAGCAAATGATAAATCAAAAATCTTATTGTTGTTGACCTGTTTTCTACCAACCTAGATAAAATGTGTATTTATGCTCCCAGTTTTAAAGAGAGTCACGTGGCTCATTTTCACCCCTGGTGTGGATCTGTGATAAACTCTGTTAGTGACAGAGGTCTGGTAAAGCCACGGGAAGATTTGTGAACATGCCATATCAAGTGATTTCTGACATTCTGTGGCATGGAGTCCAGTTGGAGGCCTGTAACTAGTGGTGTCCCTCAGAGGTCAGTACTGGGTCCTGTCCTGTTCAACATATTCATCAATGCCCTGGATGAAGGGACAGAGTGTACTGTCAACAAGTTTACTGATGATACCAAACTGGGACAAGTGGCTGATACTGCAGAATGCTGTGCTGGACCTGGACAGGCTGGAGTGTAGGGTGGAGAGGAAACTCATGAAGTTCAACAAGGGCAAGTGTAGGGTCTTGCATCTTGGGATAAATAACCCCAGGCACCAGTACAGGTTAGGGGTTGGCCTGTTGGAAATCAGCTCTGGGGAGAACGACCCGGGAGTCCTGGTAGACAAGTTAACCAGGAGCCAGCGACGTGCTCTTGTGGCCAAAAAGGCCAGTGGTATCCTGGGGTGCATTAAGAAGAGTGTGGCCAGCAGGTCAAGGGAGGTTGTCCTCCCACTCTACTCTGCTGTGGTGAGTCCACATCTAGAGTATTGTATTCAGTTCTGGGCTCCCCAGTTCAAGAAAGACTAGGAACTACTGGAGAAAGTCCAGTAAATGGCTACAAAGATCATTAGGCGACAGGAGCATCTCTCTTATGAGGAAAGGCTGAGAGACCTGGGTCTGTTTAGCCTGGAGAAGACTAAGAGGGGATCTTATAAATGCTTATAAATATCTACAGAGTAGGTGTTAGGAGGATGCAGCCACACTGTTCTCAGTGGTGCCCATTGACACGGCGACAAGGGGAAAATAGGCACAAACTGGAACACATGAAGTTCCATCTAAACATGAAGAAAAACTTCTTTATTTTGAAGGTGACAGAGCACTGGAATCGGCTGCCAGAGAGGTTCTGGAGTCTCCTTCTCTGGAGATATTCTAAACCCACCTGAATGTGATCCTGTGCTACCTCTAGGTGAACCTGTTTTAGTAGGGGAGTTGGACTAGATGGTCTCCAGAGGTCCCTTCCAACCCCTACCATTTTGTGATTCTGTGATACTGTGATTCCTATATTTAAGGAAAAGAAAAATACTTTACACTATTTCTTCAAATCTTTCCCTAAAACCCTTCCTACACATCTTCTGGATGCCTAAGAAACACCCAGTATCAGCTGGGGGTGGTTATTGGCTGGCACTGCACCTGACTGGCTATAGCACTAACATGTAACACCATTGCATGTATCTGTGACTAAAGTGCACTGATACCCATGTCTACTTTGTCTCCACACTGTCTAGGTGGCATTAAGCAGCAGTGACAGGCCATAAGCGTGCTGTCAAACATTGCTGTTGGTTCATAGAATCATAAAATCCCAGAATCATTGAATCATCTAGGTTGGAAGAGACTTTCAAGATCATCCAGTCCAACCGCCTACCTACACCACCCCAGTGCTGCCTCACCTGCACTGGGTGCAGAAGGGGCCCTGGGCTGCAAAAGGAAATTGGCTTTACTGTATACATTTCAGAGGTGTCTTGGTCTGGTGATACCCATGCCACAGGGGATAGGCATTTTATGAACAGAGTTTGGGAAATGGTTGTTTTCAACAGCTAGTGTAGTTCATAGAATCATAGAATCATAGACTCATAGAATCATAGAATCATCAAGGCTGGAAGGAACCTTCAAGATCATTCAGTCCAATCACCTACCTACATCACTACTAAACCACATCACCCAGCGCCACATCCAGACGCATCTTGAACACCTCCAGGGATGATGACTCTACCACCTCCCTGGACAATTTATTCCAATATCTAATCACCCTTACAGTGAAAAACATTTCCTAATGTCCAGGCTGAAACTCCCTTGCTGCAATTTAAAGCTGTTTCCTCTTGTCCTTTCACTATTTGCATGACAGAAGAGACCAACCTCTGCCACACCACAATGTAGTTTTAAGTAGTTGTAGAGAGCGATGAGATCCCCCCGAGCCTTCTTTTCTCCAGACTGAATTGGGCTGAATTATGCCCATCACAGCTTTAATGTGTTTACACAATGTAGAGGGAAACTGAGGTCTTGGTCTTCAGTTGGATCTCCTCAAATTGAGAGAAACAAACAAAACAATATATTAAAAATGCATAAGATAATAAAGTTGTAATTTTTAGTCTCTGGTCTTAAATTATAAATTCCCTAAAGAGATGATTACACTTTCTGTGTTTCATGGATTGCTGCCTAACTTGTTTCACCCTCAAGGATCAGGAGGTGAAGTTCTATTTTTAATACATTGGCAGTCCCTCCTAGAGTTCAACATCAATCTCTCAAAGATTTTCCTATGTTTTAGTTTTGTTAAAATCCCTGTCAAATTATTAGCTATTTTCTGCTACCAAAGATAAAAAAAATGTAAATAAATCAACTTCACCTTCAAAAAAATAAAAGCTTTCAACATTTTCTTTTGCATCTCAAACCACCCACTACCTTTGCTTCAGACAAAGTTAAAAGCAACTCTATTTTTCAGCTGCACCATGTTTCCAGAAGTAACTAGTTCTGCAAACATATTTGTAGTTGTCCAAAAAATAAATCTGTGCTGACTAGCTGATCTCTTAAGAGATTGTTTCAGTATCACAGGAAGGTCTGTAGCAGAGTTGGAACAGAAGTGTAAAGTGCTGGCTGCAATTCTCACTTGTACCTTTATCAAAAAAAAAGAAAAAAAAAGAAAACACAAAAAACCCAGAGCTCCAAGCTCTCATTCCCCTGGATACGAATAATTTTCTTGTTATTTTTGTAGCTTTTCTTATTTCAGCTGTTTTGAAGGACTTTTTATTGGATGAACTTTGCAGATTCAGATCTAGGGTTTTTTCCCAAACTACTTCTCCTTATTGTTACATATTCTCTAAAGTAGTGCATTCAAGGAAGAAGCAGTCTCTGAAAGCTCTTTTGCAATGTGATTGAAATACATTCACTCATTTAAATGTTTTGCCTTTTGAGTGAAGGAAGTGTTTGATACAGCTTTGTGTCATATTTGTATATTTTGCTTGATTTTAATATTTGGGATATATACCATATTATGCCTTTTTTCCTAGCTTTTCCAAGAAATTAAAAAATAATAAAATATAAAGTGTATATTTACTTCAGCCTATTGTATTATATCCTGAAAGAAAAAAGCCATCTATTAATGGCCAAAATAATCAATCAGACTACCTGTGATGCAAAACATTACAATGACAGAATGGAGTTCTTGACAATTAGGTTGTGCTTATCTTCTTATTGAACAAAATGAAGCTACTCTTATATGGGCTTTGTGACAATCTAGATATTCTGGAGTCTGGTTTGGTTTGATTTTGATTTGTTTTGAATAGTTTGCCACCTCTAATAGAAAGTATGAAGTTAGAAACAGGTTTCAGGGAGTTACAATCACATCTGTCTTTTTCCCTTTCATTAAGTGTTAGTAAATGTAAATGTGACTCATTCTTATGGTTACAGAGAGACCAGCAAGGACTGGACGTTCCCCATCACAGCCAAGGGAAGAAGCATGAGCAGGGACTGGCTGCTCTCTTGTTTCAGTGGAAGAGTACAAGGAATGTGAACTCTTCAGAGTTACAAGCAGGTGCTGACAGAGCATGTACATGGAAGGTGCAATGTTGGGTATTCGGCAGAGGAAAGATCATCGACTTCATAATGGAAATGTTATATTTATGAACGTCATGGGAAAACATTGGACTCCACTGTTGAGGAATTTTTATTGTACCCCTTGAGATGAATTAAACAAATGTTTGTGTTTAAATATTTAAAAATAATAGTTAATGAACAGTGTATTGAACAGAATCCTATGACCACAAGCAAGTCTACAAGGAGCACGCAAAGATGTGTCATGAGCCTATTCCTTACATAAACTTGCACCAGCACCAATTCTGAGAGACATTGCATGGGGCATCCTAGTCCAGCCTTGGGTCCATTCCTCAGTTCAGATCAGCCTCTCAAAGGTTTTCCCTGAGTTTGGGCCTCTGAGTGTTCCCATTCCAGGATGGCTACAAGACAATGCTGAGGCTGTTTCTTATTTCATCACCAAGGGAAATTTCACTCCCTTGAAAGCAGTCCTTCTGTCTCTGGAATCCCTGTTTCCAGCCAATTTAACCCCCTCTGCAGTTGGGCTGTCTTGCCCTCCATGCCAGATCATTTCTTGGTCACAAACTATCACTGCTGAACAGTTACAATTTTAATTTCCCCTTCATCATGCAAATGCAACTGCAGGGCTTCCAGGCTACTCTCTGAGGGGAATAAAGAAGTTTATACTTACTCAGGTATTGAATACGAACTCTGGGTTAGCCAGAATCTCATGAGCTACTGCCTTCACCAGAAGGGTCTAGGACAAATCTCTGCAGGACAACTCTATGTGGCCAGCTCTCCGTGAGACAACCCTATGCAGGTTGGCAGATGCCGTCAGTCCTCCCTGGTGCATGGCACCACATCAGTCCTCCTTGTCAAAGGGCAAGCTCCACAAAGCCCTTGAACATAGGTGGTGACTCTATGTAGTGCTGCAGGGAGCCCTGAGCTCCTGGCAGTGTGGGATCTCTCACAGCAGGCAGAGGAGGGACTGCCAGCAAGCTCATTCTTGCCATGACTGCAGTACACATTACCTTAGAGAGAGGAAAAAGAGGTGCACATGCAGGGAGGTGAGCAGCAAGGGAGGCTGGTGGAAGCAATGGGAGGAGCAGCTCCAGATGCAGCTCTGTATGTGGAAGGGGGAAGCTGACCACTTGAGCACTGCTAAAAAATTTCTATTCAACTAACTGATAATTGTGAGCTATGGCTCAGCCACTTTGTTCAGAAACTGACCAGTGGCACCTGCCAACCTGCATAGAGTTATCCCATTGAGAGCTGCCCATGAAGAGTTCACAGAATCATTATGGCTTCAAGAGACCTTCAAGATCATCCAGTCCAACTGTTTACCCAGCACCACCATAATAACACCTAAAACACTAAACCATATCACTCAGTGCCTCATCCAGGTCCTTCTTGAATACCTCCAGGGACTACCCTTCTTTTCCTCTTAACAGAGGAGGTCACTATACAGGGTAAAGCTGGTTTAGCTTTGGGAGGCCCCTCTCTCAGAAGGACCTTTGTCCACCTCACCAGTAGTCTGGACTTCTAGTTCCAAGGCTTCATACCTGTTAGACAAAATGCCAGTCCTACTTGTAAGATTTTCAGGAGTAGGAGAAACCTTCCTTCTGGTACGTGTAGTGATCTGCTTCCAGCCATCTTTTTCAACAGACCCTTGACTAATTTTTCTTCCGGGTTCTGCGTCCACCTGNTATACAGGGTAAAGCTGGTTTAGCTTTGGGAGGCCCCTCTATCTCAGAAGGACCTTTGTCCACCTCACCAGTAGTCTGGACTTCTAGTTCCAAGGCTTCATACCTGTTAGACAAAATGCCAGTCCTACTTGTAAGATTTTCAGGAGTAGGAGAAACCTTCCTTCTGGTACGTGTAGTGATCTGCTTCCAGCCATCTTTTTCAACAGACCCTTGACTAATTTTTCTTCCGGGTTCTGCGTCCACCTGCACCTTCACTAGATTGAAGGTTAGAGACTCCTGAAAGTCTTGAGACTGTAGTGTCTCTGAAAATAATCTGTCAATCTCCTGTTCATTTGCTCATGAACGTAGCCTATTCACTTCCTTCTGTAGCTCCTTCACAGCTCTTCAACGAGAGCACACCTTCTGCACAAGGACTGATTGTCAGCCCTAGCCTCTCGGAAAGGCACCAGGCATTTCTGGCAGCTGGTAACCTGGAGAGCTCTATCTGCCATCTGCGGGTCTGGCTAGCTGGAGGCCTCTGACATCGCTGGTCCAGTGACCCCAGCAGCTACATGGGACTGAGTTCTACAACGTGTCAAAACCAAATCTCAGAAAGTTTGCACAATTACACTAATAGGACAGGGGAAGAAAGGAACTCTTTGTCCTGTTCTTCACTGGCTACTGAGTCTGTTTGTCTGTTCATTGGCTGTGCCTCAATGCTCAGAGAGGAGCCCTTCCCTGCATGCATGCACTGCTGTGCAAACTGCCATGCCACACCCCTGTTTGCCCTCTCCTGTTCACTGCACTGAGTTGTCCCATGCCACTCCAGGGAGTGGTGCAGAGATGCAACACCGTAGAAGAAGCGATGCATGCATGCCCTCTGCCTCCACTGCTTTCTGTGTGCAAATGGGTGCAATATGCTACAAGCAAGAGTGACACTGTGGCTGGCCAAAGAGAGAAGGAAGAAGTGCCCACTCCTCCAGGGGAGTGTGCTAGGAGTGATGGCAGTGCTCTGTTCAGCTAGACATAGACAGCCCCCTTCATACCACCATACAGATATACCAGATAAAGTACCCATCTGATTCTCATTGCCAATGGCTACAAGTGTAGCTTCATAGCCCTGCTTAGTCTCAAATATAACACCATAAGCCCTGTTGAAACTCCAGGAAAAGAGCATTTGTGAGCAGAGATTTGAGACATACTTATGTCTCAATTACCAGACATAATTTTGGTAGAAACCACTTTTTGCTCCATAAACATGAGTATGGAGTTCACTCAAAAATGTCTAAACTCCAGGGAGCGTTCTTTCCTGCAACCTACCCTGGAACTTCCTCTTACAATCAATCTGATGGAAAGCAGTGAAGGTATATGGGTATGCCTGACTGAATCCCCTGTCAGATTAAAACATTGACAGGCATAGCTTGAGTTTGATCACAGGTGCTGAGCAGGTAGATCACAAGTAAATCACTGCATTCATTTCCTTCACAGTTTGATCGATCAATATGACTGTACAGAGAGAAAATATCCCAAAATTCTGAAATTATGTTCTGAAGATGGCAGTCATAATAGAAACTGTAGTCATCAGAAAAAAACCCAATACCAATAGCTATCTGGAACACTGCAAATTCAGGCAACTAGGGATTCAACTACAATATCTAATGCCTTCAAGCGTGACCTGTACTTGAGCTTTACTCTTTTGGTATGGGAATAAGGGATTTAATCCTCAAACTTGCTGAGCATCTACTGAGAAGTGCTGAGTACTTGGTATTTACTGACTTCTGTAAGAATAAATGCTAACACACAAATCTATATAATCAATTTCTGATGATGCAATATAATTTAACACAAAATGGTTCCTATATCATGCGGCATGTTAAACATGATGATTCTGCTTTGCTTACTCTGTATCTTGAGTTCTGTCTCATTTTGTACTTAACAAAATAATCTACTAGTGCAAAGCTGATTTTTTCTGTGGGACAAGGGTAAATGGAAAAACATTGTTAAAAACATTGAACATAGTTAACAGTCAGTTAAATCATTGAAACTTAGCTTGAAGCAAGAAGAAAATTTTCTTTGGGTTGACCTTTGATTGACATAAGGGAAGAGTTAAGCAATTTTTTACTATAATCATAGTAAGATTCTTGCAGGTGAAGCAATATGCCAGACTGACTTTTTAAAATATTTTTTACTTCTTTTTCCCCTGGTCTCAGCCATGGTCTCACAGCAGAGTGTCTGTTTATCCTAAATAAATTTTAAGTGCTTTGCTTTTGACATCTGAGTGTTACTTTAACCTGAGAGAGTGATGATTTTTTTTCTGATTTCATTTTATTTTGCGTTTAATTGAAGGAGAAGAAAACCAGAACTTTTCAGTTGACTGTAGTTTTTATATTAGCAAACACCCAAGCACTGGTTTTGTTGTTTTGGTTTTTTTTTTACTACAACCTATTAACTGGTCTTTAAAGAAAAAATGGAATTGTAACAAAATTAATTCTAGTTTTATGTTACATTGCACAGAAACTATAAACAGGACTGTGTTAATACTTATGATCTGTTTTGTGGCGTATTTAAATGCTTGTTAACATTATAGAATGTGTCATATGAGTGCACAGGAACTGTTGATTTAAAACTGTAGGATATTGGAGGGACATTTTTGCTATTTTTACTGCTTCTTTCACTCTACTAAAAATATATGATATTGCCCTACAGACTGAAATCTTCATGTAGCTGACACACAGTCTTTTCTGCAAGCTGAGAAAAGTGGGAATTGCCAGAATGGTTCGCCAGTGGGCAACAACCAGAGCTCCCAGGACCTTAGTTTCAAGCTGGCATTCAGATCAGTAAACCACCAGTTGTGCCTTGATAATATCAAAATTGAGGAACACCTTGCTGCATCTTCTGCAGATAATGGGGTTCTGGTGTGACTTTGCTACCTTGTCCTTGACATCATCACTGTGGATGACAGCCACACGAGCTGTCTGTGAGGCACTGCTACTTCACACACACAGGAGTGCCGCCTTTGCTCTTGCAGAGTGAGCAAAGGGATCATGAGAAATGCTCACATCTGCCAGGAATGATCTTTTCAGTGATCACATGAGGAGAACCTCCCCTACTAGACAGAATATACAGTTCAGGAATATATGATGTCTGAAAGTCTGGCAGCTTGCAGACATCATGTGTTTATTGCAGAGTAAACAGGTGTTTCCCCAGGCTGCAAGAAAGATGCTATAATCCCTGTTTACCCTTTTTTCCTCACCGGTCTTGACCCTGTTCACAAAATATCATCCTCTTCTTGCTCAATGGAAAATTATTATTCATTTACAAACATGCATCTTGCCTGCTTCCTCCCTTTCCCCCCATCTTCATTGCTTTATTTTCTTTTCTTCTGTCTTTTCTCTCCAGCTTCAAAATCCCTTTCCAAACACAAAAGGCTCAGGAGGAGTAATTGTGAAATATTTTTAGGTAATTCCCTTTATACAGGAATATTTCATATAAATTTAATTATACTGAGGAATAGTCTCTTATTTCTTGACCAGATTGTCCCACTTCTTTTCCATTTTGCATCTGCACAGCTGTCAGCCACTGCTATAGTCCTTCTGGGTCATAGCACGAGTCAGTTATCTAAACTTCCATTCTGCTTAGAGATATTCCTCTTGAAAGAAACCACCTCTTAGAGAGCTCTACTTAGAGCAGTGTGGCTTGACTGGCATCTACAAGTAGAGTGAGCAGGAACCATTTTAAAGCTCATCAGTGAAAGCTGTTTACCACTTATATTTATAAGGGAAATTTTGGTAAACACTGAAGGTATTTTTTTTGCATTTCAGAAAGAATTCTAATGTTATCAAAAAGTTCTCAATTTTCCTTCCACTTATGTGATAAGCAAACACCAAGGGGAAAAAATAAAAAGATAAAATCTTTTTTTCTAGGATATGTCATTAAAAATATGAGTTTAGATTAAAAATGTTCATTAGCTATTTGTTACAATATTTTTACGAAAGAAATGCAGAAGGAGAAAGGTGGAGATGTCTGTTAGGCAAATAAGGAAGTGAAGCCATCCATCCTAAGGAAGGATGTACAAAGATGTGGAGTTTTCAGGACAGTAGCAGAGTTTTTCATATTGTTTCAAGAAGTGTAAGTTTGAAAATAGACATTCAGTGGAGAAGATAAACAGGTATTCATTAATATGTCAAGAACCTCAGTGTACTTCAGTATTCACTCTAGTTTTTTAAAGCTCTCTCTGATCTATAATAGCAGAATAGTTATAACATCTTTTAACTTTGTAGCTCCAATTCCCAAATTAGAAGAAAGAAAGAGTGACTTCTAATTTCAGAATTATTTTTCTGACTTATTTGCTGAAGACTCAATGACTAGAGGCCAATTCCTTTTAACTTCATTTCTGTTGACATCATCTGTGGGTTTATCTGATGAAAAAAGAAAAGGTGGTAAACTCATAATAGTTTCCAGTCTTTCAGCTTTTCATAGCCTTCAAACACAGTTCACAATTCTTATTTTACCACTACTCCCTTCTCATAAGGTTATATCCCTCAGCCATTATAATTCAAGTGGAAGTAGAACTGAGGCAGGAAAGTGAAGAAGAAAGTAAGAGAAAGAAAAAAAGGAAACCTAGCACTTATAGGATTCAATAAAATGTTGGCACATTATTAGTTCCAGATCTTATGGGGTTTGGTATTAACTGGTACGATATAATATTTTTTTACTTTCCCTAATGAACTGTTCAAATAAGAAAAACAAAAAACACACCACCAAAAACATCCACAAACAAAACATAATCTCATAAAATGGAAAAAGTTAAAATTAATTAAAAAAAACCCAAACTTTTTGTTTTTTCAGTAAAAACATATTTCTGGACATTACAATAGATACAAATATGAAATTCTCCTCACAAAACCAGCTTATCCATCACCAAGTTCAAACAACATTTTTTCCCCTGCATTCATATCATCAGGTTCCAAGACCCACTTTTTTCCTAGCTAATGGAGGAAAGTGAAAGATTAGAAAGAAAGGACATAGTCCATACCTTGTAAGATGCCTTACCTTCTTTCCTTTAATGGCATGTCGAATTGAACATGAGGATGATTTCTTTGGCATAGCTCAACACTTGTTGAATACATTATTTTTACCTCTAAAAGGGTATACTCTTCTGCATTCAGTCTTTCATGGCTGGGCTTGCTATCTGTGAGTTAGGAGGTTCATTCAAGTCAGCATTTCTTTTTGTAGTTGGTGGCTTACAGACAATGAAAACAGAGTTTAACTACTAGGTGAGAATTTTTGTAGATCTTCATGTTGCTATTCCTGGAAGACAGAGGTTAGAAGTGTCAGTTTATTCTGAATACCTAATCATACCTGCTAGTGTACAGGTTTTATGTTATGGGATCAACATATTATTGTAGAAACAGATTTTACTCCACTGACATAGTAGGTCGTGAGCAATAAACAGAAAAATGACTGAAGCCAGAACTTCAAAATCTGGAATTATGGCCCTGGAGAGCATGAGATACTGAAAGACAAGCACAACACAATGAACACAAGGCAAGGGGCCAGAGTCTTGCATTTGCAGTGAACCAGAGTGGATAAATTAGCCTTCTTCAGGGACGTAAAGGATAGGCCCATAGCAGAAAGCAACATAATACAACTGTAAAAATTCTTGGAGTAAATCAGACATTGCTCCAGTCCTCCTCTCCCTTCACCTATATGATAACCAGACAATGAGAGTGCCATTCATCTTACTTAATGTAGATGTCTGGAATGCAGTTCTCTGCCTTTTATCAAGTCACCCGAGACCCCTTTGTGGCACTGAGACCTAGTTAGTTGTGTCTAGAGCACACTTCATCTTATCATAATGCAGACATCTACATTGTTCAAATAAACAGCACCCTCACAGTGAGCAGGCTATGGAATAAGTCTCAGCTAATTTATGCCTGGACTTTGGTCAATTAAAATTAAGTGAGACAAATGGTACCCAAAATGATCAACTGGAAATGCCTCACGAAAGGTTGTGTTCTGTCTAACATGGTTCTTCATATTGCAAAATCAAGCCTGGATAGTCTTTCATTGCTTTTCAACACTTTGTTTTGATTGAAGGTGAAGTAAACACAACTGCACTTTTTACAGCCAGCTCCAGCTCTGAGGAAAACATCCTTAAGTCTTTTTTCAACATCCTCAGGGCTTCTTTGAACTTTTATGACTTATAATAGACTTCTGTGGGCACTAACTTTGCCACAGGAGAGGTGAGATATTGTGTACTGCTGTGTCTTGAAACTCCTCCTTAGCTCTGGCCCATAACAAATTGCCTTCTACGACAGGGTCAGGGCCAGGGTCAGAGCAGAAAACGTACAGCTATTCAAAAACCACATCCCAACTTCACACAGACATTTTGCTGGAATAATTCATGTCTCATTTCCACCACTAGAGTGACAGAAAGAGTTGTATCATCTACAATATAAAAGCAGTGCAATGTCAAATTCCTATCTCATTCTTGTTCCTGTGGGAAAAGTGATAAATGTGCTCTGCTTTGCTTTGCTCACCTCATGACACTCTGCTTGTAATGGTATTAAATATATTCTTTTGTGATATTTAAAGATGATTCGCAGCTAAGCTTTCCAAAGTTTCTATCAGATGTGTCATCATATTTAAAGTATAGACTCCAGAATTATGACATGACACACTCCCTCATTAATTATGGATTTGTAATTATACAATATTTTTGTATCTTTGTCAGGCAGTGCTGTGGTACTTAGTTTTCCTTTTGTTTTGTTTTTATTATCATCTTTTACGTATTTTACAGTTCAACTGTTTGCTTATGAGACACAATCTCTATTTAAAATGTCAATCCCCTAGCAATTTAAGTATTTTATGTTACCTTGAGGTTGAAAAACATTTTTTTCTCTTAAGCAACACATAATTATATATTTCTCACAATGATTGATGGTTTATTGAGTGCAAGATCATGAAATAGTACCCTGAATATTACAACAAAGCAAGTCCCATCAAGTCTCAAGGTTTCAGAAGCTGTCACAGTCATTTTGTATTAATCATAAGAGACTCCTAAAATGATTTAAACAATAGTAAAAGAAAATGCATCCTTCACTTGCAGAGTGGAGGCAACTTGATCATTGCAATTGTGGAAGAGACGATAAGATATCGCCACGGAAAATAGTCTCAAGATATTTCAGACTTCTACTTGTTTGTTGGATGTTAAAAATATTATTTGATGTGATCTCTAAGTAAGAGCAGTTCTACAAAATGAAGTAAAGCTGTGCATGCATCAAACTCTTAGGAAGACAATCCTCTTCAGAACTTCTTCAAAAGGGAGAGCTTAGAGTACACAGCAGCCACGGAAGTATGGTTTGTACCTTTTCACCTCAGGAGTGTACACACAAAGCACAGGATGGAATACTGAGCAAACAGCAAGCCTTACCTTTCTCTGGTCAGGTTAGGTGACAGATATCCCTTTTCACTGATAAGTGCAAAGGTCTTCCCAAATGGTCTAGCTTTGGGATAGAAATGATTTATTGTGAAATTTATGTATTCCACTGTTTTTGCAGTTGACAATCTCTTTCAGGCTAAATTTTGGGGAAGAAACACCCACTGTATTTTCATATTAACAACAATACACAGCAGTTTTGATTGAACAAGATCTTGTTTTTAAAGAATACAAAGAAAAAAAAGTGGTTCTGGCCAATAAAATTCCCAGATGTTATTGAAAGGCTGGGCAAGATCTCCTGTGATGCAATATGAGAGTCTTTTTAGCAGCTTAGGTTTTAGTTCACAGATATCAGATGGGAATTTTTTACATTATCCCTGTGCAAAATCAAGCAGAGTGGTAGACGTTGTAATTTGGTGCAAATGACAGATAATTTTAGGTGATCTTTCAGAAAAAAATGCAATAAAAGACTTGCAAAATAAACATTTGCACTCCTTGTACAGACAATAGTGTTTAGCAAGAATGGTTATGTATTCAACTTAAGCTAAGCTAGAATAGTCCACCAAAACTAATAGATCTATTTTCTCCAATTTGCATGCAGAACAGCTATTCCATTAAATAAGACTCACTCACCCAGAACTGTAGCAAATGAAAAACTATATCAGCCTCCTTGAGAAGCCTAAAGAATTAAAACTCAAACCTGCTAATATAAAGACAATACTGCCATAATTTTAAAACCATATTTTATAAACAAAAATATAGTACTGGTAACCAGAGCTAGAGAAAGCATTCCAGTGAAATTGCTTTCAACTTTTCTGAACAGAAAAGGTCAATTTTGAAGAAATAATTTTCTTTTCTTCCCCACTAGAATGTGACAGGTTTGATGGCCCTAGCACAGGATGGAAAAGAGATTCAGCCATATTTTTGGCAATGACGAAAGAAATTGCTTTAACCTCATGCTCCACAGTTTGCCAAACAAGGAATGTGGCCATGATACAAAGCCTTGGAGATGACCTGCTGCACAAGAGGAAGATCTCTGAAACTTTTATGCTTTCAAATATTTGTAACATTTGGAAGGGAGAAAAAATTATTTTTTCTGAGTTCCATCCCCAAATTTTTCACTCTTATAGTAATTTTTTACTCTTAAGTAACTCTTACACAGTACAGTGATTATAAAACATTTTGTTAATCTATAATTGTATTGCCCATCATCAGCTGAATTAGCTAAACAGGACAACTGTCTCTATCTCTCCCAGTCTCCAACAGCTGCCAGTTTGACAGGGATGCTTGTTCTCTAAAGAGGTGGAGAAGTGAATCCTTTGCATTGGAGATCTTTGCTGATATGAGGAGGTCAGTTATCTGCTTCTCCATTCTCTCTCACTAGGGAAGATATTGAGGAAAGAGGCGCAGACACAACTGCTTTGGGTTATGTTGTGCAACATCTTTTTCTGGTAGAAAGAAAGTAACACCACTGTTGCTGCTTTGATTTGTCAAATTTCCTTAAATTAAGCACACTTCGGCTTTACAGCACAGCCAGAATGAGACAGCAGGGGTGAGGGAGAAGAATTTCTCTGACCACTACACAGCAATGATTTCAAGTGTTTTGCTTCCTGCACATTTGTTTGATTTCATTGCTGTTGACACAAATAATCTTGCCTTTAAGACAATAAGTGAATCACTGTCTTAACTGTGAGCCATATTGCAGTGTTGCATTACTTTGCGGTATGGTGCACTTTGCTATGCATTACTCTCCCGTGGTTTCTCCGCTGATGCATGCACAGCTGTAGTGGTGCATCAGGGAGTAATCGCACACAACACACATGGCAGTACGACACACTCACCTCTCCACCACACTGTTTTTTCTTCCAGTCCTGGGGCTGCTCTGCTGTGGTTTGTGGCTACTTGAAGGCGGTCAGCAGCAGAGGTAGGCCACTGCATGGTGCTGTCATTTTGAAATACTTTACAGAAAGATGTAAAAGCAAAATACCAATTGCAGTGTTTCTGTTCAGCTAGCAGTGAACAATACCTGTTGGGGAGATAATGTGTGTGTTCATTTTTGCACAAATGTACTGCCAGGCACTTACATGTACCCTACCACTGGAGTGAAATAATTTTTCTACCTCATAAAGCAAGAACTACTTGTTGCTATAGTAGTACATAGAATCAGAAAACACTGAGGTTGAAGTCATTAGAACTTAGATTAGTCTAAGTTATTTTAAATTTAAGTCAGTTTTTTATCCATGATGTGGGGAAGAAGAGGGATTTGTATGTGCTGCAAATACCCATGGAGACTGAAGCCAACAAGGACTTTTACAATAACTGGTTTGTGAATAATGTTGTACCACAATCCTTTCAACATAGATATTTGGGTGAAAATATTATTGCAGATTTTTAATGATTTTCCTATAGGAGTGAAAGGCCTGATTTTGTAATCAGGGTGGCATTTCCATTTGAAGCAAGAGAGCAGCTGTGTACATAGGCAAAATCTGGCTTTGCCCCGCAACTGAATATAAAATAAGCCATTTTAAAATAAAATAATGTAGCTGATTATAAGTCTTTATTTATATTTGAGCAATGTTCTGAAACCATCATAAGGGCGTCAATCCTTCAAACATGGATAGGCTTTAGCCTGATGAAAAATGGATGGAGAAGCAACATTAAGGCTGACAGCTATGGTCTTCTGATCACACCAAACATATGTATCTTTGATTATGACCATCCTCCTAACTATTTCTAGATCACTCACATCAATTTTAAATCTACCATCTCAATTATTTTAAAATCAATCATATCAGCTTTAAATCATCCATCATAAATAATGTGATTTCTTGGGGGCTTCACAAATAACCTTAATCTTGCTGCCTAGACATTCTCTAAGGCATCTCTTACATTTGCAGCTCAGGATTTTAGCTGTATAAAAATTTTTACATGTATATTTCCTGCCTTTCCCATTTCTCATCAGTCCTCCACCACCACTAGATATAATTCAAATACAAATATTGTCTTATTTTTCAGGACAACTAATAAAGTCATATACTTCTCTTTACCTTTCTCCTCATGAAGAATTTCATAAGAGCGAATGAGATATTTTTAGTTTCTGACATTTTACTGAAATAGCTCTTTATGGATACCATCTCCCAAACCCAAGTTTTCCAATAATTTTTCTACAAATATTCAAAGCATCTTTTATTTTTGCCCTCACTGACTGTCCATGTACATCGAATAGAAGCCAGTGAGCAGCACTCAAATTACCTTGTGGATCAGTTACATTCTGTACTTCTAATGATATTTCTCAAAATGGCTTCATGACCCTAAGGGATCCTGGAGATGTGATACGTGTTTTCTGATGGTGTTAGAAATAATTGGTGTTACAAATAATTTTTGACATCCAGTTACTTTTTATTTGACATGGCAAAAGCTAGATAGCTGTCTTTAGGATTGAAAACATCTAATAATTTTCTATAAATTTTAACTACTACTAACCCAAAATATGGATATTCAAATTTGCATTTTATGCTCCAATTCAACAAGATAGTTAAACACATAAATAGTTTTAAACAGTTTAGTAATTCTTGCTGTAAATATTAAAATCACTTTGAAGTATTTGAATTCTTAAATATCTTTATGAATTGAGGTCTAAATTTACTGCAGAAATATATAAGTTTTCATGGTAATGTTTGCATTTTAAAATAGTATTTTTAAATAGTAAATATTGGGTTATGACTCCTATCTGGTACTTGTATTTGGAACAAATACTTTGCAATTCAAACTGGTGCTTTGAATACTCTTTTTGCAATTGTCTTCAAAATACTGCAGTTATTTTGTTTTAAAATTATATCAGTGACACAAATACTGAGATTTAAAATTGCTAAAGATAGTCTTTACAGGTATAACCGTATAGGTTAGACCTATATATACCTAAAGTCATCAATTACTGTTTACTTTATGATCACATGCTCTGCCATGATATCTTTTAATAAGCAAACATAAGAAATAATCAAGAGAAATTTGTATGTGGTGGGGCAAACACAGAAACAACTGGGCTTTTTTCACACTGGAGTGTGATGCAAGACCAAAAAATACATTTATTAGGAATGTGTTCTGGTTGTTTCACCTAGTTCCTTACTGTATGATAAGCAATTAAAAACAAGAACTTGTGATAATATATGAAACAAGTTTTGTCTTCTGATAAATCATTTTTAATTTGCAAAATTCTGTGTCCTTGTTTACTTGTGACATACTGAGGAAACAACTAAGGTGAGCAAATGTGAATATTAATTATTTAAATTATGGTTTATATAAAATACCAACCATGCAATATTTTTTGTTCAAGACACTGAGGAATATCAGTACCCATTAGTGTATTTCTATCTGAATTCTCATAAGTGCAATTAGTTGAATGTTTCCTTTTTTTGTCTTTTAAACTAAAAACATTTACAGAAATATGACTTTAGATGTAATAATAATTATGCATCCATTCATTTATTTAACTTATTATACTCTAATTTTGCATGAAAATTGTGTCAGACTAGTCTGATGCATGAGAAATGGTCTGCGATGGCCTAACTCCGAAAGTCCACCTTTCTAACATCCCCGGCAGAGACAAACACAGTTGCAACATTGCAGATATGCCTGTATCTGGAACTCAAGGACATCCTGAGAAAAAACAAGGGGGGAGCGCTGTGGGAAACAAAGAGATAGTTGCATAACCGTGGGAAGTAAAGGTATAATTGGAAAACTGTGGAAATTCCCCATAGATGGGTAAAGATGCACATGGGTGGCATAGTGCCCCCGTAGCTGCTCCTTCTGGCTGAGGTGGGCCCCCTGAGTCAGAATGAGTGTGCCCTTTTTAGTGTATAAAGTCTTGCACGTTGGGAGGTGGGGGGAGACAGGACAGACCACCAAGGACCACGTTGCCTCTGCGGGGATTCCGGCTGCGGTGGAGCCTTCCCTCCCTCCTCCCCACCCCCATGCCTTGCAATGACTGCTAGAGCTGGCCTCTTGCTCATCGCTTGGGGTTGGTAAGATAAACTCTAACCTTGTATCATTTGTAACCTTAACTCTGTGTGTGTGTGTGTTATAATTAATAAAATTCTGGCTTGGTACGCATTTTGCCTTCTGTTCTCAAATTGGAATCCCGAACTCTGGAAAAAAAATTTAGAAGAAAAATATTATCTTTAGTCTTTGAAGCTTCTTGTGCCATTCTTCACAGCATTCAACAGTAATCAATTCTGCAATTGGAATTTAATAACCTTCTAATAATTACTTTTCATATCCCATGAAAAATAAAAGAATACTGGCAATTCTAGTTCACAAGGTTTCTTTAAATGATATTTCTAATTTTCCAGTGACCTATTCCTCAAAATTCATAAAAATCTACCAACAAAACAAACCAAGAGAAGAAAGGAAAAAGATGGATAGAGAACCACCATCTTCTAGGAATATTTTAACCAGAAACTTCAACCTAGTACTGAAAATTCTTTCCCAGTGGCATTTTTTGTTGAAACTGATGTATTTCTACAGACAAAGAAAACAGAAGTTTTGATTGATAGGAAATTGCCTACTACATGTAAGTACAGTACTACTACTGAAGCAGTAAACATAAAGGAATTACATGCCTCATTCTGAGATCAGAAATGTTTCATACTCGAATATATCATATGTCATTGTCATATGGTATTACTGGAATAAATAAAAAATTGACTGGCAAGCTGAAAGTTTATGGTCCTTTTTTTCCCCTCTCTCGTTTACACTACTTTTCATGTATGAATCTGGATAATGTGAGATCAGAGATATATCCTTTCCTTAGGGGCTGTCCTCAAGCTCTGAAATTATTAGCAGCTGGAGAAGAACCGCAAAAATGACCTAGAAATAATGCAGAAGACACAAAAACTACTTCATAGGTGTCTGGAAAATAGAAGTCCTGTGATACTCATGAAAAGATAATACATAACAAGATGGTAAAAATGAAAACAGTTTTCAAGTGCATTATAAGTATCAAACTTTATTTTCACTGTTATAAACTGAAGTAGCACAGTGTCAAGACAGGGTTGTAGTTCATATATTTGAAAAGAGGGAATTTCAGGCTATCAAAAGACAATGCAATGAAGGTAAAAAATGTAATCCCTTGCAGTACCATTGACTATACAGACTTGCACAAACTGCCAAATCCTGAGTCACATTGTAATGAACAAAACTATGGATTTAATGTGGAGTTGTCTGTCATCTAGTAAAAAACCCAGAAATTTAAGCAGTGATTGCTGGATAAATTAGATACTTAAAAATAAGACGTAAGCTTACAAACCCACTCTCTGCCCTCATCATTTCATGTGGGAAATCTTTACTGACAAGAAAAAAGGATTTTACTCTGTGTCACTGAGTAAGTTTCTACAAGTCCAGGCTCTAGAGACAGCTAGTCCAAATTTCTTATATAATTTAAAACCAGAAATGAGGATGCCAATGGAATTATGAATATGCAGGAAGAAAAGAAATACAAAAATGGCTGTGCTAAATCAGACCAAAAATCCATTTAGGCCAGTATCTCCAGCAGGGAGATAGCACATGTCTCGGGAGAAGCAAAACAGGACAAGCTTATAGCAATATTCCTCCATTCTATTGTACCAGCCTTCATGGGTTCATAGCCCAGGGACTTCCAAATCCATCTGTGGTATTTTTGTATTTAAGAAAATGAAAACAGTTAAACTAATAGAGATATCTGAGAATGAACTCTCTGCCTAAGGAATCCCAAAGCAATTGTGATTAAGGTAAAAGGGATTTAGCATTTGTTTCTATCTATAATGTCCTGAATGTCTACATTGCTACCATTTTAAACCTAGTTCAGGTGTCATTAGAGTTCATTCATAAAAGTGACTTCAGGGAAGATGTGTTACAAATATATGACAATTATAGATACAGATTACATATTCTATAGTGCTTTGCTCTTCTAAAATATGCTTAAAGTAGAAAAACAATTGAAATATTGTCTTGTTTTAATGAGAAAAATTACAGTAACAATTACTTTGTAGAGTCAAGAACTGGTTTTCTGAGTTAGGTTATCTTGTGAAGAATCAATTATTTTCAAAGTTCTTCTCAGGACAACATTTTTGCCTGTCTGTAATGTTAATGCATGCTTAACTGATGATTAAATAAAGAAAACTGTTCTCTATGTACAGAGATTATGTAACTATGTAACACGCATGTGTAACTCAAGAAGGTTTTCTTCAGGTATAAGAGAACAAATAAAAAAAAATATTGAATTTTTTAAAAAAAAGAAATACAGAAGTATATATAGAATGGATTTCATAAAAATTGTGCTAGACTTGGGATATAACATACAGCAGTTTTGTATCTACAGTTTTTCTTAATTCATGTCTGTGTCACTGAAGTGGTTACAAGGAGACAAGCTTTTCTTTTCTTCTAAGAAACAATTCATTATAATATACAGGAATGTGATAAAGGTCTGGGGGTTTCTTTAAAAAAAATATTTTGTGCATTTAGTCCTGATTGAAAGTATTTACAATAGTTAATGTAAAGTAGAAGCTCATTTTATATTACTATAAAACACCTTATGCATTTTTTCAGCCAGATTGTTCAAACATTAAGGATGATTAGAGAAAAACAAGGGAGAACTTGGGTGAAAACTACAAAATTATAAGAGCTTATGTCTGGACTGTAAATCGAGACCACAAAACCTCAACAATGCTTAGGCAGAAAACTAAGCTTTCTATGACTCTCTGTAACTATGAATCCTACATCTGAATAGTAAAAATAATGCTATCAATACCTCACACATTGCAAAAGAAGATTTCTTGAAAACCTCTCTCAATTACAATCTTATTATTCCCCTATTATACCCAAGAACTAACATGGCATATTTCACCTGTTAATAATAGTTTCTGAAAGAACCTTAATGCTCTTTTAATGTATTTTCTTTCCTTCTGGTAAATGATGTAAAGGTCCGCTTCAGTAACATCATTAAGCATTTCTTTGATAAATGAGGGTGCCCTGGTTTAGTTTGAAAAACAAACAAAAAACCCAAACAAAAACAAACAAACAAAAACAAACACAAAAAAACCCCAACCCCCCAAAAAAAACAAAAGCCCTGGTATGTAGATATTACTGATTCTAGCGTATTCCGCATATTTTAAGACAAGAGTGCATAGAAGCAGGTAAATTCAATTTTCTTGCTTTTCTTTACTATTAAGTAGTTTAAATTGCAGAAATGCAAGCTGATTAACCAAATTATTTGCTGGGAAAATACTCTCATTCCTTTCAATACTGTGTAAAGAACGCAGTCAAACAAATAAGCAGTTGTATCAGTTGTAGAACTTTATATAGCCTGGTAGAGCAAAAGAAAACTCTCTAGACAACAGGTGGTGGGTGCTATGAGGATATAGCAATGAACATAAAGAGGATTGGTGAGCAACAATTAGTAAGAAAAGTACATTTTTTTCCCCATTTGGTACTTTGTTACTTATGCAACCACTTCAAGAGAAGTCATTGTCATACCAAAGTAATGTATTTCTTTCCTGAAGATGAGAGAAAGATCTTTGAAATTTTACAAGAAACAAATATATGTTTCTGTCAGAATGCAGATATGAAAAAGCAAATATGTCTGTACATATTCTGGAAAGAAGTTACAGGGTTACAGTTGTTACAGTAACAGAAGAAGTTACAGTAACAGAAGTTACAGAATCACAGGTGATGAAAAGTTGAGGAAAATGTGTATTTATTTTTCTGTTTAGGAGTATGACCCTGTGATTAGCCTATGTAAAACACTCTCATTAAGTAGTCAGAATATTTGATGGGAATCCTAGTTAGATTTTTGAGGTATATATCCAGCAATTGAGAGTTAGGCACACCTGAACCAAGCTAAACCTTTCAGGGATAGAGACAGAGTAGCCTCAGTACATGATAATCTTTCCATGTTGTGTTATCAGCCTCTGATCCCAACAAAAACCCTAAACTTGCTAGTTTTCCAGGTTTTAGCCCTCCTGGTGTTTCCTAGTCCTAGACTGTGCATCTTCTGTGACCTCTCATAAGAATCTCCAGTGCTATATATGAACACGGTGGGTTTGTCTTAACTTACAAACAACATTAAGGTAAAATAAATAAGACAAGACAATACAACTAGTCCTTGCTTGATTTTATGGAATAATTATGTAAGGCAAATTTCACAGCCACATAGTATCTGTTAACCAGTTTATTATGTTAACTCATGAAAAGTTGGCATGATACTTGAACATAACTCATCCCCATCCATATTAATTGCAAAGCTGAAATCAATTTCGTATCAGTTTGCACACTCTGCAACAACTAGATTTTTTAACTATCCAGATTTCTTGTGGTGACCAGACTAGTTACATTTCCACGCAAGACACCTATAACCTCTCAGCTGAAATCTAAATGGGTGCAAATTGCACATGGAGCAACTGTAAGGTATAAATTTGATAGGGTATAATGGCTTAACTTACACCTTACACATTTCAGCACCTGGTTATTCCAAGATAGATTCCTGAGTATTCCTTGATATAAGTGGGTGTAAGTAACTCTAAAGCTTAAGTATACTTAATAAGTACACAATTGTTTATCTTATGCATAAGCAACAAATTGTCCCTGATGGCCAAAAGTCAGTTTGCTACACTACTGTATCTGATAAAACAATATAAATGAGAATAAGGGAGTGAGGGTGTGAGTGTGTGGCATAATCAAGCAGGGCAAAAGTACTAATCTTGTTGTTTCTTAAATAAATCCCAGTATCCAGATCTGCTACAGGTTCTCATTTGTTCTGTCTCATCTATGGCAGCTTCTCAAGTATTTTACCAAATAATTTCTATTTATCACAACAAGTTTCTAGCCCAGACAGAAATGTGGTCTCTTCCTCAAAAGAGAGTAAGAAGCACAAAAATGATCCAGTTATTTTTCCCATATATACTGATCTCATGGTGTGTATGTCATAGACCTTCTCAGCTAATGCAGAAGAACAGTGTGATTCTACTTACAGTTTCCTATTTAATAACTCACTTAGGAAAAAGAGGAATGACTATGTAGGAATACCAGTGAAATTACTAGAGAAATTATTTTGCTATAAAAGAAGACCAGTAAAATAGCAAAATGAGAAAATATGTGTAATATTCCATCTCTTTCATTATTTGGTTATAATCTTGTATATGATTAGAAACATTAAAAGGAAACTAGAAGCAGAGCCAAAGATACCTAAATTATATCCTGATTTCCTTAGAACTGGACACACGCTGGTATTCCGAAGGCTTTTTCAATACACTCTTTCTTCCTACACAACTCTGACTGTGTTTTGACTCTGATAGTAACCAAAGCAAGGACCGTTCCTGCTTTCAATAACAATGGACTCTTCATGGCTTCGATGCTCATGTGTATAATGGGGTTGAACTCACTCCACCATTTGTTGCCAGTTCATTTCCTTCCTTGGGCTTGAATTATTTACTCCAGGATATTAAGCCAGGGTGCTTGACTTATGCTCAATTTATATTGCATGAGTATTCTTACTAGAATTTAGTGATCGAGTCTTCTGTTAAGTTTACAATGGTTAGTTTACTACTTAGGTGTGAAGGAAAATAAGGCTACTCACTTTGCCTTCCTTGGTCCACTGTCACAGTACCTCATATTCCTGTGAAAAATCCTTGTGCTCTTGTAAAGGTGGGTTTTCCTTAAAGGTTAAATGTTCCTTTTCCTGACACATTTTCTATAAGAAGAATGTTACAGTGGCTTAATGATTCTAGTTCAGCTTTGCAACAGGGAAAGTTTAGGCAGGTGTCTCAGGAGAAAATCCTTTAAAAATATGCTTACAGAAATGTTATACTAAGTGTTGAAAATTGGTTAAATTACTTGCAGTAGGTGGGGGTACATAATTCTGTTGCTTCTTTTCCAAATCCTATGACTCATGTTCACCTTCATAAAAGTTATTTTTGCTTTGGGAACCACTGCAGTTCATCTTACTTCTTCCACTACTTTATAAGCACTTAGTAGTAAATCACCTGGATCCAGCTACCTGATTGTATTGGTTCATCAACCTCTTTTTTTGCAATGTTAAATCATTTGTAAAGTTAAAAAAAAATATGAGGGAAATTATGGTGAATTCATGAACATATAACTAAATTAACTCAAAGAAAGTAATTAAGCTGGTAAAGGTGAGTGATATATATTTATTTTAAATTGGTTTTGTCAGAATATTCTGTTAAATTAAATACAAAAGTTACAATTTAATGACATGATTTCATTCTGTCTATTTAAATTACTTGATCCATGAATTATTTAATGTAGAGATTATTTAGCTTGAAATGAATATGCTATTAAATCCATCTCTCTAAATTGATTTGTATAGCAAGTTCAGTATTTTGAATGGGCTGCAGTCAAGTATATCAGGAACAAACACATGTAAAGAGACTGCTCCCTCACCTCTCAAAGCCTCACTGGAAGCAATACCTACCTGCTGCTACACCATTTTCCAGAACTGAAGCCATTCCTATTAGGGAACTGGGCAACTTGGAGACAGAGTTTGACCCATTATATTTGCACCTTCTACCTGCTGCCTCTTAAGTATATCATTAAGCTGTCTGCAGCTTTTGTTTTGCAAAAGTGCATTCATCCAATGTGTGAAGGAGGAGGGGAACCCTCAGATCATTCATTTTAGTCTTCAATTTTCCCATTAGGAAGTACTTGGAAAGGAAATTAAATTGATGTTGTACTGATGTTTTATTGCAGGAAGGAACAGAATTTAAACAGAGAAAAGTACAATTTTAATTTTACACAGTTCACTAACAGCATTTTCATATGTTCTGTCTGTAGGTGTTGTAGTAAAGATGACTGTGGTTTGTTTTCTAATAAGGAGAAAATACAAAGCTTGTTTTCATTTTTAATTTATTATTTCAATGTTTTTTCTGTATAATAAAAAGGAGTTTTCTAATAAATTTGTATTGTTATTTTAAAGAAATCCACATCTAAACTTTTAAAATCTTCAAAGCTGTTTGCGTATGACACTCTAATATATATCTAACCATATCTTTAAATATATTGGCACACAATGACACATTTATGGTAATAGTACAAAGTGTTTATTATGTATTTTTAAATCATGTAAGTAGTTTTCCAAAGTCATCTACTATAGAACTATCACTATTTGTTGCTTTCAATCAACCCTTTAGTGCTGGCAAGTTAGGAACTCTTGCAGTTCATGCTACTATATTTTGCATTACTGTCTCGTATAAGGAGATCTTGACATGTGGATCAAAAATGTTAATTAAATAAATAATACACACCATTGACTTGCATTAGACTTGTATTATTTCTGTGACATGCTAGTAGCCATTTATTTAACCTCTGGGTTAAAAATATAGTATTTTCCTTGGATAGGAAAGAAAACTGTTGATGTTTGGAACTGCTATCTAAGAGATATGGAATGCATAAACACATTGTTATAATTTAAATATAACTAAATGAAAATATTTTTGTTTTTGTCTGAAGAGTTATTGCATTGTTTTCTGTGAGACAATTCCGCATAAATCTTTAGGAAGGGAGCTGATGCTTGCTCTTTTTTCATTACTTAGTACTTTGGACTTAACTTTACTAGATACCATATGCTATTCGATGACTGTTTTTTTCCAGAGTCTTGTTTACTTCTGATTCCAGGGGTTCACATTTACACACAGGGAAGAGAAAAGTACTTGCATAGTTGTAAGTATTTGTTAGTTCACATTTTCAGAAAAGAAAGCATCTGGAATTACATATAATTATTTCTGCAAGAACATAATGTAATTATTTCTACACTCCAAAAGACATTGCAGGGGCTCAAATCCATACCACTTAAACCATTTTTTTCTGATGATCTAATCTGTCTGTTACCAAGTTGGTCACATCTAGCGCTGTTATAGAGGTGAGGATCATTAAAAGGAAAAAATCCACAATCATTAAATTAAAAGTTTAAAATTTCATAAAGAGAATCTTGTGGCACCATAACTTTAGTGAACAGTAATTACTATACACTTTCAATAAAAATGAAGAAAACCTGACTAGAAGTCTTACATACACAATAATATGACAAAGTACAGGTATATTGGTGCTGCTTAGCCAGTTTTTCAGTTTAAATTTTGCTTGTTTTTACTGAAAATAACATGACAAAATGAAAGAAAAGTACCTATTAGTTTTGGAAGTGTTTCTTCAGTCATTGTTTTTCCTTTATGGCTTATTCTTTCTTGATGGCAAAATGAGAAACGTAAAAACAAAAAGATATGAAAATGAAGAGGAGAAGGAAAGCAAAACACTTCTGCTCCCCCAAAAGTTAATTCCTTCCCAAGTTTTTTGTTACACCCATTTTTCTTTTCCAAACTTGTCCAAACCAGTCAGTGTGATGTTCTTAAAATCTCAGCAATAAAATCACTTCAACATTTTTTCTCCTATTTCCTTTCAATTTTTTCTTTATATCACCATCCTAAACAGAAGTGAGTGAATGGCCTGATGAATGGGTAGGTAGAAGAGCAGTTTCTAGTGAAGATGGATGTGGTGTTACTGCTGTGTAACAGAGCATTAAACTTTATATATAACATTGGCTCAAGCCAAGACATTATCTGCAGCCTATAGAGGTGTGCAGTGATGAGCAGAAGGTAAGTAAAAGATTTAGTTAAACACCAAAAAAAAAATAGCATTCAGACACATGTATTTGAATACTGAATGCAGCAGAACAATCACAGAATATTGTCTTTAATTTTGGCCTGCTGTACCTGTTCTAGTTTGTATTAGCTACCCACATACGGGATATGAGTAATACTCTAGTATTATTCAATTTGTCTTTGTATTTTGCCCATGTACTATGATTTAGTACTGCATAAACAGAGAAAACAGGCTAAAATATTCTTTTATTAAATAAATACGAAGTTTATTTTAAAAGTGTTCTTTACTGAGCCGTCTAGTCTGCACTTTTATGATATCAAGTGTGCTCATTTAACTAGAAAAAACCTTCTGTCTCAGTTTAGAATAGCCAGGGCAAGCCACAACTCAGAGAGAGTTTGCTTCTGTTACTCCCCTCCACCCCCCTCAGGAAATGGAAAGGGAATAAGGAAGAAAAGCTAGAAAAGGTGGGGGAAAAAAAGAACATATATACAAATAGATACATCCCGACTCCGACGACTGCTGACACAAGCTCCTGAAAAGTCCTCCACTGCAAAAGCTGATAGGGAAAAAGAGTCCAAAGCACCCCCAGCACCCGATTCAGTCAGATCCCACAGAGCCCGTGGCGAGCTGGTAACAAAAGGCAGGGCCTGTCCTCCAGGCTGGCTCCACGTGGCGATCAGGAATGAACAGAAAGGAAAGAGAGGGAGGAACTTCTGTCCTCCTGGTTTTATAGAGCTTGGCAGGAAATGGGAGGGAATACCGACACTCCAGACTCCTTTTCACAAAGGGTCCTAAACTCCACCCCTCCTTCTTTGCAGCAAAGCCGTAAGATTTTGCCTGTCCCCTCAAACTATAACACATCTTCAATCATTAGTATTCCTAGATTAAATAGATTGTGCAAAATTGGCAAAATTACTTTCAGATTCTTCTTTTCTGGATAGTTCTTCCTGTACAAACCAAAGCAGGAGGAGCAAGAGACCTTGAAATAGGAGAGATGTTGTTGGGTATAGCTATATCAGCACTAAAACATTAACAGCAGGCAGTCTGGAGAAGATGAGTTAAACATCATTATGAACCAAAACTGAGAATCAATGCTAAGTAAGAAGAAAAACTTTAAACTTAAAAAATAAATTAATAATCATGAGAACAATGTGAAATCTCTCCTGGTTTTATGCTGATTTTTAGCATCAGCTATCATTGAACAAGCATGTAATACTTACTTCTTTACACTCTGAAGGAATCTGCTTGAGGTCAGGTGACTGCCCAAATATTTCTCTCTTTGTCAATAAGATAAATAAAAAAGTCCCAATGCCCTAAAGAAACAGTGCATTTTATTGGGTTTCACTAAGAACTGTGTTATCATACATGCCTTCACATTGTTCCTACTTTCAGTCTTTTGCTTAAAATATTAAAATAAATCCACTTTCTCCATAAACAGATAGGTATTACAGGCTGCTTTGTGGTACTGATAAGTCGTGAAGAAAGTTGAATAAAATGTTAATACTCATTTTGACAAATCACATTTTTGTTTGAACACTATTAATTCTTTTATTTTCATTTTTCTGTGAACATACATGTTTTCTCCTTTTCTCTCTCTGAAGTACTTGTGAAAGTCTGATAAAGACCACTACATGGTGTTCCAGAATCTTTTATAAAGACCACAAAGTAAAACAGTACTGTGTTATGTAAATGTACATTGTCCACCACATGTTTCAGGGATTATGATTTATTGTCATCTAAAGCTGAAATGAAAAGAGATGCGTGAGCAGTGTGTGCATAGCTGTGGATACCACCCCAGCTAGACAGGTGTCTTATTCCTTACATTACTCATTATGATTGTCATTAAATGGCTGCATATCCCCACATTAAATCTGGGGTAATAGTCTCCCCTAGCTTGCAGGATGTATGTTTTCTCCCTTGTTTTTTGCCTATCTAGAAACTCAGGGATTTTTGTTTGAAGTCTCTCATATGAATTGAGAGATCTTAACTTCTGTTTTGACTTGAATAGGCAGTGAATTTAGCCTCATGTTTACAGATGTAAACGTTTTGTCCAATACACAAGGAAAAAGTCATTAGACAAAGACCAAGTCTGACTTTTCCATACTCCCCCTCACTAAAAGTTGAACTGCTGCATGAATGTACATGACTGTACATGAGCATCTCTTCCAATCCTTTCTATATTCACAAGACCTCCTGGGGGCAGAAGGGGGACTATTACACCATTTGAAAACGTGCATGGAATAGTGGGTCAGTATTTACTATGGGGTTAATGACATAGAAGTCACATAATAGACCATTGCTCACCAAAGACTGTTGAACCTTCGTTTATCAGGCTGTTGTGGAAGTCTGTCCTTTGCAAACCACTGGTATGAACACTAAGACCTTTTTCAGACCTTTGTGCATATTCTCCATACAGCAACCATTTCTATAGGTTTCCCTATTTTTAGGTGTTTTTTCAAGCTTCTTCTAAGATTTGTAATTTATTGAGAAGCCTCTCAGTATACCCTAGTTTTCTCAAATAAAAGGCAATTTCCACAGCATTATTATTCTGGCATTGTATTTTTTTTTCCCTGGCCTGTTAGTGTTTGGAATTCTGCAGTACTTTCAAGTATTTCTATTGTGACAGCTGTTTAGTTAGGACATATCTACATGACCAAACCCTGTCTTTGTTATGAGTTCAAACTACATGAGCCAAGTTCATTCAGAAGGTGGATAGTCATGTTAACACAGTATGGCTTATAGAACCAAGTGCTTCTGAAAAGTTAATTAGTTGCTATTGTGACACTTCTGCAATTTTCACAAGGGTTTTGGGTATCCAAGGGATCTTACTCACTTGTCAGCCTACCCAGGAAAATGTTAACAGCAGTTTGTAATTCATCTGTTAGGCTATTATTCTTCATCTTCAGTCCACTTGTACCTGTATATGAAGTGACATACAATGAAAGATAAAATGTGTGGATGACTTTTTCTGCAGCTGAAGTACTGTTCACAGTCCTCCATATAGTAACCCCCTGACATAGTATTTGCCCAATATCCTATTTCCCTTATATTTTCAGAACTATCAAAACAATCTGCTGATTTATTTAGGAGCTCTGGAGATGTCTTTGGGAGCAAGATTTATCACATCTGCATTTTCCATGAGAGATCTACCTACCTACCACTGGTCCTTTTGTCTAGAGTCAGTATTAGGTAAGGGAGGAAAAAAGAGGCAGTTCTGCACCACAGTTTGCAGTATCATAAGGTAGCTATTTAAAATAGGCCAGGTGAGCCTAGAAGAATTGTTTCTCCCATTTATTAAAACATGAATTCTAAACAGCTGGCTCAGAGATGAATCTATTCTGTAGCTACCTAAATTGAGGTAGCCAAACTTCCTTGGGCTGGGAGAGTTAGATTTCATATGATTTTGGCAAGGTATATTTTGCTACCTGTGCCACATATTATCAGACAAATGTTCAATTATTCTCTTCCTTTTCTTTTTTCTTTATCTTTAGAGTTTGAGCTTGACTTACTCAGCTTAATTTATCTATTCAGCTTTACTTATGTTGTTGTTTTTCCCCTTACATCTTTTCCTTTTTTTTTATTTTTTCTTTTTGCTTGTTGTGTTGGTCTGTTTCATTACAGTAGATATAAGCCATATATAGAAATTTTGAAAGTAGTCCATTATCATTGCATGATTTGGACGTGTCTTAGGGTACTTCCTTCTTGTGACTTAATTCTATAAATTTTGATTCAAAGTTTCTTGTACT
Organism: Aegotheles bennettii; assembly: GCA_013398125.1. Lineage (NCBI taxonomy): Eukaryota > Metazoa > Chordata > Aves > Caprimulgiformes > Aegothelidae > Aegotheles > Aegotheles bennettii. Next base: position 69,871 of record VZRW01010746.1, read on the forward strand.
TTCCCTATTTTTGTTATTATTATTTTAATGTAAAGTCTTCAATTCTATTTAATCTTTTTTCATTCCTATTGCTAATGTAATTGTGATCAATAGTACACTAATCCCATTTGGCATTTATGTCACCCATTCTTTCCTTTAAAGTGAACCTGGACTGTTTTAAGCCAAGTTTCCTTCAAGATACAACACATATGTAAAATCCTAACTCTATCCAATGTACTCAGAGATATCATTTTATTATTCCTTTCTGCTGCATTTTAGGTCTTTTTAATGTCCCTGTCATTCCATATTTCTTCTGGAGCTTTGTGGAGTTAATTTTTCATTCCTCACTCATATCCACACATACATACTATAAACCCATCATATTTAGGATTCTCTGGGATTTTTTTCTTCCTATTTTTGATAACAATGTGATATCTAGTTTTCATTGGGGTAATCTAACAGATTTTGCAAATAAAATGTTTTTTTTACTCTCCAGTTTTCTTCTCTGCCGTTAGAAAGCTGTAAATTTAGAACCAATAAAAGCAAATGCTCCTTTATGAAGCATATAATCAACCTGTGAAATTCACTCTCACAGGAGGCCATCAGGTCAAATACCTTGGTTGAATGTTTAAAAGAAGTGGGTTAATTTTCTGAACATTAACAACACTCGTATCTATGCATGACAAAATAAGTAATAAGGGTAAACAAAAAATCATGCTTCACAGCATAAATTTATTATATGCAGGTGTCAGGATGGATTCCTACATTCCACATAGAACTGTGTAATTGCTAAGGGTTTTTTTATAAGGATATGAAGCAGTTAGAAATGGGTTTTTTAGTTGCATTTTTGGGTTTGAATTTATTTGTTTGGTTTTAATTTGTTTTCATCTGCTCTAAATATTTTTATGTTTCTTTCTTTCAGCATAAGAATATTGTAGCAAATGGTAAGGTAAGGCAGCCCCAGCTCGCTCAGAGATTTAATGCAGGAAAGAGGCTGTCTTGTACTCTTGTCTATGCAGACAGTGAATACTACAGAGGGAGGAGATCTCTGTTAGTGAGCAGTTACAGTATCTTTGTCAGGTCTGCCTTTAATTCTCACCTACATTTCCATGCCACTTGACAGCAGTCAAGCAAGTGATGTGCTGCCATCAGTGCTATTAAATTTGTATATTTCCCAGCTTTAATCTTTCAGTTATCTTTCTTTTTCTCTAGTTTTTCTTCCTCATCTTCTACCTAAATTGTATGGGGTTTTTTTTAGACTAGAATCATCTTACTATTATGTGTGAATGCAGTAAGTAACAGACTAGAGTCCTGATGATTCTAAGTTAATATTCTAACTTAACCAAAGCAACCAACACTGTATTGTGGATCTTTGCACAAATCCTTTGCCTAATTAGTCTTTCTCTTGGAAAACTGCTACCTCTAAAAAAATGTTTTCCTATCTGACAAGGGCCTTCTACATAACCATGTAATTTGCCAAGTTTTTCCATTCTTAGCTCATAGTTTTGCTTCTTTCCAAATATTGGTCTACCTAAACCACCTCAAGCTTTCAGACAAATTATTTTCTTCACCTTTGAATCAAAAATATGTGAGAACCTTGAATAAGTTCAAGATAAGTAAATTTAGGTTTAAAAATTTTAAAAAAATGTGCATATTGCTGTTCACACTGCTGCCTAGCAGTCAAAGCCAGCACATTTCTTCTGATCTATAACCGTGGTTTATCCTAAATTTCTACAGATTTCTACAGCGATGTGAAGAGGAACAACCTCGACCTCAATGAGATGAGATTCTAGGCACCTTTAGATAATCTCATGTCAGGGTTTAAGTCAATTCTGACAGTCAATTAATCTGGGTTGCCAGTTCCCGTATAACTCTTGGAAAATTCTTCTCAGATTTTTAACAGGAGTATTTATGAGACCCAGAGAAAAGAGACTGTGTCAGCTGGACCTCCCATTAAACTCTGGGGGAATAATTTGGCTGATGTGAAGCTAAAATACAGAGACATCATGAACATAGTACAGTAGGTATGCAATTAACTCCATTAATTCAGAACAGAAGTAATTTTGTTTTCCATATATTACTGTCTACAATATTTCTGTCTAAATATAAGCTGGTTCGGCTGATGGGAAGTTACAAGTTATATAATTTGTTAAACAATAGCTTTGTACATAAAGTCACTGGCTAATAACTAGTCATCCACAAGATAAACTAAAGTAATTTGTATAATAAGCTAACTTTTGGCCCCTTGATGCAAAAAAAAAAGAGAGGAAGGGGAGAGTTACTATCTACATTACAGGTTCACTATGTGTATAAACCCATTTTTCTAAAAAAATTATGTTCTTTGGGCTTAGACATTTAAGAAGTTGTTGTCTGGTGTTTAATTGTAAAAGCATATCCTGAGGAACTCCTTAGACATGTGCTTCAGTATTTAATATTTCAGCTGAGATCTGAGAGATCATGCATCATCTAACAAACTATGTGATCCAAATACAATAATTAATATGTAATATGACTTGTAAAACATAAATGAACAGGAACCAGACGGAGGAACTTGCCAACCTTTGAACAAGGCTAACCTATTTATGTAACAAATGCCTGCAATATTTTTCATGAGTCATTCCTTCCACTCAGCCTGAGAATACAGAATAACATTTGTTGTTCTGTACCCGAGGTCATTACCCCCATGTTACTGTGTTCCACTTTTATACAGTCAGATTCAGACTGGTTTCAGCCAGAAGGTGCAAATTTCCACAAGTTTTTGAGTTTGCTGTCATCACCAGTACATCAGATAGACATGGGATGCATATTCTTGCAGAGGATGCAGCTAATGTTGGCAATTCACCAGCAGTAGGAAGGATGAGTTTCTACAGAGCAGAAGGGGGACCTTGAAGAAAGACAGGATAGATGACAGCTCATGAACCATGTGGTATAACTAATTGCTGGGATGTAGTATGCTATTGATGGCTAAAGAATTTGAAAGTCTTGGTTTAATTTATTACTTAGAAAAAATGCATACACACACATACAGATGCACATACACATATATATTTGCAGATAATATATTCTTAAGATAAAATCATTATAAAGGCTACATTTTCAAGTATTGAATGCAAACACTTGATATCAGTCATTATTTGGCTAGTTGAATGACAAATCTGGTTAAAATAGTGATTTCTTTTTCCTACTCTTATGCTGACTCACCACTTTTCCTCCATGTATAGAATGCTTCAAAAATGCTATGAAAAATTAACATCAAATTGAGCTTGTTTTATTGTTGTCTTAATTTAGCTAAAACCAGAAACATTCCACTGAAATAATTAAAAAAAGGGTAATGGAAAAGAGAAGTGGATTTTTTAAGATTTTAATCACTTTTCCCAAGAATTAGGTGTTTACATGTTTGAGTTTGTCTTGTCCTGATGAAAAATTTCAGGACTTGAATTGCAGGAGAAGTTAAGAACCCGTAAATCATTATATTAACAAAGGAATCCATTAAATAGAGAAAATAAATTTAAATAATCTGACTCCTAGAAGCAATTAATTTTTACAACACATATTAAAAGGTAGCAAAACAGTTATCTGTTTGCTTCATAACCTCTCTTTGGACACCCTGATAATGTTAATAAAATATTGTCTGCAGTTAACATCCAGCTCTAGTTTATTAGGTGAAAAAGACATATTTGCTTTTAATGCTGGATTGGGATGTTCATTTTTAAATTTCACCTGCTTCAAGATTCTTATAACATTACTCATTCTCAGGAGGCTCTCTGTATATAGGGAATCCAGATGAAATCAACAATGTTACCCAAACTGATAAAAAGCTATATTAGAATCCAGATGATGTAATTCAATATACAAGTCTAGTATGAAATTTTCATTGTATTACAATCTTCCACTGTTCTTAGTTGCCAGTCTAACTTACAGCACACACTGAATGCACATAAAGCGGTATGCTACTAAATGCTTATATTTCATATATTGAAACACAAGAAACTGATATTACAGAGATCTCTGTCATCTCAAATGAAGTCATCTGAGAACAGTAGCAGACCAGGAGAGAATAATTACAAAATTCCCTGTAAATCTATTGAAAGTGTTAGTAGTGCCAAAGATCTGATTTTCCATTCTCATCTGTTTAATTTTTATGCTTAAGGAAAAATATTTAGTGAGAGGCTGAAGTGCATTTGGTAAATCAATACTCCATTGATGTTGATATTTGTCAGCATTTTCTTTAGCTGACAATTTATAGGGTGCCAGAAGCATTTATAAAATACTTAACTCTTTGTCATATCTCAATTTGCTCTATGCAGAAAATACTTATACTTTATTACACTGTATTTTTAACAAAATCATATTAGATAATTTATAAGTGTGCTTAAAACAGAGTTATAGTACCACTAGGAGTTATTAGGCAAATGTTACTTGGTTTAAAATCTTAATAAACTAGTTTTGAAACCTACTCTTCCTAAACAAACAAACAAAAGTACCACTTTTTAGCTAGTACAACATTACTTGTAAGAGCTGAATTAATTTCTGCCTTTTAATCTGGACTCTTTTTTTAATGACATAAAAAAAATTGAAAATGTGGTTTCTTTGAAGCTGAATATTTGTTACTGATGAAATTAAATCTGAGTTCTTGCTAAGTTTTTCCAAGATCTGCTAAGAAAAAGACTTGGAACAAGAAATTGTCCTTCCAGTTGTACTTCTGTGATAAAAATATACACTACAACCTTTTTAATAAAGAAATGCAATTTGCAACCCATAACTGATAAAAGGGGCTAAAATACCTGACTAAAAATAATGTCTAGCTCTTAGATAGTGTCTTTTATTGAAAGCTTAAGAAGAGCTAATGCCTTTTTCAGGTATTGTGAATCTAATATAGATAAAGATGAAGCCAATTCTTCAAGTCAGGGTATAGGCTATGGCAGATTTAGCTGCAGAAGACCAGCTCATGACTGGTGGCACAAAGTTCAGATGGAGACCAGTCCCTAGTGGCGTACCCCTGGGGTCGATACTGAGGTCAATACTGTTTAACATCTTCAATAATGACCTGGGTGATGGGACAGAGTGCACCTTATGCAGATTTGCAGATGATATAAAATTGAAAGAAGTGGCCATGACATCAAATAGATGGATGTGCTCCTGTTCCTATCCAGAGTACTATGTCCAGTTCTGGCCCCTCCAGTACAAGAAGATAACATACTGGAGCAATTCCAGTAAAGAACCATGAAGACGATTAATGGATTACAGCTGAGGCTGAGAGAGCTGGGACTGCTCAGCCTAGAGAAGAAAAGATTCAGGGGAGGTCTTACTAATGTGTATACGTACCTGATGGGAGGAATGAAGAAAAGGGATCCAGACTCTTAACAGTAGTGACCACTGACATCACAAGAGGCAATGGCCACAAATCGAAATACAAGAAATTCCATTTAAACAAGTGAAAAAACTAATTTAAGGGTGTTTGAACACCAGAACAAGTTGCCCAGAGTGGTTGTGGAGATCCTTGGAGATACTGAAAACCCTACTGGGCACAGTCCTGAGAAACCTGCTTTAGGAGATCCTGCCTGAGCAGTGAGGTTAGACCAAATGGTCTTCAAGGGTCCCTTCCAATCTCAACAAGTCTGTGAATCCCAGCCCTCTGACATCTGCCCTGAGTACATGACCACAAACAACAAGCTTACTTTCTACTTTATTACTCTAGTGACCAACAGTTTTACATCAATGAATATACACTGGTGTAAAACTGAAGTAATGCTGTGATAAAGTATTTGGCAATGTAAAGCAATGTTCCAAATACAGTGAAAGATTATTTTAAGTTCAAAAGAGATATGTTTGCTGCTAAGGTAGTGAAAAGAGATCAACTGTTACAGAGCTGTAGTGTACTAATTAAAAAAATAGCCACAGAAATATCAATATTATCTAAAAGCATTTGTTTTACAAGGGTTTTGACATGCTTCGTGAGGAAACAAAGAACATTTAATATTTTATCCATGGATTAGTATAATACATTTCTAAGTAAAATCAATATTGGGTTTTTATTAAGAACAACATTGTCCTTCCCAGCAGAGAAACAAAATGCACCATAAAAAAGGAACTGCAGAATTAGAAAAGAAATTGATAGCTAGTGTCAAAATATAACACTACAGACAACATAAATAGTTTTTATTCATATGTATTTAGTTGTGTGTCTGTTTTTTGTTGTTTTTTTGTATGTTGTCTTTCTTTTTATGTATTTCTGGGTCTTTCTTTCTTTCAGCAAAGAATTGGTCCTAAAACCATCTCGGGGCTTAATTTACAGATGACAATACTTGCATTTGTATAAACCATTTGGTGAGGTCCCTGAAACAAACACACCCCAATGAAGAGGGTAGAGTACAGGGGCACACATAAGAAGGTTGTTTGAGAGAGACAATTAATACAATGGAGAATCAATACCTTTACTATGGGCAACTGAGCATGTGGGTTTTGTAGAAGTGCTATCTCAAAGGGCAGGGATATTCAGGCTGATCTAAAAGAATGATTATGAAAGACGGGGAAAGCTTTTGTGGTCATTCCCACTCCATCTGCTCTGCAAGCCTGCTGCTTTACAAAGGTTCAGTTGTTAATATGGAAACGAAAGTGAATAGGGATTATAAAAATCATTCTGAACAATGTAAGGAAAAATGGGAAGGAAAAAGGTGAAACAAATGCCTTCTCAAAACACATCTCTTGAAATATGTATGAAATTAAAGGACTTGGTTAGCAAAATTGGAAATTGCAGATGAGAACATCACATTGCTTTTTGGTTGTACCTGGAAAAGCTGAGGAGTTACATAGAAGAAGATAATCTGTTTAGGTTAGTGAAAGATCATTAGAAAAACATTGTTATAGAATGAGAGAAAAAGATCAACAGAAAATTCAGTGTCTACTATTATCAACAGTTAACTCAGAAAACCTATGCAGTAAACTCCAAAAGATACTTGTTTGTTGTTGATTTAGGGTATAACTGACTGTTTTTGCATTTCTAATAAAACCTGTAGTTTATTAGAGGTGGCTCATTTTTGACATAACAAATAAACACGTGACAAAGAACATTAAGCCTTTTTAAAGATGATCACTATTCAACATTCGAGATCATGTTTGCTTTCTTTTTTTAACCATTCATCAAGACGTAGTGCCAGAACAGACTTGATTTCTGTTTGTCCAAAACAACCGGTCCATCCAAAGAACTGTACTTCCTTGACAAACTGTTGTTTCCTCAAACCCAGTTACAGTAAACTGTCTTTTGAATGTAGATAATTAAAGAGAAAGGTTGTGATTAATTGTAGTCCCTCCTGCCCCCTGGCTTTGTGAAATGAGATTCGGAAAAAAATTATTTCCAAATGGGACTTCCCTCATTTTTAGTCCCCTAACGGAAGGTGAGAAAGATGTGGTTATTGCTGTCATGATATCTCTCCTGGCATCCAGCTTAAAATCCTACCATTTAGAGAAAAAAAAAGAAAAAAAAAAAAAAGAAAAAAAAAGAAAGAAAATGCTCCCTGCCCCACAGACACAAAAAAATCTATACAAAGTAATTACTCCTGCCATTCCAAATGATAAACATTTGAGTTTTGGCTATCTAAATCTTTACCTTCGTACCCACTTCGGGAAGTCCAAAAGACTCTGTGGTGCCCAAACCCTGTAAAGGGATGGTTCTTTCACATTAGTCCAGCAAGAAAAGTTCATGCTCCACCATGCAATTCTCTGCTTCAGCTCTGGGGTGTTCATTCTTCTTCAACTGATTCAGTATCTTTAGCATTGTGAAATAAGGTCTTCATGACTTCTGTAAATTCCTCTCTACCCTGTCCTGTGGATTAATTCCACACAGAGCATGCAAAAATCAAAACAAAACATGAAATAAAAGAGGACTTGTATGAAAATTCTTTATCCTATGACCACAACATTTACTCACTCTCTGACAGAATTTTTTTGGGTGTGTGTAAGTGTTCTCTTAGAGAAAATAGTACAGTGTGACCCTTTCTTGACAAGGTTCTTTCTATGTATTCCCTTTGTCCTTTCTCTGCAATAATATTGCTTAATTATCATTTAACTAGAGATTACACTTCAGCTAATGCAACAAAAGTCAGCAGATGGCTTTATAGGCATGAAACACTGTAATTCATATATACTAAAGTAATGAGAGCTCAGTTCCTGAATTTATTTTTTTTTTCTGTTCTCTCTTTTCTCATTCTGGTTAGGGGAACAATAACTTTTTTTTTCTCAGTTTTCAAACTCATTGGCTGGATTGTCTCTCAAGGTAACAATTTGAGGTCTTAACCAAGACTGAACCACATTTTATGTCTTAATATATTGTATATGAGGAAAAAACCTTTGATATGAAAAGTTTACAGCCTAAATAATTAAGACAAAGACTTTAAAGAAAACAGGAATAAAAAAGGGAAGAGGTTTCATAAAATCACATTAACTTTCAAAGCTCAGCTTTCCTACAAGATTAAGAGACATCATATGTGACCTGAAGAAACAACCACTTATGTGTCACTATCAAGGTCTCACAGAATATAGTGAAAAGCTCTTGAGTTCTTGAATCTCTGTAGAGAAAACAAGCAGGGAGGCTGAGGGAGAAGTAGGTGTGTCAAGGAAATGGTCAGGGAAAAACTGACACCAAGATCTTCCCTGGAACTTCCTCAGAGGATTTCGGCACCAAAAACAAATGGTAAGAGTCTTTAAAACTTTGAAAAATGTATTTGTGACAAACAGCTCCTATAGTACACTTTCCCATACTGACAAATACTTGCCATAAGCTTCATCTTTCAAATCTGTTTCTTCTGAAGATGCCACAGGATGCTAAAATTTTACATTTTAAAGGGTATAAGGGGAGAGTGAACATGTTCAAGAAAGACAACTCCTGTAATATTTAGCAAATACAAGAAACAAATGTTCTCAAAATCCTGAAACACTAATTGTCAGTGGCAATATATAGAGAAATATAGACCAATACTACAAATCTGGGGAGAAACATTGTCAAAGAGGTACCAAACTCAGCCATAGAAGCACAGAGAACTTGGCTCTGGGGAGATGCTAAATTAGAAATGAGACCTTTAAGTCTGATTTTCATGAAATAAGAAGCTTTCTTTGGTAACTTATTTGTTGCTACACTCCAGGAAACAGTTTTCAATCTGAAAACAAAACAAAACAGAAAAACCCCAACATAGTATTATTTACTATTTCTGTTATGGCTGTGTGATCTCAGTCATGGGTCACATCTCTATACATACAAAGAACAAGGCAATCAGCCTTGAAATTTCATATGCAATATAAACATGATCACAGCTTCTGATAAACTCTCCTCTGGTGCTGTTCTTAGAAACCTTACTCTGTCAGGCAAAGAGTTTATGTTTATATATGCATACTTATTTTGAATACTGACAATACAGCACAATGGCAAGATATGCCAGTATTTTTTAAAATGTATGCTCAGCAGCTGAAATAGACATTTTTATGGTATTGTACCACACAAGAGTTTTTCATGCCTGATGAAACCTGACTAATCTGAGCTCTCTAAAACTGTGTCACACTTTCAGGTTAATAAATGCTCACTTATTGTAAAAGGCTGGTTGTCAGTGCAAGAACATACTCTTCAGTTGGCTACTAGGTTTTCTCATCCTATTTAAATACCTGGGGCTAAATCAAAGCAAAAAAACCAAACCAAACCAAAACAACAACAACAACAAAATAATAAAGACATTTACATTCTTAAACCAAAAAGACTGACAGGAGCAATAGTGAGAGTGATTCTGGAAAAGACATTTCCATAGAGGTGAGGTAAATTCTCCGTGGTCTGCCTCCCAGTCCACAGGCAGAAAGCAGGGCTTGGCTGAGGGCAGCCGTGTCGAGGCTGGTGCACCATGCACACAAGCCACACAACTGACAGCCACTCTGTGCTCCTCCATGGTTTTATGTCATTTGCAAGTCAGTGCCACTGGCCCTCTCTCACTCCGTGACCCTGCAAGCTGTGACACCTTCTTTGTCATGACTAATTGGCTGAGTCTTGTTGTATGGCCTAGAAGAGGTCTCTCAAGTGTTAGTGGACCATCGCTGTTTGTTTGGAGGGGAGGATGGAGGGAGAGGGGGATTGTTTGGTTCTAAAAGCTTTTGCTCTAGTGCATGTGTTGTTCCAACTGCCTGCTGCTTTGTAACATGATTAAATATTTCATATTTCTCGGCTATACTAATCCATTCTTCCAGAAGCAGCTTCATAAATGACATTTACCACAGCAGAGCCTAGAGACCAGCTTTTAGGATGGAAATGGCACAGATTATCAAAATTATATTTATTGATAAAGGATCCTTGTCTCATTTCAAACATAATGGAAACTCATACTGAGATTTTCCAATATGTTCATGCTCAGCACATTGGCTATAACTTTGCTTCACCCATATGAATTTTACAAGTTATACTGCATGATGAAAGCATCACTTAGAGAAGCTGCTGAAGCTGATTCTATACTGAGATGTTTTGCAAAATAAAACTGAAATGAATTGCATTTGTTTAGTTTGTAAGTTCAATTAACTCACTGTTTAAAATGTGGTTTGATTTAAAGACATATGGCTGGATGGATTGGTCCAGTGTTTTGTGTTGTGTTACAGACCAAAGTCATGTTTCTTTGGAGTGCACCTAAGTACAAAATTTGGCTTTAATAATGTACTTTTGGGCAGTCAGGCATTTACCTTAAGAACTGCATTGTCAAAGAAGGTGTTTGATGGTGGGAATTTTTATGAACAGATTATACAACACTCTTTGGCACCATTTCTCACACAGTCCCTGTAAATCAGGTACAACTGCTTTATTGAAGATAATGGAGTTAGAGCATCATAAAAATGGTGTAAATAAGGGAAAATTAGGCCCATCAAATTTGAATACTGACTTCCAATGTCAGATTTCAAGAGATTATTAGCCTTCAATTTTCAGCAAGACTCTACTATTTCACACAGTGAATGCCATTATAGACATAGTCATAATTCTGAGAAGAGGCTACTATATCCACCAACATGCACACAGCTTAATGCAGCCCTAAGAATACAATATTGTCCACTTTTACTTGCTCATCTGGAACATGTATTTCACTACTGTATTTCACTGTTCACCATGCTATTGACAATACTTTAACTGTTGGATTCTTTCTGCTCTGAGTTGCAATTAATAATTCTCCCTGACACAAGTCCAGGAGAGTTTTTACAAATTCCTCACTGTAGTTAAACCTCTTAAGCCCACCATATTTTTAGACCCTTCTACAAGAAGGGATTGTTTTATTTTCTGTAAGGAATCATGTTAATATTATTTTTCTTCATTCAAAATAAATTGACCCACAACTGAAATAAAGTGTACTTCTACTAGTTTTTATCACCCCCAATATTTTGTTTATTGCAGATGTTTTATTCTGAATCACACCAAAACTACAGGATTAAAGTCATCATGAGTTGCATTTCATCAGCATAAAATAGAGGTTTTTTGCCTCATAGAGTGATTATTTCATCTCAAGCTGTGACAGTTCTGAAGAGAATGATTACACGTATATTAGGCAAAAAATAATAATAATTGATTTTAAAGACACCCTGCAATGCAACCTTCCATGTGGATTTTTTTTCTTTTAATCCTCTACATGACAGTAATTCATTATTCTGTTACTGTGAGTTTGTTGAGCTGAGAATGTATGTGGATTTCGTGTAAGCATCCAGCCTCTTGTCTAGTCTCCTAATTATTTTCTGATATTCTAGGAAGAAAACCAATAAATTATGGATTTGGAGCAAATGCACATGGCTTCATTATTCATTATTTTAAGCTGTTTAATTTTGTGAATCTGGAGAGTTTTTGGAGCTTAAAATAAAGAGAAGGAAGCAATCAAACATTCTGTTTGGTGATGATTCATTTATTCAAAAGCCCATGACAAAAACTGTATGGTTGACAGGAACTTTGCCATTTGGAAATGTGACTTGAGGCACAAAATAAAAAGAGGTTTACAGTAGTGTTACAGCCTCTTTATGGTACATTAGCATTGCAAATATGTCCAGACAGAATCACATTTTCTGCTTATGCTATATTCCACATTCTGATGCATCCATTTACTCACATGGTCCTTTTTCTTCAGTGAAAGCCCAGATTCACAGAGAAGAGGTACAATTTATAGGTGAAGGAACAGAAAGTTCTAGTAGTACTAGCAGCAACAGTAGAAGCAGAAGCAGTAGTAATACTGTTATTTAAAAAATAAAATTAAAAACAAAACAAAACAAAAACAAATCCTGTAGCTCTTTTCTAAAACTTCAGGTACTTCACATCTCCCAGGTACTGAAATAATATGACATTCTGAGAGCTAAGATTTCTGATGTGACTTCTGCCTTATATTGAAAATTCCTATAGACAGTTGGGTATATTGTAACTCTACAAACAGTCTGTTTGCAAGGTATTCTTTATCAGTATGTCAAAGTCAAAGTCAGAGTTGGAAACATCTTAGAGATGTTAAACTCAATAATATGTTTGTGTCTTGTTCTCAGAAGACAAACAATTCTCAGAACATATACTCTACTGATGTACAGGAACCAACAAAATGAAATATGCTTTTACAATCAATATTGGCACTCCACCGAAACTCACTGACAGCATCTAAGATGGATAACTTCTCAAAAAAGCCCAAAACCAACCAAAGTATCCAATCAAAAATAATAATAAAAAAAACCCCAAACAAACAAACAATCGACCCCCAAACCCCAAAAGCTCTTCTTATACTAAATTTGTGGAGATGCAATTTCTCTCAAGCATATTTCCTTTTTCATTTCGTTGCCTGTCTTGATAAATACAATTTAAGATTTCTCTAGATCAAATTAAAAAAAAGTCATTTAACCAGCAAAATAAGTGAAAAGTGAAACTATTAATTCTCTGTTGGTCTTGTTTTGTTGTTTTGTATTGCCAGAACAAACCACATACATATTGGGACTGAAAAATTTGTTTTAACCATAAATCTTTATAGTCAACCAAAGACAACTGGTCTTTGTACTGATGAACACCTAGCCCTTCCCTAAACAGAACTGGAGATTCTAATATATCTCAAATCACCAAGAGTACCAAGTCAAAACATTTTAAAGATTCTTAGAGTGTAAATTCAGCTCTGAATACTAGAAGTAATTTCTAGCAGCAGTGACATACAGTGAGTTGTTTAACCACAAAGATTGAAGATGGCTTGTGTCTAGTTTAGGCTTGAATACAACATAGAAGCATCAGAAACTATTCCTGGAAGGGAATATGAAGTATAAGAGAAATCTGACTCCCAAAGTATTCATCATAAGGTACTTAACCATTATGGGCAAGCCCTCGCAAGAGATTAGGGTTTTGCAGAGCCATAACCATCTGAAAATAGACTTAGAGTAGGAAATGTCTATACCTATACAGTTACCAGTTCCATATATAATACAGGGATCAGTGTAGCAAGTTTCCATCTAGTCTGTATCCTGCTATGGTTAAATGAAAGACACACAAACAATGTAAACTGCTGATGCAGTCAGGCAGAATACTAAAGGATCAATATTACCCTTTCCTGCTATCACAGACAGATTTACAAGTAATTCTTTTCCAAAACTGGAGTTAAATTGCACTATTTAAGGTGCATTTTGCTTTGACAAGTGACTGTAAAAATGCTACCTTGGAGCTTTACCTCTTAATGATCCCTGGGTCAAATGTGCAGTTTTCAAATTAGGTATCAAGTTAAACTTGGAAAATCCACCAAGTCATGGCATATGTTTTGTTTCCTTTTAGATGTGTTCTCATTGATGCTCCAGAAACATGAAACTTTGCAGAATTAATAAAAAGGACTACTAAAATTGTTTCTAAGATTTATATACAAAAAGAAGAATTTTCACCATGTATTTTCTGTATAGGCCTGAAGGGTTAACCTAGTAGCAAAGAAATTGAATCCAGTGTAGGAAAGAAAAGAAAAAAAAATCTTATTTTCAGTTAAATTGTTATTTTCTGCTAAATCTGACAGATGATTGTATTGTCTGCATGTGATATTGCAATCTCAGAGAGACCTCCAGTTCCACTAGTCTCATAGGACTGGATAGGAGAAAACATATACAAAATCAGAGAAAAAATTAGGAGATGTACACAGCGATGTGGATGCATAAAAAGTGAAGGATGCAAACAATAAAATCTAGTCCAAGGCAAGCTCTCAGTCAAAAATATCACTTCCTCAAACAATTTTCTATTGGTGTAAACTTATAGAAGCTCCACTGACATCAGAAAATCTTGGTCTTCCAAGAGGTTTCAAATTGTCCAAATGTTCTTTCCTGTTCAGTGAGAAAGCTAATATCTAGTAATAGTTTAATATTTTGACTAGTAAACACACTAGTTAAAAGAATGAAGTTTTCTCAAAAACACATCTGTATCAGATTTTTGGACCAAAAGTTTAAATACAGACCATTCTATAAAAAAAAACAAAAACAAACAAACATAAAAATATCTAAACAAACAAACAAAAAACCCACAAAACTGAATATGAATCTAAACTCAAAGAGATAAAGTTTTGTATGGAGACATTCAAATGGAGAATTTTAATTTCATCTGATATATTCTAGCTATGGGGAAAATGAGCTGTCAGAAATATTTATAGAAAATCTGAAGCTCCCACATATGCAACTTAGAGAATAATATTAATTATTCAGTAAAAAATGAACAATTAAGTAAGAAAATAATATTTCAGCCTGTTCTGAAAATAAAAAAATGTGGGAGCCTTTCATAAATGAACTGTGAAGAAATTTATTATGGACAAAAGAAGATGTTTCATTATGTATTCAGAAGCCATTTTATAGAATCAATACCATACATAAGAATTGAGATAAACAAGGAAACTGCATACAAAAGCAATATGACAGTATACTGAAACAAGTTTACCATGAAGCAAAGTGTCACCAAAGTGAAAAAAAAAAAAAAAAGAGAGAAGAAAGATAAGGCAGAAGTCATCAAGTTTCACCCACAATCTCATGGGGATGAGATGACAAGAAATAATATTTCCCCACTAGAACTGTAGGATATGGTACAAGTTTGTCAAAGCTACTACAATGCACACATTACCAATACATTATTTTGTTTGAAAAATAAGATGTTGCCCAGAGCTGTAGATGCCCCACCCCTCGAAACATTCAAGCTCAAGTTGTAAGCGGTTCTGATCAACCTCATCTAGCTGAAGGTGTCCCTGCTTATTGCAGGAGGGTTGGACTAGATTACCTAATTATTACATCCGTGGACAAAGGGAGGGTTACAGGTGTCATCTATCTGGATTTCTGTAAGGCCTTTGACACAGTCCTCCACAACATCCTTCTCTCTAAACTTGAGAGATATGGATTTGATGGGTGGACTGTTCATTGGGTGAGGAATTGGTTGTATGGTCGCATCCAGAGAATGGTAGTCAATGGCTCTGTCTTGATGGGCACCAGTAACAAGTAGTGTCCCCCAGAGGTCCATACTGGAACTGGGACTGTTCAAACTTTTCATTAATGACATAGACAGTGGGCTCGAGTGCACCCTCAGCAAATTTGTGGAAGACACCAAGCTGAATGATGCGGTTGACACAACTGAAGGATGAGATCTCATCTGGAGGGACCAAGACAAGCTTGAGAAGTGGACCCAGGGGAACATCATGAGGTTCAACAAGGAGAAGTGCAAGGTCCTGCACTTAGGTTGGGGCAACCCTCAGTATCAATACCATCTGGGGGATCAATGGATTGAAAGCAGCTCTGCTGAGAAGGACTTGGGGGGTACTGGTAGATGAAAGACTGGGCGTGAGCCAGCAAAGTGCTTTCGCAGTCCAGAAGGCCAACTATATCCTGGGGTTGAATCAAAAGAACTGTGAGCAACAGGTCAAGGGAGCTTGCAAAAACGTGCTTTTTCAACTTTAGACTGAATTGGGTGGTGTGCTGGTTTTGACTGGGATAGAGTTAATTTTCTTCATAGTAGCTGGTGTGGGGTTATGTTTTGGATTTGTGCTAAAAACAGTGTTGATAGTACAGGGATGATTTTGTTATTGCTGAGCAGTGCTTAAACAGAGCCAAGGCCTTTTCTGCTTCTCACACCATCCGGCCAGTGAGTAGGCTGGGGGTGCACAAGAAGTTAGGAGAGGACACAGCTGGGACAGCTGACCCCAACTGACCAAAGTATTTAAAGCCAGAGAAAGAGGAAGGAAGTGGGGGGTGTTTGGAATGATGATGTTTGTCTTCCCAGGTAACTGTTATGTGTGATGGAGCCCTGCTTTCCTGGAAATGGTTGAACACCTGCCTGCTGACAGGAAGTAATGAATGAATTCCTTGATGTTCTTTGCTTGTGCATGCAGCTCTTGCTTTTCCTAGTAAACTGTGTTTATCTCAACCCATGAGTTTTCCCACTTTTACTCTTCTGATTCTCTCCTCTATTCCACCAGGGAGAAGTGAGTGAGCAGCTGTGTGAGGCTTTGTTGCCAGCTAGAATTAAACTATGATGTGTGGCAACCACAAGAATGTGGTGGAACAGGGAGCAGGCTTCCTTGAGAGGTGTTTGATGTCCCATGCTTGCCAGTGTTTAAGAGGCATTTGGACCAGGCCCTTAATAACATGCTTTAATTTCCAGTCAGCCCTGAAGTTGTCAGGCAGTTGGACTAGATGATTATTATCAGTCCCTTCCAACCAGAATATACTCTAATGTTCAGTTTTATTTTTTTTTAACAAGTCCAGAGAAGGGGCACAAAAATGATCAGAGGCCTGGAACACCTGGCCTATGAGGAAAGGCTGAGAGAGTTGGGGCTGTTCAGCCTGGAGAAGAGAAGGCTCTGAGGTGCCCTCATTGCTGCCTTTCAGTACCTAAAAGGGGCTATAAGAAAAACTGGGACAGGCTTTTTATCAGACTCTGTTGTGATAGGACTAGGGGTAATGGTTTTAAACTAAAGGAGGGTAGATTTAGGTTAGACATTTTCACCATGAGGGTAGTAAAACATGGGAACAGGTTGCCCAGAGAGGTGGTGGATTCCCCATCCCTGGAGACATTCAAGACCAGGTTGGATGGGGCCCTGAGCAACCTGGTCTAGTGGAGGATGTCCCTGCCCTTGGCAAAGGAGTTGGACTAGATGACCTTTTAGGTCCTTTCCAACTCAAGTGATTCTGTGATTTTATTCTATTCTAAATTGGCTTCCTCATTTTTCCAACCAGGCAAACAAAATAGAGGTGAAGCAAGGAGAATCAGACTAAATAAACCAATGTAAAACAAAATGTCTTCCTCTGTTATTCTGCTTTAAAACAAAGCAAAAAAAGTGCTGTATTCAAAAGAAAAGAAGAAAAAAAATATCACTTTTAATAAAAATTTGTTCTACTCCATTTGGGATAATAACCCCCCCCAAAAAAAAGCAGTAGAAATTAAGTTGAAGATTCAGACATGTTTTGCAAAATCAGGACATAGATGGTGGTTTACTTTCACTGAACACCTCAACAGTCATGAGATGTGAGAATGAATCAGAATTTTCTCCAGTTGTGAAGGATTCACTTTCAAGAAAGAATATTACGCTTATATACTACAAGTATATATACTACACCTATATACTGCTGCACTTATATAAAGAATACTACGCTTAATACTACAAGTTTTTTTGGAAGTTGGCTGTGTTCCAGCTCTCCTATTGATGCTTTCCCTCCTTGTTGAAATGTTTAAATCTTTATTGATCCAAAAAGAAAGGAAAAAAGCTTGATAATTTGGTAGGTAGGGAGCTTACCTGGAATACTGGGAATTTCAAACTCAGTCCCTATTTTAATGAATATTTGTCTACATTATGACAGTGAATAAGACTCTGATACTATTTAAAACACTGGAATTTAAAGTCCTGCTAAAACTTTGGGCTTCAACAAGTCAGTCAGTTTTCTGCTATGTATTCACAGCCTTGTTTGAACCTAAAATGTCTAAATAAATATAAAGAATAACACAAGCTGCTTCAGAAACTGATCAGAATATAGGCACAAATACACTTACTAATACCCTGGAGTTACTGCAAGTGGTAAACTTCCAAAGGATCTACATTAGAATAAAAGCTCTCACAAAGACAAAAGTGATTTACAGTTTGTATTCTTGAATTTCTAATAGCAAAGATCTCTACATTACTGATACTTAAATTTTTTATGGAATGGCCTGATAGCTTCTTTTATTTGTGATCTGCTTTTATGATCAGCCCTTCCTGATTTAATTTAATATTTTGATGGAAGGTTTTGTAACAGTACTGTTGTGCTTTAAGGGAGCGTATGTGGCAGCTCCTAGACCACTTCAGTACAAAGTCAGAGAGCTAGTTAAAAACACTGAAGTTAATTACTATTTACTATTGTTTATGAGTAATAGATGGGTGAGATTCAAACTAATATCCAAACATTTATTGATTCTGTTAGGGTACTTGTTTTTTTTAACCGAGTTGCAACATATTCCACCGTCTACCTTGTGGCTCCTATTGGAAAGACCAGACTAAAAACCTTAATTTAGCTCTCATGATAGATTGAAGTCAGCCTTTCTCTTCCATACTAATTATTAGCAAGTAACATTTTAAAGCCGTTCAAATAAAAGTATAAATTCTTGTGGAACTTCAACATATTTTGCTAATACACAAGAATGTATTAGCAAACTGTTATCTAATACCACCTCCCACTACATTACTGATCATATTATATGCAATTACACATGTTCCTGGAGAAATTATGGCCATAATGCAGGCGGGGGGATGAGAGTTCACTGTGTATGCACAGAAATTTCACACTGCCATAAACCATTCCAGACTGGGGAAACAATCCCCACCCACTCTCATTAACAGAGGCTCAAAACAAGATCTAGCCCCACCTCTGGCATGCTTTATTGAGCCCTGATTATTCAGTCCCATCTGTTCTTCAGAACTACCAGTTCATCTAGCAACCAATCACATTGGACATTTTTAAACTGTGAGAGGAGTTAGCTGGAGCTCTTAACAAATTGTTCCTGTCATCTACCATCAATTTTCCCATTATCATTGACAGCAGGACCAACCACGGCCAATACCCATTTGCACTTCCAGCTGAGAAAGTTCCCCCTTGAAACTTCATTTAAGCTAAAACACAAGTTTTGTTCAGCTGAACTACACCAGTTGAGGACTCACCCATCCCTCAACAAAAATGTAGAGAAGAACTACATTTTGGCCCTAGAATGATGACTGAAGCAAACTTTGTGAGATAAAATCAGCTTAAGATTCTCTGTCTACACTAAAAATTGGAGACCATGGGTTGAAGGAAATATTTCCCAGCAGTTTAGCAAAATATTTAGTTAGACTGATGTTTTGTAAAGGTGTTTAACATTCCTTGGAAGCTTTGCTTCACAGTCTCATAGGGTTCTTCTAAAACCTAGTCCATTACTAACAAGATCACATAGTGCACATAGTGCATAGTGCAGTCTTTTCCAATAGAAACATAGGGCCATGCAGAATTGAGCAGCCACACATGAACTTCCTGCTGGTACTTGTGAAATGTACACAGGAATTGTCTGTGAACATCCCGGTCAACACCAGCCCTTGGTGTGCTAGGTAGCATTCCTGCAGGACAGAGCACAACTTCCAGAGCCCAGTGGTGCCCCAGGGTGCTGTTTACTTTACTCATACAGACCTGA
Organism: Aegotheles bennettii; assembly: GCA_013398125.1. Lineage (NCBI taxonomy): Eukaryota > Metazoa > Chordata > Aves > Caprimulgiformes > Aegothelidae > Aegotheles > Aegotheles bennettii. Next base: position 89,501 of record VZRW01010746.1, read on the forward strand.
CCACTGAAAGTCCAAAAATGTGGTTGAGCACTTTAAAAATATTTTTTCTGAATTGGTATTAAAATACTCTCAAATACAGTCACCAAGTTTAATGTTCACTTGAAAACCTTGAATATTACTTCCATATCTCTAATGATCATTTTTTTTGCTAATGAGTCTGGCTTCTGAAGAAGTCCAAGATTTTCTGAGGATATACAATTGCAAGTAAACCTAGTTAAGTGTGGCTGGATAGAGTGCAGAATACATACTGTGTTATAGCATCACAGATTTCCACATTAGTATGGAATTTTTTTGCCAGTGTGTATGACAATGTTTGTTTTGCATATCATCCTACAACTTATGCCTCTTTACAGATTTCTTTGCTCCATTTTATTCTATAACAATAAGGATTAAACAATAAAAATATTATTTTGTGGCATATTGAAAATATATTATTTTTCTGTCTCTACATTTTGTTCTTATTTCACTACAACTGATATCTTCGTTTAATACAATAATATATACTTTCCAAAGTTGGTGAAAATTTGTCTAGAAGGCACCCAGAATAATAAAAGAAAGGGAAGTCTACTAATTATTATCCAGCTTTCATTTATGGAGCATTACCTTCTCAAAGATAAATATGCTAGAATGAATCAGCAATTTGTAACAGTTCAGAATTTGTTCTCTGCATAGCTCCAGGACAGGGAAATAGGAAAGGTGTCTTTGCTTTTCTTTGAAGAGGGCTAAAGACCATTTAAATTAACAGTTCCACGTGAAGCAGTGGTACCAAGACCTTCAGTGGAGAGGGACCATGGAGTGTCCTATTTAATTAATCAGAGATCACATTTCCCAAATAATACAATTGTCTCAGTGTTTCTCACACAAAAGAAGCCGCCTACATTTATAGGTTTGGGAAATGATAGAAATAGGAAAAATTTATATGGCTTGAAGATCTCTTCCTCTCCAAATCTGAAGAAGTAGAGAAGAAAAGAACCTGACAGCAGGCAATGAACTAAAAGGAACTGCCACAGCAAGACAAATTCACAGGCTATGGTTGCATCCCTAGCAAAGGCAGTCTTCCAAATTGCTCCACTAGCCAGGAGTCAATCAGACATCTTCTAAGCCACTGGAAACTGTCTCCCTTCACTGTCATGCAGTTTTTCTGCCTAAGACAAATTAGTTTTGATCAGTTACCTGCTGCAAGTCAGCTGAGATCAGTACCCTGACTGCTCAGAGAGATTAAAGTTCCCATTTGGAAATCTGGGTTCAACCATCATCCTGCTTTGTCTCATCCCCCCTGTGGACTGCACCTCAACTGTCTTTTTTGCCTCCCTTCTCCAGTCAGAAGAAGATACTTTATCAGTGGTCCAAGTATTTACAGTGTGAAAATGACATGTAATTACACTTGCTCATGTCTCTTTTGCTTGAAGAAAATGTATGCAGGGAAGAGATGGAGTGATATTGTACATCAGGAAATCTACTAGCCAGGGAAAGCAGTATGTTCATTGCTGTTGGAGCCTCATCTCTGTTGCCTCAGGCAATATTTTCTTGTCTTGTTCTCTGGAATCTGCAGGGTCAATGAAAGCCTTTCAGTGACTAAGATGATCCATCTTTGCTCCTATGAATAGTAGTTAATGAAAAAGTAAGATAGCAATCTACACAAGAGTTGAGGTATATTACTCTTATTGTGATTAGCTATTGTCTGTTAGTCAGGTTTTCATCTCTACTAAACGTCTCCAGCAGATATGAAGGGGAGCATTCAGGTCAAAATCAGATGATATCAGAGTTCTGATTGAACAAAACTACATACTTCACATTTTCTTCTCTATCCTAGTATTGCAAAGCACAAAATCTGGGAAAGCACAGAAAAAAAGAAACAGCTCAGAATGCAGCAATCAGGCTCACTTCTACATGCATAATGTGCATGATGTTGAGGTGAATACCCACAAGGAAACTTGAATAAGCTAGTTCTGGCTTTTAGATATTTACTGATTCCGAACTGTCTTTGTGGAAACTGCAATTTAAGAGCATAGAAGCTTAATTCAGTATTCCCTGAAACACAAAAGAAGAGAAGCATGATATCATTTGACTGATTTATTCTGCTTCTTTCTTCAAGAGTGCCTGCATTTTATTCTCGAGAGGACTTGTATCTTTCAGAAAAGCAGACTGGGAAGCTAACCAAGTATTGTCAATGCACCATCACCTTGCAGCTGAGAATGAATTTGATGAGCTGATTCTTGGTGACACAGCTTTTAAAATACAGGTAATGTAAATGGAGAATCTATACAGTTGTCAATAGTTTTGGAAACCTTATTTGTCATCACCTCAAACTTTAGAAGAAAACCAGCTAAAGTTTTCTCATTACTGGATGGCATTTTGCATCAAATAACTTCAGTTTGCTGGGCTAAGACTAGAAGCAGTTACTACCAGACACAGTGGGGTGGTGATAGGATTAAAACACCCACAGATCCTGATCCAGATCCAGATTGGAATAGTCTTAAAATTTAGTAGCATGACATTGTAGTGGCTTGTTCCAAAGTATTTGGTTTCTTACAATTAATATATCACATTTTATTGGAGTTATCAAAGCCTACAACAGAGAAAATTATTAATTACATACATTTTATGTGTTTGAGATTGTGCTTTATTTTTGTAATATTTTGTAAATAGTGCAAATAAACAATGGTCCTGACCTTGTCTTGTTCTCTGCTGGGGTAAAGTGACATGAAGATCTATGTTCCTAAATGTTACTTAAAAAAAAGGTGTCTTCAAATGCAGAATCAATTGCTGTCTCACTTTTTCATGATAGTTAAATTATACTGTAAGAATCAAATACAGATGATGCTCTTTGCCCTTGAGATGTGACAGCTCCTTCAGCTTAAGGTATCTTTATGGCTGCTCTAATGTGTACCTGAAGATATATTTGATTTAAATTACTCTAGAGTCATGGGTCACAACGAGCACTTCAATGCCTTCTTCATTTGGCTGCATCAGCTGATTAGTCACAGACAAGATTCCTACAAGGAGGCCTGATGCTTTACCTAAAAAGCAGGAAGATACTTCTACAAGGGCTCTAATGTGAAATGCAGGCCTCAACTATAATCAAATCCAGGAAAAAACTTCCTCAATATTCAAAATTATTTGGATCAAAGTCTTACTTTTTCAGTGTTTCTATCCGACCAAGCTTTGCTGATATGATGACTAAAACTATATGTCATCAGAAAATCTTAAGACACTTTTTCCCTCTGAAATTCAGATCTCCTTTCCTAGGACTTACACTGAAAAGTAACCTTTCTTTGTCTGATTATGAAGACATTACTGAATGCTTTGCTTTGAACATATCCTAGTCGGTTTTCTATTTGGTTTGAATTCTGTCGGTTCTGTTCAGATTGTTTTCCAGTGTAAAATCTATAGGAATGCAAGTGGAATGGGAGATATTGAGCAAAGTACTGACCCTTCTTGTTTTCCTCCCAGTCAAATGTCAGTCATGGTCTTTGAGAATAAAAAACGTGTGTGTGCACACCAACTGCTATTTAAAATAAATTTTATTAATTTCCATTGAACTCCATGGGTACCTTTTTCCACCCTCAGCTATTATTATGCTCTTCTGATGGTCCAGTTTTATCCAGAGCTTAAGTAAATTTAGGATTAAGTAAGTACTTTAATTCTTCAGTCAAACAGATCCAAGTATAAAGATATGACTGGCTTATTCATATTCATTTTCTATGAACATTTGTAACCACATTTCTAAATTAAAATGAATAGATAAATAGTCAGCTTCAACTCCAGACAAGCTGGCCTCTGGAGCTTCTTATGCAATTCATACTCAAGGGTGCCCCTTGAAGAGACAAATATTTTCCAAGTGCAGTTATATTGAGTCAGTCAGATGCTCTCTTTCTGCTGAATGTCTCCCTTACCTCCTTGCATCTTAAATTCTTAATCTCCTTTTTTTCCCAACTCTACTGTATGTTTTTTTCTTCCCATGTATTCCAAATTTTTCATTCCCTCACATTTCCACATTAGTCCTCTCTACTTCTTTACCCAACTCTTCTGAATCTAGGCAGTGACTTGTTCTAATCATGGTGAATTCAGACATAGAAAATTACATGATTTTATAGTGAGAATTATTTTTAAATATGGGAAAGAAGAAATATAAATGTTGGAAGACTCTCACTTTCAATAAATTCTAGTTCAGGTAAGGAAGATGTTGCACGAATCAACCATAGCATGCTACCAAGACAGCTTATTTGAGAAGGTGTCACAGCTGGGTGGAAAACAGAATTGCTGTCCTCTGGGAAATTTTACTGTTTGATGTTTATTTTCCAACTAGCATATTTCTCTTTGTTGGCAGCAAAAGGCACAACCATCATTTGATTTATTTGTGGAGTTTGATAGGACATGGTGGTGAGGACAGGAGATTACTTAATGCTCCTGTGGAAAAGAAACATTTGGAGCACCCCGGTGCACTGATCCTAAATAATCTAAACACTTTCCCAGGGCTACAACTCTTAGGGTAGTAATCAAGTAATGTTTAATTTGCACAGAATGCATAGCTCTCTTTGTCCAGGTGGTAAGAGAAAAATGCACAAAACATGATGCTCCTGCAGCAATTAGTAGCTGCCTCAAAGAAACAAGGGATGTCCAAGATTGCTTCTACACCCAATAGCTGCAGTAAAAATAGCAACCTTAATCTTTTACCAAGGTATGAACCACATTGCTTCTATTTTACCTTGTATGTAAGAATTAATGCTCCCTTCCCTACTCTGGGTACACCGAAAGTTCAGCTTTTGCTCTGGGATCCCAGCCCATGTGAATAACACAGAGCTTATAAAAAGGCTTCTCTACATCTCTAATGCTACTTTCTATGCATGGCAGTATTAGAATAGGGACTGAGGACAGAAAAAGAAAATTTTACAACGCTGAAAGTTGTTAAGTATCTATACAATAAGTATCAAAGATCCAGGCTTATTGTTGAATATATGACTAGACAGTGTGTGCAAATTTAATTTTGTAGTGTATGAAGATAATTGATTGGATATGCATATTTTCAGATCACACAACACTGAGGGACCAATTCTAATCTCAAAGGAATAGTTTGCAGTGTGACAAATCTTGAATATCTTGTTGCTGTCATTACAAAAGCCAGTTGCAAGAGGGTTGTTCACTCATCATCTGAGATTCCCTGTTCTCTGTTTGAAAAATGTTTTCAGGAGTTAATTCTATGAATGTAACACTCATTTCACTTTTCATAAAAAACAACTAATTGATAGAAATAATTTAAAATCAAGTGGCTACTTGATGAGGGCAATCTCTTTTCTCCTTCTGTATCTGTTTCTTTACAAAGACAGCATTGAAAGAACAAAAAACTTTTTCAGTTCATGTAAGTTAGACATTATTTTTTTTCCACCTGAGTCATAAAATAATTCATCATGGAACTCAAAAGCAAAGAGGAAACTTTAGAGCACTTTAAGAGGTGCTCTAAGCAGCACTCCAGTGACAATACTAGAACAGAGGAGTCCTGGAACTAAAATTTCCATGAGACATTGCAGATAACACCATAGCCATGATGTATGGACCAATGTTCTTTTCTCAGGGACAGAGGAGAAAGAGAGGAATGTAGACAGTCATACTTAGGAGAAATGCAAAAACAGAAAGAACCACAGGCTAGAAAGATGAAATCTACATTGAAATTAATGTACTAATAGAACACAATTCAGCAGAACTGAGATGGAGAAAGTAGTTTCCCTAACATAACAGCTGCTCTACTTGCTAGCTTTACCTTTTGATATATCTTCTGTCACTTTAAATGTCAACTGATTTGAAAGGTTGATGAAAATGACAGAGGAGAGAGACAAATGACACAAGGCTTGATAAGTCAGCACACAACTGTAAAAGCCATAATAGGCAAGATGGACAAGTGGAGAAAAAGAGGATAAGCCCAATACAAAAGGAGTTAAAAAAATAATAAATTTCATTGTCCAACAAATTACACACTCAAAAAATTGTGTTTTGTTTAAGACAAGAGTTTTTTAAAGAGACATTTACTTTTAAAAACTTAGAGCTGAAATCCAGGCAATCTGTTTATTTCAGAACACAGAAGTTTATGAAAAGCACCAAGTGCTGAAAAATGCATGAAAAAAGTTGGCAGAAGGAATGGGCAAAAGTCTAGTAAAAGGAGACGGAGATGTTAGAAAAGTTTTATCTCATTAATGTTAATGAATCTCACCTTTGTTGTTCTGAAGCTGGATTGTTTGTTGGTTGGTTTTCTGGGGTGAAGGGGTGAAAGTTAAGCTAAGGGTCATGAGTAAAGACAAATTTTTTATTTTTATTTTTTTCTATATTGAAGAGGGTTTTGAATAGAAGAAGTGAAAAATACAAAGGGCATTACAAAATTCTGTGAGTAAATGAAAGCTGCCAAGAGTTTTATATAGGGCTTACAGAGGTAAGAACTTTGTGGGTTAGTATGTTGCTGAAAGTATATGGAAATTTAGCCTTAGCTAAGGAGCAAGAGTGAGTGCTGTGCTAGGTCAAGTGATAGTAGCAGAAATAGCCCATCCATTAAACATTCATCAGAACTTGCTTTTTCAGACTTTCAAGAGCTGTTCATCTTTAATTTGTTGTTCTCTCATTCCTTCTTCTGGTATTGCAGCTTCTTTTGTAATACGAGCTAAGTTTTTTTTGCTGCCTAAAAATAAAATTAAATTAAATTACCAAGCTGTGATTTTATGTGCAACAGAAATGAAATCTGCAAATCAGCTAGCTCAATGACAGGTGTATATTCCCCAGGAACACCCAAATGAATGTATTTACTTCCTACTTCTTATTCTACTTTCTGATCACTGGAGACCAATTGAATATTAAATTAATTTTGATCAAATAAAACATTTCATTTTTGACCTCCACACGAGTAAAAAAAATGCTGTGCAAAGTATTACACCAGAGGATACGGATCTATCTGAGAGTTAAAGGACAAGTTTATTTTATTTGCCTAACTTTCACAGTATGGCACAAAAGTGCGAATAAACTGATGTCTTCATGGAGAGCTCACTAGAGTCTTTGGCAAGTCTTCAGTGAATTCTTTTTCATTCTTCTCCCCCAGAAAGTAGCAGCAGATGTGTTCACCCCATGATGCTATATAATTGTCTGAAAGCTACTATGAACAGAAAGGCTCCATAGAAAATGTATTACTGATGCCCCTCAACAACACAGTAGAAAAAGTAGGGTACTTAGGGATAAAGATAAGATTCATGAAGACATCTAAGTGATTTGGAAGCTCAAGTGTCATTTCCAAAAGCAAAGCATGTTTGTAAGCCCAAATCTTCAGAGAAACATTGAACTTAATATAGGATGCAGTAAACTCAGTGATGCCACAACTAGACTGCTACCATTACCTGAGCTAATCAATTTAAAGTTGGCTGATTATCTGTGGTTGCAAGACTACCCTGAGGGTTATTGACTCAAAACTCTAATTCATTACTGAAAATGGGACTTGAGACTCTTAGACAGCTTAGACCTTTTGAAAATATATAGGGTATGCTAGTCTTGCAAGGCCTAGAGTGCCTTTAACTATCATTGCCAACAAAAGGAACTGGAAGCATCAGAAGAAAACCAGCAAAACACAAGTGTGAGAGTTAATAGACTTAAGAGAAAGAGCTTACTTTTTTAATTTTTTTTATGTAGCAACTACTGTACAATGTTTATTTTTTAATAAAAAATATATTTTATTTCATCATGTATTTATCTACGGTTGGACTTGGTGACCTTAAAGGTCTTTTCCAATTTAAATGTTTCTATGATTCTACAATTCTACCTATAAGTATAGTGATTATACATGGTGTTTATATATGTCTATGTCTACATACATTAATGATACTGCTAAGCATGACATGATCTATCAAACCAAGTTTTAAACCAGGTATAAATCCAATGCACCTGTTCCAGGAACCTATGCATATAAAGTTTAATGGATTGAATAAATGATACTTACACAGTAATTTCCCTTCACAACATTCCCAGTTACCCTGGATAATTAACTGTTGTTTCATCACCTTTTTATGCATATTTTGTCTATATAAAAGAAAGTCTCAAAATATGACTATACTCTCAACAGACATCTGTTGAGAGTATAGTCATTTATGGAGAGTCTCCATCTCCAGTTGGAGCCTGGTCACAAGCGGTGTCCCTCAGGGCTCGGTCTCGGGGCCAGTCTTGTTTAATGTCTTTATTGATGACCTGGATGAGGGGATCGAATGCACCCTCAGTAAATTTGCAG